>OZ014521.1:175553079-176006551 GCA_963966055.1 Lathyrus aphaca
TAGTGTGGGGAAGCTACCCCACTGTAGGCAATGGTGACCTTGAAAATTATACCTTCTGTCACTACTGCTCAAAACCAAAGTCGCCCAGAACTCACCACTGTCGCTCGTGTGGAAAATGTATACTGGACATGGATCACCACTGCCCATTTGTAAGCTCCCATCATCTTTTAAACAGCAATTTCAATTTTCATGATGCGATCACCACCACTCTAATTTTCTGTGTAAACTATCTTAATCTTAATCCGGTAACTGTTTTGTAATCCTTTGGCAGATTGGGAACTGTGTTGGCGCATCTAATCACCGCAGCTTCATCGTCTTCCTTATATCAGGATTGTTCAGCACCATCTATATTTCCTTAGTGTCTGCACACACTGGCTTGCATATGTGGCCACCATTGACATACTCCATCGGACACATACACGGGACCACTAATAGAATTCTAGCTTGGAGAATTGTGAAAGAAACTTTTTTCGCCTTCCTAAGATCTGTGCTGCTTCTATCCACCAGAGGGTTTATTCTTGTTTATCTATTTACTGCAAGTATTTCAATGATGTTAGGGTTGAGTGTTCTTCTATGGCAGCAGCTACGATTTATTTACGAGGGTGAAACTTACTTGAGTCACCTCAGTTCGCAAGCGTATAATGGAGACGGAAAGAAGGATTTCCAAAATCTTGTTAGGTTTTTTGGTTTTCCGCATTATGTACAACGGTTTTTGCCCAGGTTCCTTGTTACTCATAAGAGACACATAAAGGGAAATACACATGATCTGTGATCGAAGAGTTTCTTATCTTTCTTTTCTATTTCACAATTTTGTATCAAAGTAATTTCTTGAGTATATCTGAAAGGTATACATGAAGTCAGATTGAGTCATGTACATGTATTTTATAGGTTAAAAAGTGAGGTTTTATAATTTGATGAAGAAACTGAGCAACATTGATGAGTATGTATTGTGTCAAATGGAGTCATTTTACATGTATTTTATAGGTCAAGAAGTGGGGTTTTAATTTGATGAAGAAAATGAGTAAGATTGAGCTAGTGGAAGTAGAGTAGGATTACAATTGGATAGAATATACACGAGTACTTCTTGGTGGTGGTGGTGGTGGTGCTTTCATGAATATGCATATTTAGAAATCTAAAGCTAGGGCTTATTTCCTGTCTCAAAATATGTTAAGTTTTTTCTTCTTTCAAAATTCAAAAAGCATTCCTCCGGAGCATTAGTATTAATTTTAAAGGTATCATCGAATTGAATGAAGTCCTTCTTAACTCAGCACCATAAAATCATAGAAGGCTAAATTGTTTGCTTGAGTCTCCTTCAATAATGTGTCTTACTATTTGTCTTGCCTTGAATGTTCTACACCCTAAAATTTTTGTGGCATACCTTTTTCTAACATCTGCTACTACCTCACTTAATCTCATCCTAGAGTTTTTTTTCAAGCCATCAACAATGACTTTGACAATCCACTCCCCTTTAACACTTTTGTTGAAGAGTTGTCTTCCTAATTTTAGCACTTGTGAAAAATATATCATCAAGGTTATACCATTGTTCTACCAATCTCCAACATTAATGCCTTTCATGAAAAAAAATTATTTGATTGAAAAATGCATATTTAGAAATCTAAAGCTAGGGCTTATTTCCGGTCTCAAAATATGTTAAGTTTTTTTCTTATTTCAAAATTAAAAAAGCATTTCTCCAAATGGTGGAGCATTAGTATTAATTTTAAAGGTATCACCGAATGAAGTCCTTCTCAACTCAGCACCATAAAATCATAGAAGGTTAAACTGTTTGCTTGAGTCTCCTTCAATAATGTGTCTAACTATTTGTCTTGCCTTGAATGTTCTACACCCTGAAATTTTTGTGGCAAACCTTTTTCTAACATCTGCTACTACCTCACTTAATCTCATCCTAGAATTATTTTTCAAGCCATCAACAATGACCTTGGCAACCCACTTCCCTTTAGCACTTTTGTTGAAGAATTGTCTTCCACATTTGTGATCTGCAAGCAATGGTTTAATCCTAAATGTGGTGGAGGTTAATATTCTACTACACAACATTGTATAGTCACATTTCTTCTTATCCTTACATACAACCATACATATGTTAGCATCATTTTTTTTTCAAACTTAACATTCCTATCATTCAACACATTGTGTTATAAGATAGCATCCTTGAGCTTCCTTAAAGAAAAAAACTTCATTCAAACTTTGAAAACATAATTCTTACTAAAAAAATCTTCCTCATTAAACCTCATTACACATGGTCTTTCATCACTCATTCTTCGCCACAATTAAAACAAATTGGTTCAACACTCGTACACTCATTATTCATATGACCCTTCTTACCACACTTATAACATCTTATCACAGTAGCAGTACACACATCAGACTTGTGACCTGCTTCACCACACTTGTAGTACTTGAGAGGAATGGAACACGCTCCCCCACTTGACTTCTTTCCATCATTACCCTTCTGTTTCCCTTTATCATTTAGAGTTGCATAAGGATTCCCTCGGAACTGACTCTTGTCTCTCTTCTCACTCACATGCTTATAGTGAGCAGATCGAGCTCGGCTATCCTCATCATATATTATGCTCTTATCCACAAGTTCAGCATACTTACGGATCTGCTGACAACCAATCGCTTGCTTAATTTGCGGTCTCAGCCCATTCTCAAACTTCAAACACTTGGACATCTCAGTATCATCACGGTTATAGTGAAGACATAACTTCACAAACCTCTCGAACTAGGCAGCATACTCTGCCACCGTCATGTTTCCCTGCTTCAGTTTCAAGAACTCTACCTCTTTCTTGCCACGAGCGTCTTCAGGAAAGTATTTACTCAAAAATTCTCTCATGAACACATTCCAAGTTATCGCAGCCCCGACCCCTTCCAATCTATGATGGGTATTATCCTACCAATCCTCAGCCTTCTCATTCAGCATATGGGTGTCAAACTGCACCTTATGAGCATCGGAGCACGCCATAGTCCTGAAAATCTTCTCAATTTCCTTCAGCCACTTATGTGCATTCTCCGGTTCATGAGAACCCTCAAACTTAGGCGGATTATTCCTCTGGAAAACCCCCCAAAGCATGAAATTCATCCCGAACATTGTTCTGCACCGTAGCATGAGCAAGTATTGTTACCACATCCGCAAGAACACAATTTGAAGTCATTCTACAAATCACCAACATCAGAAAACAACTCAACCTCAACACACTCAAATGCAAAAACCGACACTACTGACAACGACACGACACTACCGACAGACCGACCTGCTTTGATACCACTAAAGTAACACCCTTTCTACCTCATCACAAAATAGGCAATTTAAATCTTATATCAGAGTACAACTCATTAAAAAGGGTGTCACATACTTCTTAAATCAAAATTCATAACATCACATAGAGTCCTATCCCGTAACACGACTTCATAAAAACATAACAAAACTCATTTGTATTTCTTTTGAAACATTACGCAGCGCAAATCAATAAGTCTTAAATTCCTCTTTTATAATTCCAAAACTCATAATTAAGCTCAAACATCATCTTAACAAAACACTTAAACAGAACTTAGTATCTTAATCCAATTAAACATAAACATTCAAGCGAAACTCATCCCGATGTTACTGGACACAAAGAAAGACTCCACTTCTAACTAACTCGACGCCTCATTATCTCCGAGTTAAGCACACACCGAGCTAACCTTGATTATCTGCAAAATGACATAATAGACAATCACTAGAAGGCAGGCAGGGTGAGTAAATTCACATTCCATAATATAATATAGAAATAAGAATTTAAAACAATCAACAACATCAAATCATTTATAACTCATTTATACCTATCATAATCATCATCACATCATAAGAATATTCACCATTACTCATTTAATACACATCATCAAATACATCTTATCATTACACAAAATCAATGCACTCATACTATGTCATTTAGAATGAAATGCAACCTCTTACTAATGCATGTGGTACTGAAACATCCTCATGTGATGGACATTGGGCCATCAATGCTCCCCCAAGGGAGCACATCATAAACATCATATCACTTCAATCCACACAATGAGATTGATGCTACCAATGGACCAAAGTCCCCTCATAAATTCAATGCCATGAATGCAAGACGCAATATACATACATCATCCTCAAAACATCATAACATTGCACATCATAACATTGCATCTGCATTCATTATTAAACAGTCATTCCTCTTACTCATTCATAACATCATGTACATACTCATGGAACATAATACAACACATTCATCCTACATCATATCTCTACATCATGAAATCATACATCATAACTCGAAGGAAATCAAATAATTCATCATACGTCACTCACTTACTAACTCCACTCATATAGCCTCCAAAACATACCATGTGACAACTCTACAACGTGGTAGCAACCTAGAACATTCTACCTTAAAAACAATTTTCAAAATTAAAACATTTTTCAAAGTTTCTCAGGGCTCGCTAAGCGAGACCTCATGCTCTCTAAGCGCCCAACTCACTGACTCTTCTTGCTAAGCGAGCTTCACGATTTCTGCAGAATTCTTCTGCGATTTCAGCCTTCTCCTTCTGCGACAAAACCCCTCCAAAACCCACAATTCAACAGCATCACATCATAAAACCTCATTAACATAAACATTTATCATAATAACATCATATACATCATGTACATCATTGTATTCATCAATATCATCATGAATTCATCATTAATAACATAAAATCATCAATCAAAACCCTATTCCCTAAACTACACCACAAAACCCCCAATTCTATTCCCATATTATAATATCAAAAGGAAAATACTCCTCATACCTTAATTTCCGTAAGCTTTCGATAAACTCTTCGTAAATCTTTCCAACCTTCAAGCCCTAGCTTCTCCTCTTCTCCAGAACTCTTTTCCTAAAAGTGCGATCGTTCCAAATGATCGTACTCTCCAACTTTCCTCTCTTTTGTCACTCTTGCCCCTAGGACCTCTTTTAGTCTTTCCCCATAAAACCTTCACTTATCCTCAACCAAAAGGCCATAATACCCTTATCTTATAACTCCTTTTATTTTATTCAATTTAATCTCAAATAATAAAATAAACCACTAAACTTAATATTTCTAATATTACTACTATATTAAGTTAACCCCAAAATTCCTCAAAACATCAATAAACATCACAATTCACAAGAAAACACATCAATATAATTAAAATCGAATTTGGGGTGTTACATTATCCATGCCAATTAATTAATGTTACATGGAATCCCTAATTTAGCTTCTTCATAAGAGAATCGTTTTGATTTAACAATCATCATCTTCATCCTTACCCCCCTCATCTACCTTCTTTATGCAACCATCTTCTTCCATAATTGTTCGTTAAGTTTTTTGTTCATTCATCATATTTAGCTTCGTCATGTCTACATCAACTAGGTCAAGCAAGACAATTTCCCAGTGTGAAGTTAAAAAATGTTGTTGCAATCGTACGATGGTGTCATACATGTGCAAGAAGGGAATGAATCAAGGGAGGTTGTTTTGGCGATGTCCAATATGGAAAAATCAGGTTACATGTAATTTGTTCATTTGGTATGATGAAATTGTAGAAGAGAAGGATGTTGTTCATGGCTTGGAAGCAGAATATGAAAGGGATATTCAAATTCTGGAAACAGTTAGGGAACTGTATGAAGCTTCACTGAAGAAAAACAATAGGTTGAAGATGAAGCTCAAGACAGAGGCATTTTATGGAAATTTGAAGACTGCTTGTGTTATTCTTTCAGTTTTGATAAACATGTATCTTATTTTTAGGTGTAGTTGTTGAAGTATTTGTTAGGTTGATTTGGTATGATCAAGAAACTTGGTTTTAGTTGTTAGTCTGAAATATTTGTAATGGATATTGTAATGTAATGTTTGGATTCAATGAATTTTTGTTTTAGTTGTTAATTTTTTGACTCATTGTTGATTAGTTTAGGGGTTTATTGCTTTCATCTGAAGTTAACTGAAGACGATATGTAACCAAAATATTATAATATGATTGTATCCAACAAAATTTAGTACACTAGTAGATTACATCAAAAGTTAACCAGCTGATTATATCAAAAGTAACCAAAATACAAACATAAGTAGTTCACCAAAATAGTAACATAAGTAATTCAACAAAACATCATAATAATTGTTAAGTAAACATCAGTTCTTTCATTGTGTTGCACCCTTCCCAATGACCACAGGGTCCTTAACCTTCTTTCCTGGACCTGGTATGTTCTTAGCCTTTAGTGTCCTTAACTTATCACTGCTTCTTTTTTCAGCTTTGACATCATCAGTTGTTTTGTACCTACTTTGAGTCCTAAATTTTATTGGTTCATTGTTGCTAGGCCTGGATAGACTTGTTCTTATACCAGGTGGCTTAAATGGTGTGTTCCTGGACTGTGGCTTAAATGGTGTGTTCCTGGACTGTTTAGGTTTCTTTCCAAAGAAAACACCAGAATCCCTTGTCTCAGATACTTTGAATGGTGATTTGTAAATCCTAAGTGGATGGATGTCTAAAACATCACCACTATTGAGAATTTCTTTTATTGTTTCATCCAAGGTGGCTGCCTTTTCTGTGACAGTTGGAGTAGTTTCTTCAATTGTTGGTTGTTTGACATTGTTAACCTCTTCAGTTGGTTGATCCACATCAGTCTGACTTGTCTCACACATATTGTTGACCTCTTCAATTTATTTCTTAACATTGTTGACCTCTTCAGTTTGTTGCTTGACATTGTTGACCTCTTTAGTTTGTTACTTAACATTGTTGACCTCTTCAGTTTGTCCCTTCACATTGTTGACCTCTTTAGTTTGTTGCTTGACATTGTTAACCTCTTTAGTTTGTTGCTTGACATTGTTGACCTCTTCACTTTGTTCCTTCACATTGTTGATCTCTTTATTGGATGCCTCATGGGTTGCTTGATTGTCAACAGACAACTTGCCTTAGCATGTTTTTTGGAATTGGTAACTGGTTTATTGGGCTTTGGTTTCTTATGTTCCTTTTCCTCATTGTTTGATGCACCCCTAGGCCTCCTATGCAACAAACATGTAAAATTAAGTTATTTACAATATACTAAAGAGAAAAATGAGCACTATACTAAAGTGAAGAATGAATACCCTTTTTTATGTAACATTAGTCTGACTTGTTTGACTGGGGATTTCTTCACTCCCTTGAGTAGCATTTGCAGTAGCACCAGATAGAAACACAATTTTCTTGTTTTTTTACAAGTCCTTTTGTTATGACCTAGTGCAAAACAGAATTTGCATTTGGGTTTGTATTTTTCCTCTTCCATTTGTTTTGGCTCCCTTCATCCTGTTCCCTCCTCCTTAGTTTCTTGGGCCTACCTGGACCATGTTTAAATATAGGTGGTAGCATTGCCTCATTGGTAGTCCCGGACCACTTATTTTGTCCATTCAATGGTGTGATAACTTCATTGTAACATGTTTCATATGGGGTTTTATGGTAACACTTATGCACATACTTAACAGGGTCATCTACTTTCCTACATATGGCAACCACAACATGTCTACAGGGGATACCTATAAGCTCCCAAAAGTTGCAAGAACAAATCTGTTTTTCTAAATCAACAACAAAGCCATCAGCATGTCCACAACACGTGGTTGATGTAAGAACCCTACTACATAGCACATTATAGTCACATTTTTTTTGTCCTTACATACTACCCTACATCTAACAACATCATTTTTTTCAAACTTTACTTCCCTCTCATTCAATACATTATGTTCTAGGATAACATCCTTGAACTGTCTTAAAGAAGAGAACTCCATGCCAACTTTAGAAACAAAATATTTGCTCAAAGATTCTTCCTCACTAAACCTCAGTATGCATGGTCTTTCATCACAGCTATCATCATCACCACCAGTGTCAAGTTCATTTGTCATGTATTCATCCTCAATAACATGTTCCTTGCCCATTTCTTGAGTGATATATACCTTATTATCTTGTTGAATATGCCCCTCATTAGTTGCAGCAGCTGGTATGTTTTGCCCTCTATCAGCATCATTAATAACTAGATCATCTAAACCTTCATCAAAACTTGGCATTCTCTCCTCCTCACTATCCTCAAAATGAACACCTACCATTGAATCATCACTGCTATCATCACTTGATTCATTCAAAGCATCTGCATTTCCATCACATTTCACTCACTTTCCTCTCTTTCTAAAACTTTCCATAATGGTATCCTCACCTTCAGTTTTAGTCTCACAGTAAATCTCCACCTCATAATTATTTGCTATTGCATACAAGGCTAATTTAGAGGCATCACCATCATCCTTAAAGGGGTTCAGGTCTTGTTCAAGGCTCCTTTGTTCATGCTTCCACCACATCTTAACAGAACTATAATCAAACTCAGGTTCAATTACCTTGACTAAATCACATGCCTCAAAGAATGATAAAAAATCAGGATCTTGCCCCCTAAAATCAGGATTTTACGAAACAACCCTTGGTGTAAAATACAACTGTGAACTTATCCATACCCTTGTAAACATAAATTAACCTAAGTTTAATTTTTACCATTTCAGAATAAACAACAACTAACCCTAATTTTTACCCCAAAAAAATTAGGTCAAGTTATTTATGTAATTACAACAACCAAACTAAGAATTTAATAGTAATGAGACAACTTGTATAGAAAAAGAAGGTAAACATCAATACAGCGACAAAGAAACATACCTGGGACCACAAGTAGGATTCATACACTTTCTCCTTGGGACCACTGCAACACAGCTTCGTTATCCCTTGAATACAACGAATAATTTGAAAATGATTGAGGAAGACTAGGGCACGATGTGGACTGAACTTCAACTTGAAAAGGTTTAAGGAAAGGTAGGGCACGAGTTGTATGAGGAAGAAATATGACAGTTCAACTACAAATTTACAATACCTCTCAATTTCCACCATGGAAAATACATAAGACATCAACAAATGAAAAAAATTCAGCTGACACGTCATGTCATCCTCCGTTAGTGACGACTAACGGGAGGGACCATAGTTAGGGACACATTTTTTTTGAGGAATCAAAATTTGAAAGAAATTTTTAGAGTGACTAAACTTAGAGGTTGTAATATTTTCAGGAACCATATACATATTTAATCCTATTATTTATTATAATTAAGAAATTGAATATTATTTACCAAATATAACTATTTGGTACCACATGTCCCATATTTTATCACGTCACATAAAAAACAATTAATTTTAAAATATTATTATATTATAATTAACAAATAAAAAACAATTAATTTTAAAATACTGTTTATTATAATTAACAAATTAAATATTATTCATCAAATACGTGCAATAAATACTGAACAAATAAAATATTTTGTAGTATTGAACCCACACTCTCAATTAAAACGATTAATTACATCTGAGCCACAATACAGCAAGAGTGATTTATTGCCATGTGTTTTCATGTTTTAAAATAATGTAGTTTTGTATGTACTCGTTCGAGTATGGTGGAAGTGTTATATTATACTATAAGATATCTAATTATTCTTTAGGTTGTTAAAAGTATAGGACATTGAAACCATTACATATAAGATAATATTTAAATTTCATTTACTCATATATGATTAAAAGAGTTAAAATATTCTAATTAAAATTAATGTATTTAAATTTTTATTGATAAATTGTTTCAATACATATTTATCCTTTTAGATGTGTGTGAGATTTGTCAATAAATAGATATTTTTTAGAAACACTTATGTGAGTTGTCATATATATATATATATATATATATATATATATATATATATATATATATATATATATATATATATATATAGTGTTATACGAGTATTATATACTGATTAAAAGAAGGGTTACCTATCAATAAAAAATTTGTCTTGAAAAAATAAATATATAATTATTAATAAAAATATTGTACAATTTTCAAAATAAAACATTTTTACTTTAGTTATTAACATGTTTCTTAGGGTATATGTTAGCATTACTCTTAAAAGAATGTTGAAGCAAATAAAAAATTGTTTTTAGAGAATACTTGTTTGATTTTTTCGACATTTATATGACTTTTTCAGCACATGTCGGACACCACGACACGCCTACTCTTAGAGGTGTATGTGTTTCATAATCACTACCACAATGTTGTAGTATTTGGATACCGCTAAACACACGAGATCTGGTTACGGAAAGCTAACAAGTAAAAGGTAAGAAAAATACACAAGTTTATGATATTTTGAAGGTAAGAAAAATACACAAGAGTGGAAGGGGGTTGAATTATGTATGCCAAAAATTTGTTTCTGCTCAAACTACCTTTCAAGAAACTTCTGCTCAATCAACCTAGAAAGAGACTTCACTGCTCAAGTACTCAAACAAGAGACTTCAATGCTCAAGCACACATGCAAGAGACTTCCTTTACTTTAAAAAATAGTTTAGTAGAAAATATAACTACTATACTTAGATACACAAAGAAAAGTATAACACTTGTACAACAAACACAAAGGTTTTTAACCTCTGAAGATTTCTAAGATATACAAAGATAAGAAATCTTAAGATCTTATGCAATAACAGTTACAAATAAAGCTCATATTTATGCTCAAGATATTATAATGCATTGTGTTATTGTTGTACACCTTCCTTCAAATCTTAAACTTCCTTTTATAGAGGTAGAGATAGAGTCGTTGGAGGGTTTTAGCATAAGAGCAAACTTAGTGAAGAAGCATGCCAAGAGAGACGTTGGAGAATGTATTTGGTTAGAAGCATTGTCTATTGAATAACGACGTTGTTCACAACACATTTCGGAGAACTAGGTAACTACCAAAGGTAGAACAAACTAAATAGTTCACATCACTATTCCCTGAGCATTGCAAAATGAAAGCCTAGTTGACTCTTCCTAGAAATCTAGCGCTTTGACAAGACTGATATGCTTTTGGTACATGGTACAAATAAAAGGCACCTTTTGCATCCAGAGTCCAATTTTTCTTCAGAGGATGGAACATTATACTAGAGTCCGAACCTTCAGAAGCTGATGAACTCAATCAGAGTTACCATATTCTGATTAGTCATAATCATCAGATTCTGATCACTCAGAACCTGAGTAACACTACTTCTCCACATATGCTTTTAACATAATTAATTCATAGCGAATTCTAAGCTTGTGATACTGCACACTTGAATATATGTTAGTATACCCATTTGTTCTATAAATATTTTGTTATCAGAAAAATCCAAGGGATATGAACAATCTTGTTCCAATAATCTCTCCCTTTTTTATAAGGACAAATAAATGTATTTAACAATAATGGTTTGTCAGTTTTAACTAACTCGACAACATCAGAGTATGAAGTTTGTAAGCCCCCCTGAGTCTAATAGTCCATAGGTTGAGTTTTGTAAGCCCCTTAAGTTCTATCAAAGTTAATTTAAACTTATTTTTATAGAAAAATGCCCATAAGAAAAAAATATCAAAATAACTGAATAATTAGGGTCTAGGTAAATTAAAAGTATTTAAAAATACTTTTAATCTTCTTAAATAATACTATGAATTTCCCCCCTTTTGCCATCCACAAAAAGATAATAAATATAGATATTGATGACTGATAAGCATATGAACCACAATTTTCAAGATGGTCAAAGGTAGACTCTAACAACATGGTTTTCAAGAAATAGTAATCTTAGAGGCACAAGACTCAAAGAACACAATGTTTCAAGAAAGAGAAAATTCTAACCATACTCTTATAAAAATAGATGCAAAAATAACACCAAATCACATAACTTTAGAGATACACATGAATGGGCAGGAAGAAGACATTCAAGGCAGACAAGCGAGATTTTGCAAAATAAATTCGCAATATGATGAGAAAGGATGCAAGAGAAGAGAAAAAGACGAGGAAGGATGTTGAGGAATTATCAAAGACTCAGAGATCCACAACAACAATTGAAGAAGGCACATCTGGTGAAGTTACTGAGGAGAGCAAGATTCAAGAGGCAAAGTAGAAGTGGGATGAAAACTGAAGAACTTTTTTGGATACCTATAAGGGTACAAAAGACCAAGAAGATCAAGACTTATGACATATATAATAATGTTTAGAAACTGATCATGTAATGTCTTATGAATGAAGTTTACATTTCTTTTCCAATAGTCACAAACTTCCTTTAAGATCCTTCAAATATGGTTATGCTTATTAATCAATCAATAAGATAAAAAATAAAGATAAAATAAAGAACTCTTTATTAAAAATAACATATAAGCTACATAGATACCATACAAAACAAAACAACTAAGCAGAAGAATGTTTATCCACAAATACCACATTGACCTTAAATGAGTCAACAAATTTCAAAGCTTCTGTAGCCTTCAACTTATCTCTGTAGACCTGTTATATAACCTCAGTCATAGTTAATTCAACTCCTTATCGAATGAAAAGTTTATAGAGAACCATTCCATAAGAAATGAAGCATGACTTTCCCTCTTTAAAGGAGATGAAAGTCATTTTCATGTAATTAAACATAACTTGAGGGAAGTTATTCTTCAAATCTGAGTTGAGAAAGAAACAAAAAAGCTTTTTCATCAATATCCAAAGAAGTCAGATCCTTGTTCTTTGGCAGGAAGTTTGAAATCAGCAGGTGATACCAGATTAATACCTTGAAATTGAGACTTGAAACTTTGGATAGGTCGGAGAGATCATCAAAGATAAGACGATGAGACAATTTTTTTCTTCCAAAAGAGCATATCTAGAACCACGCCTTTATCCTCACAGTTTATTGCATTGGCATGAAATGTGGGGGGATGGTGATAGGAACACCAGATACGAGAGAAATAATAACATATTCTAGATTTAGATCATGGATGGAAATATTTACCCTAAAATCCTTGATCATATTAGGGTAAGTAGGTACATAAAGCATATCAAAGAAATTATTCCAACCATTTTAGGAGAGATTTCTTTGTAGATCAAAGTTGTTCTGGATCGGGCCTGACAACTGCAAAGAAAAAAGCACAAGTCAGTCGTCAGATAAAAGATAGATAAGACAAAGAGAATGCGAACACAAACTACCTAAGAGATTGATGGACTCCTTGTCTATTTTACATTCGAGCACCGCCTTAGTATTGATCAGGAGGACATCATAGATGGGCTCCCTAGTTTCTGACCAGACGAGCCTATCTTGTCGATCCACTCGCAGAGAGGGGGTAAAATTTTTGACAAAGGCTACCAACTTCCGGTAGGCAGACGTGTCCTTGGGCCCCAAATTCTAAGGCTTTACAAGGAATTGGTCTGTAGAGCAATTATAGTGAGCCCACTGCCACTCGAGCGGAATTGTTGAGACGGGACGCTCCACGCCATGGGCATCCGGGTGCTTGGCATATATGATATCCAAGGCCTGCGAATTAGGGGGTTTCACCGTGTACCACATATCCTTGAAGTTCTAGACAAAATCGACATAAGTCCTAAACAACCTCCTCGGTTGCTTAAACGAAACCCAACTATGTCGCCCATGCATGAACAACCGTTGCAGATGAAAGACCCGGAAGAATAGGGGCAGAGTACAACTAATCTCGAGGTGATGGCACACTAGCTCAATTTCCCGAACAAATGCAATAACATTTGGATGTAGTTGGGAGGGGGCCAAGTCGAGATATTTGAAAATGCTCGCCTGAAATCCTGAGAAAGGAGACATAGTCTTGCCTCTTTAAAAGCAAATTCGTACATAGGAAAGCGCGTTCCCCCAAAGGCTGAGCAAACCCACTGTCCGAGGCGAGAAGAATAACATTCCAAATTATAGGGAGCCCCGAGAGCTAAATCATCCACGACAATGTGTGCACTGCGAGGGTAGTCCACGAAGCGAGAACCCATTTCCAACAGATCCTCCCCGACCCATGACAAGTTGGGCGCACCATAAGCAGTGGGTTTATCTTCATCCACCTCGTGCTCGTCCACCTCTTCCTCATCCACCTTTACGTCCACTTCACCCACTAGGACATCCTTATCCATTCCGTGCGGGACTATTTTACCTAAAAAGCAGATGAAACGGGTGAATTTGACGTGGCATCAAATCCACCATTCCATCGCAATTCAAGTGAAAGGGCGAGGACTAGAGTCAGGGAAATAAACGCGCAGCAAGGGACGAGAGAAACCCTCCTCTAGGGATCCATGAAATTCTCGAAAAATTTATCAGATAGTGTAAACACCCCAAATTTACCCTCACCCATTCACACCATGGCTTGTTATCTTTGCATATGCATGAACTCAACCATAGCATCTCATACCACATTTTTGATTCACTGCATTGCTTCTAAGTCATCTACATCTAGGGTTTGTGATCTGAACAATCCAAGAGCTATTTGAGCCACTCCAAAGGTCATCAATCACTTCAAAGGGGTCCATGTGTGTTCAAGAATCATATTATATCCCCTCAAAGTCAAGGAAGTCAAAGATTCACAAGAACTGAGAAAGGCATGGAAGCAGAGCCAAGCTTAACTACACAGATGACCTAGAATTAGGGTTTTGGTTTCAAAGGCCATAACTCCAAATTTTTTGGTCATTCTTGTTTCTATTGGTCTCTATATGGTATAAGGATCATGCATATTAATTTTCATGAAGAAATTCCATGGGGAAGGCATCAAATCAAGAGTTGACTTCTTGAGCAAGTCAGTGTAAAATCAGGGCATCTGAGGCCCCCAATGACCCAACCAAAGGGTGTTCTTTATCATTTTGAATGTGTATTATCTTTATTTGATCATAGAAGATGTTATAAGTTCACAAAATTGAATAATTTCAAGCCATTTGCAAAGTTGCCTTTTTGGGAAAATGACTTGTAATGGAAACTTGCCATTTTGGGAAAGTTTTTCAACCCTTTCTTTTTGATTCAAAAATGCTTCAAATGAGAAAACTTTGGTCATGAAAGTTGTAGAATGGATCATTCCCTTTTCAAAAAGTACAAGAACTTGTTCTAATTCATTTTGGATCAAAAGTTATGGCCTTGCAAAGTTGGATAAAATCATTGAAATTTCACTTTTGCATAAAATGGAAAACTTGCAAATTCTCATGGCCAGCCTTTATGTGACTTCAATGTGACCTCTAATCATCATACAAATACAATGCATGACCTAAAAATCAGTTTGGCCCAAGGGATTTCCCATTTCTATGCCTTGATTTTCAAGTAACCATAAGCCATTCTTCATGAAAGTGCAAAGAGGGATTTCTTGCAAAATCATTCTCAAAGGGATTGTATGATCTCTAGCTGGTTTCAAGACATTGCCATAACCTCATGAGTCATCTCACACCAAAAATTCAGCAAGACTTATCACATGTACATGGCCAAAAATCATGAAATGTAACAAGTTGTCAAGTTGCAAAAACCCTTCCAACTTATGATCCAAATGCTGCAGTCCTTCATGAATCATCCAAGGGCCATCCTTGACTCAAGCTGAGGCAGGACAAGCCCTAAGATTGCCTCTGACCCGAGCCATGCTTAGAGTACACAAACCTTGACTTTCTTGCATTTTTCCCATACCAATCCCACAGTGCCACCACCAACTCTCTGCCCAACCAGAGCATGATATGTGGACATGAAGCAACCCAAAAACACACCATACACAAGCTGAATCCTCCCACATTGCAGCACACACCAAAAACTGTCAAAACCTTTCCCTCTTCGAATCACTCAACACAGCCTTCAAACAACCAAAATTTCTTCACCCACAAACCACAAATCATTCATAGAACAGAATCCACCCTCTGAAACTGCCTGAATCATCACATATCCAACTCTCCAAATCTGCTACACCAGAAACAAAACCTTCAAACCAGGCCATAAAAACTCATTCTAAGCCTCATTTCATCATCCAGAGGTTCATAGGAGGGGATTTGCAACAAAGGAAAGTCCAGAAAGCTCAGAAACAGGAAGTTCAATCTCAGGTATACTTCATGAACTTTTTTCTCAGAAGCTTGTTTTTAAGTTCATTTATGATTCCTTGAGTTCCCCTGGTCATGGGGATATGTTTATTTTTGAAAATGGTTGAGAAACCACTATGTATGCAAGCTCTAAAATTTTGCCCGTGGAAATGTTTTCTTCGATTCTCTTTGTTCATGCTTGATAAATGATGTTTGATGATGGATTTGAGTTTAGTTTGGATAGGAGAATGTTTCTGGGCAATTAATTTAGGTTGGGGTGGCCTGTAGTGAAAGCTAGGTTTTTGGTTTCGCCGGAGAAGACGACCAGAACACTGTTCCGGCCGTCTGAGTTTCATTAAACCCTAATTAGGTTTAGCAGCGTGATTATGAGAGTTTGAATCTGGACCCTGGATCTGGCTGACTTTCGTTGACTCCCGCGCATATGAATGGCCAGGATCAGTCATTAAACCCTAATCTTTAATTAATTAACTTAATTTGAATTAATTAGTCAGAACGCATCTGGGCCACTCCTTTTCGCGCCAGTCAACTCCCTCCATCCAGCTTTGAATCTCAGCCTTTGGATGGTCATACTTTTCATTTAAATTTCATTTATTTTTCATTTTACTCATTTGTTTTCTACATTTTATTTAAAATAGCAAAAATCATTTAAAAATTATGAAATTTTTTGTCAAGGATTTCATTAATTTTTAGAACACAAAAATATTTTTATTTTTATTTTTTGAATTAGAAATTATTTTTAAATCATTTAAATGTTTATTTTTAATTAGTTAATGAAAATTAATTAATTAAAAAATACATTTAGGTATTTAAAAATCACCAAAAAATTCACATTGCATTTAGAAACATTTAGAAACATTATCCAACTCTCAAACCAAATTTCTTTTTTGTTCTTAATGCCTTTTGATCATTTTCATTGGAATTAATTTCATTTTAAGCCAATATTTTGTTTCAAACTTCAAAAATTTCATTCTGCCTAACCCTTGAGAGTTGGATGATGATTCTTCTTGCATTGCACTCTTCATAGCATGTAGTTTATAGGATAAAATTGGTTTGATTTGATCTTGCATTTTCAATTTGTTTAGCATTTTTCTTGATAAGGTACCCCAAAACCCTAACAATCTTAGGAAATTCATAACTTTCACTAGGTTAAGAGTTGGATCCTCTCCTTTGGGCAGTGAGTTTGTATAGGTTTAGGGTATCTTTGATTGCATTTTCAAATTTTTATCATGTCATTTGCTTCTGGTTTTGGATTTTTGCTTTGCATGATGCATGTAACCCTAATTTGTGCCTTCCTTTGCATCCTTCTTTCATTTGCTTGCATCCAATGACTTTCCATGATATTTTGTGCATCCACATGATTCATAATACATCTTAGGACATATTAGAATCATGTTTGATCATTTCATCTTTCATTTGCCATGTTATATGTCCTTTGCATTTCATAACTTTTCATGTACATTCATGGTTCAATGCATGCTTCATTTGCATCCTTGTGCTTGTTTGATCATTCTCATGTCTTGCCTCATGTTTGCATCTTCTCTTAGCATCATTAACATCATGTAAATGCTTCTGACTTTGGTTTGCATCATGACATTTCACCTCATTCGCATTGCATTTCATTTCTTTTTTGGCTAACTTTTCAGGTGGTAAGTTGTTTTGAGAAGTGGATTTGCCTTCACTTCTCACAATCTCTTCTCATCTCTTTTGCATATTTGCTGCATTTTGTATGTGTATTAGAGTGAGCTTACTCATTCATGTTCATCTTACCTTCTTTCCTCAAGCAACTTGTCTTCTTAAGTGAAGCAAGTTGTTTTGCTTCTCTTTGCTTCTTACTCCTTTCATCTGTTTCCTTCCTAGTGGTTTCTCTGAAGATCTTTCTCTCTTGAGCCTCATAAACCCTAGGATCTCCAAGCATGATAACAATTAGGGTTTGATTAATCCCCATTTTAGTTTTACCTTTGTGTCATCTTTGAGTCTTCTCTTCTCACCTCATAACCCAGGACTAAACCCTAAAGGCTTTAAGACTTTGTGATTAAACTTATACCTGCATCCTTCTATTAGGATGGAGTGTACAACTTTAATCCTAAGTGTTAAACCCTTAATGTGTTTAAATCCTTTAATCAATTTATCTAATAACCATCAAGACATCAAACTTGTAACTTGGGCCTTGCATTAGGGTTCTAATTCTTCCTCAATTGGTTAAGAAGGACTAACCCTAGTGTTAATGGAAAAGTCCCCCTCAAGTTGTCTTACAAACCATAAAAAACACTTCTTAATCTTACCATTAACTAAAATCCACTTTAATAAAAGCTTTTGTTTTGTCATGAGGTTAATCCCTAATCATGGATTAAGTTGAGGAGCCTTCCTCAGCTTAAATGTTCTCATCTATTATCCTTCTATTAGGATGGTTCAATGGGTCCATTAAATCCTTGATTATGGCTTAATCTCATTACTCAACACTAAACAAAAACTACAAAAACATCTAAATAAATATAAGTAGGTTAATGATCTTAATCCTACATCATGGTGATTAAGTGTGAGGTGCTTACTTCATACTTAAGGTATTCTCATTACCCCTAATCAGAGGGAGGATGTGATAAGTTTACTAACCCATTGGTTTAGGCTTAAGCTCATTAATTTATGACAAACTTCAAAAATCAATAAAAGATTGAAAACACAAAAACAAACAATAATCGTCTCCTCCGGGATTCTTTTCTCATCTCGTTCACTCACAAACGAGAACTTGCTTCTTCCGTCTAATGCAAGACAGTTTGCACCTGAGCCAGACAGGTCATACACTTGAGCATAGACAAATAAGCAGTTCATCAGTCAATTTATCTTTCAGTCTCTTTGAGTCGAACTACGGTGTTCTGACTTCCTCATTGCACGAGAGGATACGTAGGCATAACTTAACAGTTATCGAACAAAAGTCTATGTATATTCCCCCTCCTTCCAGCATTACTCTTTAAGCCTCATAGTCTTGAGCTTCACACTCTTTCCTTGCACTGACACTTCTTTTATTCACTTCACTTTTCTTTGACACTGACACTTGTATTCTTTCCAGCTTTGATACACAGATTGCACTGACACTACCCCTTTAAAACACAAATCTTTTAAGCGTGGATCCCGTCGAGTACGACGAACAATCTGGGTGCTAATACCTTCCCAGGTTGTAACCAACCCCCTTTCTCAGTCTCTCTGGTTCGCAACCGTCTTATCCATATCTTTTCCTAGGTTTATGCAGCATTACCTTTCCTTCGGGATAAAAATGCCTAGCTGGCGACTCTATTCATTCCCTCTCCTTTCGCCGATCGTTCGCGTCTGTACCCCTCTTTACCCCGTGTCATTTGGTGGGAGCGACGGCTTGGCGACTCTGCTGGGGACCCTTATACTGTAACCAGGGCTTCTGGTTCTCTTTGTGGGTTCCTCCTAGCGCTTGTTTGATTTGTGTTTACTGGGGTGTTATGTGCTAATTGTGTTTATTTATTCGCTTTATTTATTGTTTTATGTACAATTATTTATTGCTTACTTTACAGCTTTATACATCATACTATCATACTGTCATCTTGCTGGATCTGGTCTTTGTTTTGGTGGGTGGGGTTCTACTGAGAGTTTAAGGTCCTATACCTGGGACCTGAGTGATACCTAGGCTAGAGTGGTTCATGTTCTTTCCCATTCCATTTCGGTCTGGTGCGGGAATATGAAACACGGTTCAGATGTGAGTTTCTTCTTGAGAACTCTCTGCTACAGATTTCCTGTAGTGCTGGGGCTATCTGGGAAGCCTGCTAAGTCTGGATGACCTTTATTATGACCTTCAGAAACTGAGGTGAATTAGAGGAGGATCTTTTATGGTTATTGTAAACACTGTACCTCCGGGTTAGAAGTGTTTACACTTCTCATAACTGATCCAAGTCTGAGGATCCTTGTTTTAGAACACCACCTGTGAGGGGGTTGGGCTGTTTACAGGTTTGCAGGTACCATTGGCCACATCATACCCTGTTTTTATTTGATTTAAGAGTACCTCATTTTGGACAGTTCTTGTGATTTAGCCCTGGACATGTGGCTCTTTATTTGAGTCCCCCACCTTGGTTACTGGATTTCTGAACCTCCATCTGGACTTCTTGAACATACATGGGCCTTATATATCAGGACAATTAATCAGATCCAGCTTGATCACAAACCCTTGCATATCATTTGCATACATCATCATTACATCATTTAACATTTGTTTATTTGTCTTTCAGGGTATCCACATCACATATGGCTTGGTTTTGACCCCTTCATCTGCATAAACCTCTGTTCATTAGCTATCTGCTTCAGCTATCTTCATCAGTTGGTTGCTTCAGTTACCTTCATCATCAGTTTATCAGTGGCTCATCTCCAGTACCGGTTTTGATCTTCATCAGCACTTGTCTTCAGTTCTTCATCAGCAGTCATGGCACCCAGGAAGAGCAACATTTCATATCATTTCTTTGAGCCTGTGCTGACTGGCATCAGACAGGTCCAGGCACTTATCACTCCAGATCACATCCCATTATTCAGAGAGCACTATGGAGGCATCCTTGATATGGTTATGGACCTGGACCCTTCTCAGAGGAGTATGATTCACACCTGCCTACAGTTTTATGACCCTCCTTTGAGATGCTTTACTTTCCAGAACTTTCAGTTGGGACCTCTGCTGGAGGAGTTCTCATCATTGATTGGAGTACCTGTCAGGGGTGGTGTCCCCTTCAACCCAGAGATGACTTCTCCCAGCAATGGAGAAGTGGAAAAAGCACTGTACCTAGAGCCTATATTGATTGAGCAGAACATGACAACAAAGGTTGGGATCCCTGGTTTACACTTAGACTTTCTGACTTCTCAGGCCATCCTGAAGGCCTCCTTGGGAGAATGGAGGGCAGTTTGTGCATTGTTAGCCCTCAGTATATATGGGGTTATACTATTTGCAGATGAGCCCAAGTTTATCAGCAAGAATTCCATTCATCTTTTCCTTCTGAGGAACCCAGTACCCACCTTGCTGGGAGATTTCTATTATTCCATTCATCAGAGGAATGAGAAGCAAAGAGGAAAATTGGTGAGATGATGTGCTCCCTTATTTCATACATGGTTGCTCAAACACTTACCCAGGACAGATGCCTTCTTGAACCCTCACCAACAGAAGAATTGGGCTAAGAGACTTATTGCTTTGACTTCAGATGATATCAGATGGTGTACCCAGAGCACCAAAGGCAGGGACATAATAACTAGCTGTGGGCAGTACCCCAATGTACCTCTAGTAGGAGTGAAGGGTTGCATCAACTACAATCCTTTGTTGTTTAAGAGACAACTAGGCTATGCTTTGGTCCACCCTCCTAGGGTGCAAGATTTAGCTGAAACCCTGTATTGTGAGATAAAACCTAATCTAGCTGTTTTCAGACAAGCATCCTGGGCTTGGGACAACATCCAGACCAAAGGGATGGCCATTCTTGGAAGGTGCAATAATGTGGCTTCAGCTCAGTATTATGAATGGTCTCATGCTAGAGCTCAGATTTCTGGGATGCCTTTCACTATTGAGGATGCACCTGGACCATCCACAGTACCACCTCCAGCCACTGTCAGCCTGGAAGAATTTGAGAAACTGAAGGAAAGGAATGAGAATCTGTCTCAAGCTCTGAAGAAGACCCTATGGGAGAGGAGTGATGGTCGTCTGGACATTGAGAGGTTGGAGAAGCTTAAGGTGGAACATATGACCAAGATTGAGAAAGCAGAGGACTACATCAAAAAATCAAAAGCTGGGGAGAAAATATTGAAGAATGCCTGCAAAGAGGCCCAGTTTCAGAAAGCTAGGACTGATCTCTATCTGCAGGAAAGTCAAGCTAGGTGGGTCAGAATCACTGAAGCTCGTACTCAAGAAGATAAGAGAACTCAGGCCAGGATTGAGCAGTTGGAGGCCAATGAAAAGAAACAACAGGAAGCTTTGCTGGCATCCCAGAAGGAGATTTCAGAATTGAAGCTTAGGGCTGGTTTGAAGAGGTCAAAGGACCAAGATAGGCACAAGAAGCTGACCACTGCTATTGCCACCAGAAACCTTCTTATCAGGAACATCACAGAGCATCCGGCTGGTCCTGTAACTGAAGAACTTTTGAAGGAGGTTAAGGAGGATGAGTTTGGATTAGATGTTTGACCCCTTTGCTTGTTGTTATTTCCATCAGATGTACTTTTCTTTTTATGTTGTATTTTGACCCCTCAGGGGCATGTGTTGTAAAAACAAACTGTGTATGATCCACCTTTTGTAATGAATGTGTTAGTTTGTTTCAATGAGTTTCTTTTCTCAAGCAACAGCAGAGTATATTCCTCAGGGTCTGGAAAGGTCAAAACCAAGAGCCAAGCCGGATACCTTGGAAAGAAAATAAGCATACTGCATGGCATTCTAAGCTTTGTTTTGTTTTGTAGGTTTTGTCATTATTTTATTTGTTTCTAACTCTGTTGTGGTTCAGGAATTATTGCTCGCCGCCGGGTGTTCCCTCTCAACCGTCCGCACCGGTATCCTACTCGCAACAATCTTCCTGGTATCCAAATGGATCAAGTACAACAGGACCTGACAGAGGTCAGAACTCAGATGGCTAACGAAAGAGTGGAGATGAGAAACCAAATGGCCCAGTTCATGACTGTGATGACTAACCTGGCTCAAAGTCAAGAGAGGTTAAGGGCATTGGTAGAAAGACAGACCCCCGAAGAACATCATCCTGGCACTGGAGGAACCAGCAACAATGAGGGAGGTCAGCCTCATGTTAACCCGCCAGTATTTGGACCTCATCTAGATCCAGAAGCCAACATCCCAAGGAATGTACCGGGCAATACTGCTGCAGGTAGGATCTTTCAAGAAGATCCTCAAGAGGAGCAGTTTACTGTAATGAGAGCTGGAGATGAAGTTTATGATAGGAGGTTTGATGAAATTGCTGAGAAGTTGAGATCTTTGGAGTCTCAAAATTCCTTAGGCTTCGATGTTATGGATATGGGGTTAGTGGATGGGGTAAGGATTCCCCACAAGTTTAAGCCCCCGTGCTTCGAGAAGTACAATGGAACTTCCTGCCCACGAACTCACTTATAGTCCTTTCTGGGGAGACTTAAGGCATACACCATGGATGAAAAACCGTGGATGTTCTATTTTGAAGACAGTTTGACTGGAGCTTCCAGAGAGTGGTATTCACACTTAACCAGAGCTACTATCAGATGCTGGAAGGACTTAGCTGAGGCCTTCATCAGACAATACCAATACAATCTAGACATGGCTCCTAACAGGACCCTCCTGATGGGAATGTCTCAATCCTCCAGGGAAAGCTTCCGGGAATATGCCCAAAGGTGGAGATAGCTTGCTGCTGCTGTCCAGCCACCCATGTCGGAAAGAGAAATGGCCGACATGTTCATGAATACTCTGCAAGGAACATATATTGATAGGCTAGCTGCCTTTTCTTCCACCAGTTTCGCTGACGTAGTCATAGATGGGGAAAGAATTGAAAGCCTTTTGAAGATGGGTAAGATTTCTGATAATGGTGCAAGTTCATCCAGTAATCCCAGGAAGCCTTTTGTGGGACCTAGAAGAACCGGTGAGACAAATGCCATCCATGCCAACAGGGGCAGACCTCAGTATGTTCACAAATCAGTAGCAGTTGTCACTATTCCAGCTTCGATTCCTCAACAACCAGCATATCAACCACAACAACAACCACATTATCAACCGCAAGTTCAGTATCCGCCGCAGAGGACCTACAACAACAATAACAGCAATCAACAGCAAATACCTTTTCAGCAAAGACCATCACAGGCAAATAGGGTAATTGACCCTATCCCTATGCCTTATGCTGCCTTATTGCCACAACTCCTGAAGCTCAACCTGGTTGAGTTAAGGACATTGGCACCACCAGATCCCTCCAATCTTCCAAGGAATTATGATGTCAACGCCAGGTGTGCTTTTCACTCCAATGCACCTGGCCACAATACTGAGAAATGCAGGGCTTTACAAAGGAAAGTACAAGATCTGGTGGATTCTAAAGCCCTCAACTTTGCACCCCCTCCAAATGTCAACAAGAATCCCATGCCTAATCATGGAGGACCAAGAATTAATGCCATTGAGGAAGACAAGCCATCTTACTTGATAACCACTGTTGGACAGATTCGAACACCTCTGGTTGAAATTAAAGCTCAGCTTCTAGAATGCCGGATGTTCCCCGGGTGCGAGCTCGGTTGTGGGTATTGCAACATCGCAATCAACGGGTGTGATAATTTGAGAAGCGGCATAGATGGTCTTATCAAAAGTGGTATACTTCAGATCTCAACAACGGCGCCTACAAATCCAGCAATTCCCTTGACAACAATTCCTGATTTTCCTACAACTGCAGCAACAATCATTCCGACCAATTCATCAATATCATCAACAATGGCTCCACCCATCACTTCAACAAATCAAATGTCAACAACCCTTTCTTCTACAACATCAACATCCATTTATTCAGCAGAATCTTCTACAACACCAGCAGAAATTAATGAAGATATCTCAGCAGTCACCATCTACTATGATCCGTCAAATGTTCCTCCAAACAACAACTTTCAACAACAAACAGTGGCACCTCCTGCCAGGTCACCAGTCACCATTTACTACGATCCGCACACCATTTCAGTACCCTCCTCTGCTGCAGTCAGTCCAGTTACTATTACGGTACCGGGGCCAGTTCCATATGAAAGCAGTAATGCCATACCTTGGCATTATGGCTCTGACCTCTACTGCGACAGGGAGAAAATCACTTTGGATTCTTCAACCTCTTCTCCACAAATTAATAATGTTGGGGGAGGCGGAGGCTTCACCAGAAGCGGACACCTTTTTGCCTCACAAACTCAGAGGCCTAATGCCGAAGCAGAAGCTGCTGCCAAAGCAAAGGGAAAGAGTGTGGTATTTGAAGAGCCGACTGTCAAAGAAACTCAGAAGACATCTTTTGAACAAGATATAGACGAGTTTATGAAAATCATAAAGAGAAGTGATTACAAGGTGGTGGATCAGCTTCACCAAACTCCCTCAAAGATCTTCATATTATCCTTGTTAAAGTGTTCTGAAGCTCACAGGAATGCATTACTGAAAGTCCTGCACGCGGCATACGTACCAGAGGAGATCACCGTTAATCAGCTAGAAACAGTGGTAGCAAATGTCAATACCAGTCATGGACTGGGTTTTACCAATGCTGACTTAACAACTGAGGGACGTAACCACAACAAGGCTTTACACATCACTCTAGAATGCAAGGGTGCTGTTCTGTCTCATGTACTGGTGGACACTGGGTCATCACTCAATGTCTTACCAAAGAAAGCCTTAGTGAAGCTGGAGTATGATGGCTTGGCTTTGCGTCCGAGTAATTTGGTAGTAAGAGCATTCGATGGCTCTAAAAGATCAGTGCTTGGGGAGATTGATCTGCCTGTGATGATTGGCCCGCAGACTTTTAAGATTACCTTCTATGTGATGGACATTCAGCCGGCCTACAGCTGTTTGTTGGGTAGACCTTGGATCCATGCCGCTGGCGCTGTTACGTCGACCCTTCACCAGAAGCTGAAATTCGAGTGGGAAGGCCAGATCATCACCATCTGTGGGGAAGAGGACATCTTTGTTAGCCATCTGGCTACGTACACGTACATTGAAATGGATGGAGAAATCCATGAAACTATGAGCCATGGATTTGAGGCCCTGAACATTAATGAAGCATCTGATGTACTAGGAACCTCCATGACATCTTATCAGCAAGCCAGGAAGGTTGTTGAAGAGGGTACTGCCCAAGGCTGGGGCAAGCTGCTGCCCATGGAAAAGAAGGAAGACAGATTTGGGTTGGGTTACAAACCAACTCAACAAGATCAATCAGAGGCGGCCAAGAAGCCCAACTTTGTCAGCAGGGGAATGCTCACCCCGGATGCTGTGAACAATGTGGAAGACGAGGAAGAAAGCGACCGCAACCTGGAGAGCTGGATACGTCCAAGGATCCCAGGGAGCCAAGTCCTTAACTGGTCTTCCCAGGAAATTATAAGGGTTACTCCTGCAGAGTAATTATTATTTCCTGTATTCTTAAGCATGCATCAAGTCTTGCATCTTGCCCAAGATGACAAGACTCATTTTGTAATCGGGCCATCTTGTAATTTTGTGCAAACAGATCAATCAATGAATATCAGACATCTTTTGCAAATGAGTCTTTTCCTTTTTCGCTCACTGTTTTTCATTTTTTTTCTTTTTGTACAAAAATAAAAATGGCAATGTTTTCCAAAATGATAACTTCTTTTCACTTTTTCTAAACAAGATTAAAATCGATCACTAAAATGAACAATCTAAACCATTGCAGAGAGTGCCTTTCAGACTGCACCAACAACAGTACAGCTATGACTTCGTATGACTTTGACAATCCAATCAATCAAACCGATGAAAGGGTTGAATAAGATTATGAGCTGCCTGAAGAGTTGGCTAGGTTGTTAAGGCAAGAGGAGAAGGTTATCACTCCTCATCAGGAGGAGGTTGAAACAATTAATCTTGGTACGGAAGAAGATGTGAAAGAGGTTAAGATCGGAGCTAGCTTACATGATTCAGTAAAGGAACAACTGATTGATATGCTTCGGGAGTATGTGGATGTCTTTGCTTGGTCTTATCAGGATATGCCAGGGTTGGACACCGATATTGTCGTGCACAAGCTGCCTTTAAAAGAAGATTGCCCACCGGTTAAACAGAAATTGCGCTGTACTCGCCCAGATATGGCAATGAAGATTAAAGAAGAGGTACAAAAGCAGTGGGACGCCGGTTTCCTTGCTGTCACTAGCTATCCGCCGTGGGTTGCTAATATTGTACCTGTGCCTAAGAAAGACGGCAAGGTGAGAATGTGTGTGGATTACCGGGATCTGAACAGAGCCAGCCCGAAAGATGACTTCCCTTTACCTCACATTGATGTATTGGTGGATAATACGGCTCAGTTCTCGGTGTTTTCCTTTATGGACGGATTTTCAGGATACAATCAGATCAAGATGTCACCCGAAGACATGGAGAAGACAACCTTCATCACACCTTGGGGCACGTTCTGTTATAAGGTGATGCCATTCGGACTGAAGAATGCTGGTGCAACTTATCAACGGGCTATGGTAACATTATTCCATGACATGATCCACAAAGAAATTGAATGTTATGTGGATGACATGATTGCCAAGTCCCTCACAGAAGAAGACCACCTGGTAAATTTGCTGAAGTTATTCAAGCGTCTGAGGAAATACCAACTAAAGTTAAACCCCAACAAGTGCACATTCGTGGTGCGATCCGGTAAGCTGCTGGGATTTATTGTAAGTGAGAAAGGGATTGAATTTGACCCTGATAAAGTCAAAGCCATTCAAGAAATGCCTGCACCAAAGTCTAAAAAGGAAGTTTGGGGGTTTCTAGGTAGATTGAACTACATTTCAAGGTTCATATCTCACCTTACTGCAACCTGTGAACCTTTGTTCAAGCTGTTAAGAAAAGAACAAACGGTCAGGTGGAACGGAGATTGCCAAAGGGCTTTTGATAAAATCAAGGAATACTTACAAGAGCCTCCTATCTTTATGCCTCCAGTTGAAGGAAGACCTCTAATTATGTACTTAACAGCATTAGAAGAGTCAATGGGGTGTGTGTTGGGCCAGCATGACGAGTCTGGTCGAAAAGAGTATGCAATATACTACCTAAGCAAAAAGTTTACCGACTGTGAACAACATTATTCACTGCTCGAGAAAACTTGTTGGGCTTTAGCGTGGGCTGCTCGCCGACTGAGGCAGTATATGTTGACCCACACTACCTTGTTGATTTCAAAGATGGATCCAGTTAAGTACATTTTTGAGAAGCCAACACTTACCGGACGGGTTGCAAGATGGCAAATGATTCTCACAGAATATGACATTCAGTACACATCTCAAAAATCCATCAAAGGCAGTGTATTATCTGATTACCTTGCTGAGAAACTCATTGATGATTACCAGCCTATGAGATTTGACTTCCCTGATGAAGACATCATGTTCATAAAAGCAAAAGATCATGAAGAGCCTGTTCACACTGAAGGGCCTGACCCAGAAGAAGAATGGACTATGATGTTTGACGGGGCTGTTAATATGAATGGTCGTGGCGTTGGTGCAGTACTCATTACACCTAAAGGGGTTCACATGCCTTTCTCGGCAAAACTCACCTTTAACTGCACTAACAACGAAGCCGAATACGAAGCTTGCATTATGGGTCTTGAGGAAGCCATTGACCTCAGGATCAAGACCTTGACTGTATTCGGAGATTCAGCTCTGGTAATTAATCAAACCAACGGCAAATGGTACACACACCAAGATCATCTGATACCTTACCGGGATTATACAAGAAGGTTATTGACTTTCTTCACAACAGTCAAGCTTGAGTATATCCCTCGAGACGAAAATCAGTTTGCGGATGCTCTTGCTACCATTTCATCGATGATCAAAGTTCAAGCTGCCAACTTTGTACCTCGGATCTTAGTATCCAGACTTGACAGACCAGCGTATGTATTTGCAGCAGACATAGCCAAAGATGATAAGCCTTGGTTCCATGACATTAATTGCTTCTTGGAGGATCAAACATACCCATCTGGGGCATCTCCCAATGATAAGAAGACATTAAGAAGGCTAGCTGGTAGTTTCTTCCTGAATACTGACGGTTCCTTGTACAAGAGAAACTTTGATATGGTACTCCTCAGATGTGTTGATAGGGCAGAAGCAGACTTGTTGATGCACGAAGTGCACGAATGATCCTTTGGTACCCATGCAAGAGGGCATGCCATGGCTAAAAAGTTGTTAAGATCAGGCTATTACTGGATCACAATGGATTCAGACTGTTGTTCCTATGCCAAAAAATGTCATAAATGCCAGATCTATGCGGATAAGGTGCATGTGCCTCCCAATCCTTTGAATGTGATGTCTTCACCCTGGCCCTTTGCCATGTCGGGCATTAATATGATTGGCAAGATTGAACCAATTGCCTTAAATGACCACAGATTTATCCTGGTAGCCATTGACTACTTTACCAAGTGGGTTGAAGCAGCTTCTTATGCAAATGTTACAAGGCAAGTGGTAGCCCGATTTCTGAAGAGAGATATCATCTGTCGGTATGGAGTGCCCGAGCGAATCATTACTGATAATGGTTCCAACTTAAATAACAAAATGATGGCAGAACTGTGCCGGGACTTCAAGATCCAACACCACAATTCTTCTCCTTACAGGCCAAAGATGAATGGCGCTGTCGAGGCAGCTAATAAGAATATCAATAAGATTGTGCAGAAGATGGTGGTTACCTACAAAGACTGGCATGAAATGCTACCGTTTGCCTTGCATGGGTACCGTACGTCAATCAGAACATCCACTGGGGCAACACCGTATCAGCTTGTTTATGGTATGGAAGCAGTCCTACCTGTTGAAGTTGAGTTACCCTCCCTGCGGGTATTGATGGATGTTAAACTAAATGAAGCAGAATGGGTCCGGTCCCGATACGAACAGCTGAGTCTGATTGAAGAGAAAAGATTGGCTGCAATCTGTCATGGACAGCTGTATCAGAAAAGAATGAAGAAAGCCTTCGATCAGAAAGTTAGGCTCCGGGAGTACCAAGTAGGAGATCTTGTGCTGAAAAGACTCCTCCCTCCTCATACAGACCACAGAGGCAAGTGGACTCCAAACTATGAAGGGCCATTCGTAGTAAAGAAAGTTTTCTCCGGTGGAGCAATGATGCTCAGTACTATGGATGGTGAAGACTTTCTATCCCCTGTGAATTCAGATGCAGTTAAAAAATACTTCGCATAAAATGACCCGCTGGACATAAAAACAGAATGTAAGTCCAGGCAAAAATAGGGCATCCCGGCGAGTCAAAAACAGAATAAAAGACTCGGGCAAAAGTAAGGGAAAATAAATAAAAAAATGTATACCCGCTGAGTTGAAAAGCCGCATTGGACAACTCAGGCAAAAAAAGGGTATCCCGGTGGATTGAAAACCCGAAAGGGCGATCCACGCAAAATAAGGGAATAAGCGAACAACTGCATTCTGAATTCATCTGTATCACTTACAATATGGTAAGCTCCGAAAGGTTCGAATGTCGGTCAGAATCAGCCTTCTTCAGAAAGTAAGGCGAGAAGAATGTCAAATGTCATACGAGTCATAGCCAAAGGGAAGCTCCTTGAAGCGTCGTCAACATTGCCAACATCTTTTATTCACTCAATGTCTTACCAAAGAAAGCCTTAGTGAAGCTGGAGTATGATGGCTTGGCTTTGCGTCCGAGTAATTTGGTAGTAAGAGCATTCGATGGCTCTAAAAGATCAGTGCTTGGGGAGATTGATCTGCCTGTGATGATTGGCCCGCAGACTTTTAAGATTACCTTCTATGTGATGGACATTCAGCCGGCCTACAGCTGTTTGTTGGGTAGACCTTGGATCCATGCCGCTGGCGCTGTTACGTCGACCCTTCACCAGAAGCTGATATTCGAGTGGGAAGGCCAGATCATCACCATCTGTGGGGAAGAGGACATCTTTGTTAGCCATCTGGCTACGTACAAGTACATTGAAATGGATGGAGAAATCCATGAAACTATGAGCCATGGATTTGAGGCCCTGAACATTAATGAAGCATCTGCTGTACTAGGAACCTCCATGACATCTTATCAGCAAGCCAAGAAGGTTGTTGAAGAGGGTACTGCCCAAGGCTGGGGCAAGCTGCTGCCCATGGAAAAGAAGGAAGACAGATTTGGGTTGGGTCACAAACCAACTCAACAAGATCAATCAGAGGCGGCCAAGAAGCCCAACTTTGTCAGCAGGGGAATGCTCACCCCGGATGCTGTGAACAATGTGGAAGACGAGGAAGAAAGCGACCGCAACCTGGAGAGTTGGATACGTCCAAGGATCCCAGGGAGCCAAGTCCTTAACTGGTCTTCCCAGGAAATTATAAGGGTTACTCCTACAGAGTAATTATTATTTCATGTATTCTTAAGCATGCATCAAGTCTTGCATCTTGCCCAAGATGACAAGACTCATTTTGTAATCGGGCCATCTTGTAATTTTGTGCAAACAGATCAATCAATGAATATCGGACATCTTTTGCAAATGAGTCTTTTCCTTTTTCGCTCACTGTTTTTCATTTTTTTTTCTTTTTGTACAAAAATAAAAATGGCAATGTTTTCCAAAATGATAACTTCTTTTCACTTTTTCTAAACAAGATTAAAATCGATCACTAAAAGGAACAATCTAAACCATTGCAGAGAGTGCCTTTCAGACTGCACCGACAACAGCACAACTATGACTTCGTATGACTTTGACAATCCAATCAATCAAGCTGATGAAGGGGTTGAAGAAGATTATGAGCTGCCTGAAGGGTTGGCTAGGTTGTTAAGGCAAGAGGAGAAGGTTATCACTCCTCATCAAGAGGAGGTTGAAACAATTAATCTTGGTACGGAAGAAGATGTGAAAGAGGTTAATATTGGAGCTAGCTTACAAGATTCGGTAAAGGAACAACTGATTGATATGCTTCGGGAGTATGTGGATGTCTTTGCTTGGTCTTATCAGGATATGCCAGGGTTGGACACCGATATTGTCGTGCACAAGCTGCCTTTAAAAGAAGATTGCCCACCGGTTAAACAGAAATTGCGCCGTACTCACCCAGATATGGCAATGAAGATTAAAGAAGAGGTACAAAAGCAGTGGGACGCCGGTTTCCTTGCTGTCACTAGCTATCCGCCGTGGGTTGCTAATATTGTACCTGTGCCTAAGAAAGACGACAAGGTGAGAATGTGTGTGGATTACCGGGATCTGAACAGAGCCAGCCCGAAAGATGACTTCCCTTTACCTCACATTGATGTATTGGTGGATAATACGGCTCAGTTCTCGGTGTTTTCCTTTATGGACGGATTTTCAGGATACAATCAGATCAAGATGTCACCCGAAGACATGGAGAAGACAACCTTCATCACACCTTGGGGCACGTTCTATTATAAGGTGATGCCATTCGGACTGAAGAATGCTGGTGCAACTTATCAACGGGCTATGGTAACATTATTCCATGACATGATCCACAAAGAAATTGAATGTTATGTGGATGACATGATTGCCAAGTCCCTCACAGAAGAAGACCACCTGGTAAATTTGCTGAAGTTATTCAAGCGTCTGAGGAAATACCAACTAAAGTTAAACCCCAACAAGTGCACATTCGTGGTGCGATCCGGTAAGCTGCTGGGATTTATTGTAAGTGAGAAAGGGATTGAAGTTGACCCTGATAAAGTCAAAGCCATTCAAGAAATGCCTGCACCAAAGTATAAAAAGGAAGTTCGGGGGTTTCTAGGTAGATTGAACTACATTTCAAGGTTCATATCTCACCTTACTGCAACCTGTGAACCTTTGTTCAAGCTGTTAAGAAAAGAACAAACGGTCAGGTGGAACGGAGATTGCCAAAGGGCTTTTGATAAAATCAAGGAATACTTACAAGAGCCTCTAATCCTTATGCCTCCAGTTGAAGGAAGACCTCTAATTATGTACTTAACAGTATTAGAAGAGTCAATGGGGTGTGTGTTGGGCCAGCATGACGAGTCTGGTCGAAAAGAGTATGCAATATACTACCTAAGCAAAAAGTTTACCGACTGTGAACAACGTTATTCACTGCTCGAGAAAACTTGCTGTGCTTTAGCGTGGGCTGCTCGCCGACTGAGGCAGTATATGTTGACCCACACTACCTTGTTGATTTCAAAGATGGATCCAGTTAAGTACATTTTTGAGAAGCCAGCACTTACCGGACGGGTTGCAAGATGGCAAATGATTCTCACAGAATATGACATTCAGTACACATCTCAAAAAGCCATCAAAGGCAGTGTATTATCTGATTACCTTGCTGAGAAACCCATTGATGATTACCAGCCTATGAGATTTGACTTCCCTGATGAAGACATCATGTTCATAAAAGCAAAAGATCATGAAGAGCATGTTCACACTGAAGGGCCTGACCCAGAAGAAGAATGGACTATGATGTTTGACGGGGCTGTTAATATGAATGGTCGTGGCGTTGGTGCGGTACTCATTACACCTAAAGGGGTTCACATGCCTTTCTCGGCAAAACTCACCTTTAACTGCACTAACAACGAAGCCGAATACGAAGCTTGCATTATGGGTCTTGAGGAAGCCATTGACCTCAAGATCAAGACCTTGACTGTATTCGGAGATTCAGCTCTGGTAATTAATCAAACCAACGGCAAATGGTACACACACCAAGATCATCTGATACCTTACCGGGATTATACAAGAAGGTTGTTGACTTTCTTCACAACAGTCAAGCTTGAGTATATCCCTCGAGACGAAAATCAGTTTGCGGATGCTCTTGCTACCATTTCATCGATGATCAAAGTTCAAGCTGCCAACTTTGTACCTCGGATCTCAGTATCCAGACTTGACAGACCAGCGTATGTATTTGCAGCAGACATAGCCAAAGATGATAAGCCTTGGTTCCATGACATTAATTGCTTCTTGGAGGATCAAACATACCCATCTGGGGCATCTCCCAATGATAAGAAGACATTAAGAAAGCTAGCTGGTAGTTTCTTCCTGAATACTGACGGTTCCTTGTACAAGAGAAACTTTGATATGGTACTCCTCAGATGTGTTGATAGGGCAGAAGCAGACTTGTTGATGCACGAAGTGCGCGAAGGATCCTTTGGTACCCATGCAGGAGGGCATGCCATGGCTAAAAAGTTGTTAAGATCAGGCTATTACTGGATCACAATGGATGCAGACTGTTGTGCCTATGCCAGAAAATGTCATAAATGCCAGATCTATGCGGATAAGGTGCATGTGCCTCCCAATCCTTTGAATGTGATGTCTTCACCCTGGCCCTTTGCCATGTCGGGCATTAATATGATTGGCAAGATTGAACCAACTGCTTTAAATGGTCACAGATTTATCCTGGTAGCCATTGACTACTTTACCAAGTGGGTTGAAGCAGCTTCTTATGCAAATGTTACAAGGAAAGTGGTAGCCCGATTTCTGAAGAGAGATATCATCTGTCGGTATGGAGTGCCCGAGCGAATCATTACTGATAATGGTTCCAACTTAAATAACAAAATGATGGCAGAACTGTGCCGGGACTTCAAGATCCAACACCACAATTCTTCTCCTTACAGGCCAAAGATGAATGGCGTTGTCGAGGCAGCTAATAAGAATATCAAGAAGATTGTGCAGAAGATGGTGGTTACCTACAAAGACTGACATGAAATGCTACCGTTTGCCTTGCATGGGTACCGTACGTCAATCAGAACATCCACTGGGGCAACACCGTATCAGCTTGTTTATGGTATGGAGGCAGTCCTACCTGTTGAAGTTGAGTTACCCTCCCTGCGGGTATTGATGGATGTTAAACTAAATGAAGCAGAATGGGTCCGGTCCCGATACGAACAGCTGAGTCTGATTGAAGAGAAAAGATTGGCTGCAATCTGTCATGGGCAGCTGTATCAGAAAAGAATGAAGAAAGCCTTCGATCAGAAAGTTAGGCTCCGGGAGTACCAAGTAGGAGATCTTGTGCTGAAAAGACTCCTCCCTCCTCATACAGACCACAGAGGCAAGTGGACTCCAAACTATGAAGGGCCATTCGTAGTAAAGAAAGTTTTCTCTGGTGGAGCAATGATGCTCAGTACTATGGATGGTGAAGACTTTCTATCCCCTGTGAATTCAGATGCAGTTAAAAAATACTTCGCATAAAATGACCCGCTGGACATAAAAACAGAATGTAAGTCCAGGAAAAAATAGGGCATCCCGGCGAGTCAAAAACAGAATAAAAGACTCGGGCAAAAGTAAGGGAAAATAAATAAAAAAATGTATACCCGCTGAGTTGAAAAGCCGCATTGGACAACTCAGGCAAAAAAAGGGTATCCCGGTGGATTGAAAACCCGAAAGGGCGATCCACGCAAAATAAGGGAATAAGCGAACAACTGCATTCTGAATTCATCTGTATCACTTACAATATGGTAAGCTCCGAAAGGTTCGAGTGTCGGTCAGAATCAGCCTTCTTCAGAAAGTAAGGCGAGAAGAATGTCAAATGTCATACGAGTCATAGCCAAAGGGAAGCTCCTTGAAGCGTCGTCAACATTGCCAACATCTTTTATTTTCTCAATTTGTAACAATCTCCTCATTTCAGGGGATTTGTTTCTTTGACTGTATCTTGCCAATTCAGGGCACACGAATTAATAAAATCAGATTTTCAGTCACACATTGTCTCGTACTCTTTCATTTGCAAAAAATGTCCGATGTCATTATTTTGTTAAATCGCATAAATACAGATGCGTCTTTCCTAAACTACATACTTGCAGGAAATATGTTTACTCCCGGGAGTGTCTAAACTCCTATGATGGAATCCGGTAAAGGATACCTCGGGATACTTGTGCGTTTCTCTGTCTTTTCGGGATTGCAGGTATTCAAAAAGCAACGTGGGGCATGGAAGCTTCTCCCCAGTAGGCTGCCAAATCATTGTTCCCTCAGCACCCCTTCCAAACAGCACCAGAAATGCTGTCTCCCCATCAGAATTGTCAGGAATCACTCCTCCAACACTTCTTTCAGGGAAGCACCAGAAAGTATTCACATCCCCAGCCGATTTGTCAAGTATCATCCTCAGCAGGATCCCCACAGAGTCTCAACCTCTATCCAGCAAGGCAATACCTGAAAGATCTCACAACAGAGTGACGAAAGCTTCTACAAACCCTAGCTGGGCCCCTCATTACCGAAACAGGTCTATCAGTGACCTATATCCCTATGCAGAGTCGGAGGTGTCAGATCTACCAATGATCTCATCCCCAGCTGGGATATCCACCTCAAGTAGATCATCCAAAGATCTTCACAGCAACGGGATCCGAATCCCGGATCGGTATCCTTGCATAATCATAGCATTCGCATCATATTTCCCACAAAGCGTAGCATTCCGTCTAATACGGAGCATTGCGGAAAAAATCAAACATACTGCATAATCATAAGCCATGTTATGAATCAAACATTTGTAAATACTGACAATCCATCAACGATATACAGAAAACTCCCCAGATTCCCCGGCAGAGAGCCAAGGCACTTTCCCTAAAGATACAGATACTTCCTGACACCCGTCCGTGTCGTATCCCCAGAAGAAAGCCAAAGCGCCCCCTTTGCACTCACAGATACTTATACACAACTTCCTTGGTACACATACACTTGTTTATATTACACTGTTCTCTTTTTGACACTCGTCCGTGTCACTCTCCCCAGCAAGTTAAACACTCATCTGTACAACACTCATACTTGTTACTCCTGCTTTACTCATACAGATACTCGTCCGTATCTTGTATACACCACTTATATCCCCTCAGATTCGACACTCGTCCGTGTTCTTTGTTAACCAGTTGGTACTCGTCCGTATCATCATCTCTGAACATGCGTCAAGCGTTGGTTTCTACCGATACTCGTTCGTATCATAGTCTTAAGGATGCTCGTCCGCATCTTTGATCTATACACCGTGTCAAACACTTATGTCTTCTTGAATTTAGACACCCATTTGTGTCTATTATTCCCCAGAAGAGTCCCCGCAGAATCAATACTCGTCCGTGTTCTGTGTTAACTAGTTGATACACGTTCGTATCATCATCTCCGAGCATGTGTCAGCATTTGTTTCTACCTGAAACCCGTCCGTATCATAGTCTTAAGGATGCTCATCCGCATCTTTAGTCTATACACAGTACCCAAACACTTATACCTCTCATTTCTTGGATGTAGACACTTGTCCGTGTTTACTTTTCCCCAGCGAAGTCCCCAACAAAACTTGTTAAACTATTTTCTTTCTATCTGACATGCGTCCTATGTCATGATACCTTTTCGGCAGCCGTACCCTGCCAGGTAATCTTCCTTCACCTTTTTGATGATTGTCCTTCATCAACCCTCAGTGGAGTCTCTATTCATTAGAACCCCTTCTTATCCGACATTCGTCCTATGTCGTGATGTTTTTAGCAGCCGTACCCTGCTAGGTGATCGTCCTTCACCTCTTGATGATCGTCCTTCATCATTATTATCCGATGGCCGTCCCCATCATTGATCTTGTTATCTGACATTCGTCCTATGTCATGATAAACCCTGAGAGCAGTCGTACCCTGCTAGGTGATCGTCCTTCACCTCTTGATGATCGTCCTTCATCATGTTTATCCGATGGCTGTCCCCATCGTCGACTTTTTCTATCCGGCATTTGTCCTATGTCGTGATACCTTTTGGCAACCGCACCTTGCCAGGTGATCGTCCTTCACCTTAGATGACCGTCTCTCATCTTATCCCCAACAGAGCAGCCGTCCCCTGCTAGGTGATCGTCTCTCACCTTTGATGACCGTACCTCATCATTTTTTTTCGTTTATCTATAATCCCCAGAGAATCTTATATCTTTATTTGATGGTCGTCCCCATCATGATCTCTTATATCCCCAGCTTGTCGGCCGTCCCCGTCATTGCTTTACTTCCCGCATCTTCCCCAGCATGTCGGTCGTCCCCGTCATCGCTTTATCCCCAGCAGTCGTCCTCTGTTCGGCGGTCGTCCTCCGTCGCCCGCACTTTATAAATATACTTTATTTTCTTTTACAATCTATATCTCTTTTCTTCTTCATTATGTGAATGCAAATTTTGGACTGTCTTTGGTATTCAACCACAAGTTATCTTGTTTGCCTGTTAAGCCGTCGCTTACATCCTGCACAGCTAACTCATGTTTGAATAGGGGCAGCTGTAAACACCCCAAATTTGCCCTCACCCATTCACACCATGGCTTGTGATCTTTGCATATGCATGAACTCAACCATAGCATCTCATACCACATTTTTGATTCACTGCATTGCTTCTAAGTCATCTGCATCTAGGGTTTGTGATCTGAGCAATCCAAGAGCTATTTGAGCCACTCCAAAGGTCATCAATCACTTCAAAGGGGTCCATGTGTGTTCAAGCATCATATTATATCCCCTCAAAGTCAAGGAAGTCAAAGATTCACAAGAACTGAGAAAGGCATGGAAGCAAAGTCAGGCTTAACTGTACAGATGACCTAGAATTAGGGTTTTGGTTTCAAAGGCCATAACTCCAAATTTTTTGGTCATTCTTGTTTCTATTGGTCTCTATATGGTATAAGGATCATGCATATAAATTTTCATGAAGAAATTCCATGGGGAAGGCATCAAATCAAGAGTTGACTTCTTGAGCAAGTCAGTGTAAAATCAGGGCATCTGAGGCCCCCAATGACCCAACCAAAGGGTGTTCTTCATCATTTTGAATGTGTATGATCTTTATTTGATCATAGAAGATGTTAGAAATTCACAAAATTGAAGAATTTCAAGCCATTTGCAAAGTTGCATTTTTGGGAAAATGACTTGTAATGGAAACTTGCCATTTTGGGAAAGTTTTTCAACCCTTTCTTTTTGATTCAAAAATGCTTCAAATGAGAAAACTTTGGTCATGAAAGTTGTAGAATGGATCATTACCTTTTCAAAAAGTACAAGAACTTGTTCTAATTCATTTTGGATCAAAAGTTATGGCCTTGCAAAGTTAGATAAAATCATTGAAATTTCACTTTTGCACAAAATGGAAAACTTGCAAATTCTCATGGCCAGCCTTTTTGTGACTTCAATGTGACCTCTAATCATCATACAAATACAATGCATGACCTAAAAATCAGTTTGGCCCAAGGGATTTCCCATTTCTATGCCTTGATTTTCAAGTAACCATAAGCCATTCTTCATGAAAGTGCAAAGAGGGATTTCTTGCAAAATCATTCTCAAAGGGATTGTATGATCTCTAGCTGGTTTCAAGACATTTCCATAACCTCATGAGGCATCTCACACCAAAAATTCAGCAAGACTTATCACATGTACATGGCCAAAAATCATGAAATGTAACAAGTTGTCAAGTTGCAAAAACCCTTCCAACTTATGATCCAAATGCTGCAGTCCTTCATGAATCATCCAAGGGCCATCCTTGACTCAAGCTGAGGCAGGACAAGCCCTAAGATTTCCTCTGACCCGAGCCATGCTTAGAGTACACAAACCTTGACTTTCTTGCATTTTGCCCATACCAATCCCACAGTGCCACCACCAACTCTCTGCCCAACCAGAGCATGATATGTGGACATGAAGCAACCCAAAAACACACCATACACAAGCTGAATCCTCCCACATTGCAGCAGACACCAAAAACTGTCAAAACCTTTCCCTCTTCGAATCACTCAACACAGCCTTCAAACAACCAAAATTTCTTCACCCACAAACCACAAATCATTCATAGAACAGAATCCACCCTCTGAAACTGCCTGAATCATCACATATCCAACTCTCCAAATCTGCTACACCAGAAACAAAACCTTCAAACCAGGCCATACAAACTCATTCTAAGCCTCATTTCATCATCCAGAGGTTCATAGGAGGGGATTTGCAACAAAGGAAAGTCCAGAAAGCTCAGAAACAGGAAGTTCAATCTCAGGTATACTTCATGAACTTTTTTCTCAGAAGCTTGTTTTTAAGTTCATTTATGATTCCTTGAGTTCCCCTGGTCATGGGGATATGTTTATTTTTGAAAATGGTTGAGAAACCACTATGTATGCAAGCTCTAAAATTTTGCCCGTGGAAATGTTTTGCTTCGATTCTCTTTGTTCATGCTTGATAAATGATGTTTGATGATGGATTTGAGTTTAGTTTGGATAGGAGAATATTTCTGGGCAATTAATTTAGGTTGGGGTGGCCTGTAGTGAAAGCTAGGTTTTTGGTTTCGCCGGAGAAGACGACCGAAACACTGTTCCGGCCGTCTGAGTTTCATTAAACCCTAATTAGGTTTAGCAGCGTGATTATGAGAGTTTGAATCTGGACCCTGGATCTGGCTGACTTTCGTTGACTCCCGCGCATATGAATGGCCAGGATCAGTCATTAAACCCTAATCTTTAATTAATCAACTTAATTTGAATTAATTAGTCAGAACGCATCTGGGCCACTCCTTTTCGCGCCAGTCAACTCCCTCCACCCAGCTTTGAATCTCAGACTTTGGATGGTCATACTTTTCATTTAAATTTCATTTGTTTTTCATTTTACTCATTTGTTTTCTACATTTTATTTAAAATAGCAAAAATCATTTAAAAATTATGAAATTTTTTGTCAAAGATTTCATTAATTTTTAGAACACAAAAATATTTTTATTTTTATTTTTTGCATTAGAAATTATTTTTAAATCATTTAAATGTTTATTTTTAATTAGTTAATGAAAATTAATTAATTAAAAAATACATTTAGGTATTTAAAAATCACCAAAAAATTCACATTGCATTTAGAAACATTTAGAAACATTATCCAACTCTCAAACCAAATTTATTTTTTGTTCTTAATGCCTTTTGATCATTTTCATTGGAATTAATTTCATTTTAAGGCAATATTTTGTTTCAAACTTCAAAAATTTCATTCTGCCTAACCCTTGAGAGTTGGATGATGATTCTTCTTGCATTGCACTCTTCATAGCATGTAGTTTATAGGATAAAATTGGTTTTATTTGATATTGCATTTTCAATTTGTTTAGCATTTTTCTTGATAAGGTACCCCAAAACCCTATCAATCTTAGGAAATTCATAACTTTCACTAGGTTAAGAGTTGGATCCTCTCCTTTGGGCAGTGAGTTTGTATAGGTTTAGGGTATCTTTGATTGAATTTTCAAATTTTTATCATGTCATTTGCTTCTGGTTTTGGATTTTTGCTTTGCATGATGCATGTAACCCTAATTTGTGCCTTCCTTTGCATCCTTCTTTCATTTGCTTGCATCCAATGACTTGCCATGATATTTTGTGCATCCACATGATTCATAATACATCTTAGGACATATTAGAATCATGTTTGATCATTGCATCTTTCATTTGCCATGTTATATGTCCTTTGCATTTCATAACTTTTCATGTACATTCATGGTTCATTGCATGCTTCATTTGCATCCTTGTGATTGTTTGATCATTCTCATGTCTTGCCTCATGTTTGCATCTTCTCTTAGCATCATTAACATCATGTAAATGCTTCTAACTTTTGTTTGCATCATGACATTTCACCTCATTTGCATTGCATTTCATTTCTTTTTTGGCTAACTTTTCAGGTGGTAAGTTGTTTTGAGAAGTGGATTTGCCTTCACTTCTCACAATCTCTTCTCATCTCTTTTGCATATTTGCTGCATTTTGTATGTGTATTAGAGTGAGCTTGCTCATTCATGTTCATCTTACCTTCTTTCCTCAAGCAACTTGTCTTCTTAAGTGAAGCAAGTTGTTTTGCTTCTCTTTGCTTCTTACTCCTTTCATCTGTTTCCTTCCTGGTGGTTTCTCTGAAGATCTTTCTCTCTTGAGCCTCATAAACCCTAGGATCTCCAAGCATGATAACAATTAGGGTTTGATTAACCCCATTTTAGTTTTACCTTTGTGTCATCTTTGAGTCTTCTCTTCTCACCTCATAACCCAGGACTAAACCCTAAAGGCTTTAAGACTTTGTGATTAAACTTATACCTGCATCCTTCTATTAGGATGGAGTGTACAACTTTAATCCTAAGTGTTAAACCCCTAATGTGTTTAAATCCTTTAATCAATTCATCTAATAAGCATCAAGACATCAAACTTGTAACTTGGGCCTTGCATTAGGGTTCTAATTCTTCCTTAATTGGTTAAGAAGGACTAACCCTAGTGTTAATGGACAAGTCCCCCTCAAGTTGTCTTACAAACCATAAAAAACACTTCTTAATCTTACCATTAACTAAAATCCACTTTAATAAAAGCTTTTGTTTTGTCATGAGGTTAATCCCTAATCATGGATTAAGTTGAGGAGCCTTCCTCAGCTTAAATGTTCTCATCTATTATCCTTCTATTAGGATGGTGCAATGGGTCCATTAAATCCTTGATTATGGCTTAATCTCATTACTCAACACTAAACAAAAACTACAAAAACATCTAAATAAATATAAGTAGGTTAATGATCTTAATCCTACATCATGGTGATTAAGTGTGAGGTGCTTACTTCATACTTAAGGTATTCTCATTACCCCTAATCAGAGGGAGGATGTGATGAGTTTACTAACCCATTGGTTTAGGCTTAAGCTCATTAATTTATGACAAACTTCAAAAATCAATAAAAGATTGAAAACACAAAAACAAACAATAATCGTCTCCTCCGGGATTCTTTTCTCATCTCGTTCACTCACAAACGAGAACTTGCTTCTTCTGTCTAATGCAAGACAGTTTGCACCTGAGCCAGACAGGTCATACACTTGAGCATAGACAAATAAGCAGTTCATCAGTCAATTTATCTTTCAGTCTCTTTGAGTCGAACTACGGTGTTCTGACTTCCTCATTGCACGAGAGGATACATAGGCATAACTTAACAGTTATCGAACAAAATTCTCTGTATATTCCCCCTCCTTCCAGCATTACTCTTTAAGCCTCATAGTCTTGAGCTTCACACTCTTTCCTTGCACTGACACTTCTTTTATTCACTTCACTTTTCTTTGACACTGACACTTGTATTCTTTCCAGCTTTGATACACAGATTGCACTGACACTACCCCTTTAAAACACAAATCTTTTAAGCGTGGATCCCGTCGAGTACGACGGACAATCTGGGTGCTAATACCTTCCCAGGTTGTAACCAACCCCCTTTCTCAGTCTCTCTGGTTCGCAACCGTCTTATCCATATCTTTTCCTAGGTTTATGCAGCATTACCTTTCCTTCGGGATAAAAATGCCTAGCTGGCGACTCTATTCATTCCCTCTCCTTTCGCCGACCGTTCGCGTCTGTACCCCTCTTGGCCCCGTGTCATTTGGTGGGGGCGACAGATAGTTCATGGGATGCCCGGGACATTCATCGAAAATTCATACGATGCCCGGGATATTCATCGAAAATTCATAGGATTCCCGAGACATTCATCGGAAATTCATAGGGTGCCCGGGACATTCATCAGAAATCCCTTAATTGACATTTAAGGAGGGTCCTCCTCGACAGTTCCCAAGAAATTCCCACTGGAAAACTGATATTATGTTAGGAAGATTCATATGAACATGTCGAGGAGGGGCCTCCTCGACTGCTCCGGTGGATAACCACCAAGAAAAAATCAAAGGAAACCTACCACTACTGAGAAAAGAGAGAGGACTTACTTGAATTTACGACGGCGAGGGAATGTTACGGTTGTTGAGACAAAGGAAAAACATTTTCCGGTGAGAGCAGGAGAATTTCCGACGATCGTTTGAAGAGAGCTGAGTAGTGAAAGATAAAAGTGAGGGAAACTCTCCACCACCCACTTTTTATAGCACCCATACGGGGAAACGCGCCTAGGACATCATTGCTTAGGCCACCTAGATTCCCCCAGGCTATCACAAGGCATTTAATGTGTCGTCATGCGTAAAACGAAACGGTTGGCATTAAAGGCCATTATGACATAAAACGAGAGACAGACATGTCATCCTTGGGTTCCCCAAAAGCCATAGGACTACTCCTTTTAAAGCAATGGGCACACAATCCTCCTCGACAGCCTAAAACGCCAAGGAAATCTCATGTGTCCTCCATGGTCAAACTACGACCGCGACTGACCTCAAACACGCGATCTTTCTTGACAGCCTAAGGTGCTAAGGAAAGCCTCGTACACCCGCCATTGTCAAACAACAGCCAGAAACGGCCTCGAGCAAGCGTTCCTCCTCGACATCTACCAGTTCCAAGAATCAACTAACCACATCGCGCCACCTGCCCAACAAATATACCCTTAAATCATCACTTCACACCGGATTTGTGACTTGGGGGCTCCTGCTCTGGACTGGGCCTGACACCAAGCATGTCGGGCACGACACAATCCGTCGGGCATAGGCTCAAGGCCCAATACTTGAGGACGTGGGGAAAACACATCCCCTACGCGTTCCACACATTCCACCAACTGTCCCTATAATAGTCTCCTAGTCTTGCAGAGCAGTTGGACCAGGGACAATACCACATGTTAGGTCTTATTTGCTCCTACGTAAACCTTGACAATTCTTCCTTGGGCCTAGCTGATCCATCCTATGAGAAGAACCTTGGCCCAACGCTGGGGGTATACTATAAAAACCCTCTTTCACTAGAGGGTCAAGTATTTTATTCTTACTTCTTTTCTGTACTTGCTCACTCCATATCTCTTTCCCACTTTGGCATCGGAGTACCTTGCAGGTACACCCCCCATTTTCTCCACCGTAGAAGCTGCTCACCATAGAAGGTTCCTTCTGACCAGGTTAAATCAAAAGTCATGAGCCATCATCTTTTCAAAATCAACTAGTCCTTAAATGATGACATCTAACTGATTTTCCATACCAAGGTTAGATCTAGAGGAAATCTTAGACAGGGAATGACTTAAGAAGGAGAAAAAAGATGCAAAAAAACAAAAGATGTTTCCAAAGATATATATATATATATATATATATATATATATATATATAATACTTTTTCAAAAAGATTCAAGACAATTGTCTTTGCTTTAAGAGCACTCAAGGAATATCTTTAGAATACAAATCAATAAACACAAATAAACAAGTAAACACGAGGTGGTGACAGAGGGGGAAAATCACAAAAATCAAGATGTTTCACATCATTACCTAACAATCTTTATCCAAACAGGTAATGTGTAAGATCATTATCAGACATGTGAATGCAATATGAAGCAAATAATCCACCTCCAAAGTCTCAGAGTCTGATTTTTTTTCAGAAGCCACTTTTCATCAGAGGTTGTTTCCTAGACTTTGATTGAAGCTACTTCTGAGGAACATCAAACTTTGATGTTCTGATTAGACACAAGCATTATGCTTCAATATAGACCATGTTCAGATTCTTCTTGATGAAATCAAATATTTCAATAGCTAAGAGTTTTTTAAATATGTCAGCCCATTGATGATCACTATCAATGAACTTAATTTGTATAACTCCCTTTTGAGAATAGTCTCTTATGAAGTGATGTTTAATACTAATATGCTTGGTTTCGGAGTGTTGAACTGGATTATTTGTTAGACAAATAACAACAGTATTATCACAAAATATAGGGATATTGTTTCCACAAATCAGATAATCCTCTAACTGATATTTCATACAGAGTAGTTGTGTGCAACACTTAGCAACAAATATGTATTCTACTTATGGTGTAGAGAAATTAATAGTTGTGTGTCCTTGCTAGACCAAGATGTTGGGTTTTCACCTATGAATTGACAATTTTCACTAGTAGATATTCTCTCAATTCTATCCCCAGTATAACCAACATCATGGAATCCAACCAGCTTATAATATAAGGATTTCTTATAAAGAAGTCCAACATTTTCTATTCCTTTCAGATACCTAAAAATTATCTTAATAACAATTAAATGAGTTTTTCTAGGGTTTGATTGAAATCTTGCACACAAATATAAGTTGAATGATATATCATGTCTATGAGCTGTGAGGTAAAGCAAATAATCGATCATACCTCTGAAAAGCTTTTGATCTACCTTAGAGTTGTTTTCCTCCTTGTTCAGACTACAAGTAGGATGCATAGGAGTTGCCATAATCTTGCAATCTACAATATTAAACTTCTTTAACAGCTCCTTTGTATACTTGGACTGATGAACATAAGTTCCATCTTTGTCTAGGTTGATTTGGATTCCCATAAAGAATTTCATTTCTCCCATCATGCTCATTTCAAATTCATCCTGCATAGTGTTGCACCCCAAAATTTGCCCTCACAATACAAGACTTTGTGTGCTAAGAAGGTTCACAAGGTTCACAAGATTCACAATGCTTACAAAAACCTTTCATGAGGTTCATGAAGTCTACAAGTCACTTTATGAGGTTCACAAGGTTCACAAGACCTCCCATGAGGTTCACAAGGTTAACAAGACATCTTATGATGGTTCACAAGGTTCACAAGTCATATTATGATGGTTCACAAGATTTACAAAGTTCACAATTGGTTAGAAGAGTTGACAAATCCCTCAGACAATGCATCTCCTAAGCAGTGCATACAAAATTAGGGTTTTTTTAATCAGGCTAAATGAACTTCCAAGACTTCAAGTGAGCTTCATAACATCTTATATGTATGTAAGAACCCCCATGACAAGTTTCAAGACTTTTCTCAAAATTTTGCTCAGTCAGATGATCAGATAAGTCAAAATCAGTCAAAGCAGTTAAAAAGTCAAACTGAGGTCAACTGTGGTCAAACCAAAGTCAAACTTCATGATTTTTTTGCCAAAATCAAGTATATGAAGTAAAATTCATCATTTGATCAAGGGTTGATCATGATTCATCAAGGAGATTTCAGATCATCAAGAATCAGGAGTTTCTAAATTAGGGTTTCCTTAGTAAAAGTCAACTGAACTTTGACCAGCCATAACTTTCACATGCTTCATCACCAAGTCTCCATCCAAAGCTCATTTTGAAGGAAATTGAATTCTCTACAACTTTTTGTCTCACAAGCCAAGCCCAAAAATGCTTCCTTTGGAAGGTATGAGCTAAGACATTATAGGTCCTTTTGAAAGTCAACAAAAAGTCAACAACTTCAAAAGGGGATAACTTGAGAATGGTGAATGATATGGACATGAAACCAGTGGGGTTGGTTAGAGGACTCTTCAAGCTTTCCAAAATGTCCAAGAACACCCTCATAGCATTAAAATTGAAGGATGTGTGCCCTTGCAAAGTTGGGAAATTTTTGGTTGGTTTATGAAGAAAATGGAGGTCTAAAACTAATTTCTTCTAAATGGGCTTGCCATATGATGACCCAATCCATACTATAAACTCATGCACGACCCAAGTTAACAAAAACCAGATTTTTTATCATTTTATTTTTATTTATTTTGATTTAATTCATTAAAAATCATTTTAAATTAAAATAAAATATAAAAGTCTAAGATTTAAAATGGATTAAGCTTCTAGAAAATCATAAAAGTGATTGGTATTGAAGTGGAAAGAAGATCATGTTGATTTGCCTAAAATAGAAGGTGTTCATACAAGGATATTTGATTTTTAAGGCATAATCTCTTTGAATCTTTTCCAATCAAATCTCTCACACAATGACCAGATTTTTTAACCTAAATTCATCACTCTATAAGTATAGAAGAGAACCCTAATCACAAGACACGAAATTCTAGCCTCAAGGGTAAGTTCCAAATTTTCAAAAACCACACCAAATTTCAATTTCGGTTTCTCTCTTCCAGTGCATTTGAAGGTAATTCAAGGACATAAAATGATTTTTTGGACATCCAGAAACTAATCACAGCCCTCATTTGCATCCAAAACTATTCATATGGCATAAACCGAATGCATCTTGTTCTTGATATTTTTGTTTTCGATTTCTCATATTTAAGCAATACTAACGAATTTTGATGTTATTTATTGGTTTGTGATGAGTTTTGGATTGTGTCTGGACAAATTGATTGAAGTTTGGATGCCTGAGGTGAATTTCACCATTATTAGGGTTTCGGCCCCCATTTAGGGTTTTAGCATTTGACAAACATAAATAAATTCCAAAGACACAGGACGGTTGCAAATGTTGTCAGGAACTCAATGATGTTTTCAATTTCATGAAATTTTGTTGTTTCGTTGGTGTTTGAATTTCGTAGGTATTGCTGCAGTTTGAAAATCGCAGGAAAATTCGTAATAGTTTTCGCAGCAAAATTCGTATGGCCAGAGGAAGAAGATGAAGATCCCTGCGCGCGAATTTCAAATTTGAATTTTTGTTTTAAAATATTATGACTTGTCTTCTGTTTTATTTCATAAATGTTGCTTAGCTCAGTTGGTGGATGTACGCGCGTATGGAGCAATGGTCAGGGGATCGAAACCAGTCTCCAGCAATTTTTTTGGCTTAAGTTCATTTATTCAATGGATTTACAATATAATGATCAGCTTCTCCCTTTATATCAACGCGCGCATGTAGCCTGGCTGGTTTTGCACCTTGAGGATTGAGGTAAGGGACCTGGGTTCAAATCCCAGGTCCTTACTTTTTGGTCAATTTCTTCATTTTTTTTATATTTTACTATTATTTTCAATTTATTTATTATATTCATGCTATTTTGTTTAAATTATTAAAAACCTAAAAATATAAAAACACCATTATCATAATTGATTTTATTAAAAAAAAAACTTTAAATTGTTTACATTTACATATATGTATATTTTTTCAATAAATTGTTTATTTTTGTAAATTAATAAATAAACCCTTAATTTTATTCTATAAATTCCTAAAACCCTATTTTTAAAAAACCTAAAAAATATATTTTTATAAAACCCTAATAACTTTCCAACCCTAATTTTTTTTCTTCTTCTATTTGTTTAATATTATTATTGGTATATACTATGTTTATAATTTAATTAAAATTCTTGATTTAATTTTTTGTTTATAATTTAAAATTTTGTATATAAATATGTGTAAAAATTAAAATGCTCAATTTATTTTTTTTTATGAAAATATTCACTAATTATTTATAATTAATTTTGCATGTAAATAATTTTTATTATATGTTAAAAATATGTAAAAATTGCTAATTTAATCTTTATAATTATAATTTATTTTTCATAATATGATCCTAATTGATTTAATTTTATAATTTACATACAATTTCAAATTTTATAATAATTAATATGATTGTTTATATTTTCTCGTTAACTTTTAAATTTTGTTTATTATAATATTTTTTTTGCTTATTTCATTATCATTATTATTAATTATGTTTAAATGATTATTACTAACCCCATTTATTTTCAAATTATTATTATTATTATTTCTACTAACTCAATTATAATTGCTTATTTATTTTGCTTATTATTTTATTTTTGCTTATTTATTTAAATTGCTTTTATTTTTATTATGTAATTGCTCCTGGATGTAATATTTTTTAAATGTTTAAATTATTTATTTTATGCCATGGTTAGTAAAATAGGGAGTGTAACATGTATGTTATTTAAAATTAATTTAGATCATTTAATTCAAAAGATAAATATTAAATTGAACACTCACGTAAGTCGATCTTTGATCGCCATCTCACTTTCTAGGGTTACCTCTCATTGTTGCCTAATCACAAAGGTCAAGTAGGGTGTATAAAGCAAAAGTCCCTCAAAAAAAAATAATAATAAAGTCATCTAGTCCCTTAACAATGAAAGATCAAGTCCCTTAATGGTTGCCTTCGTAATGATCTTGTCCCTTTCGAATAATGATGACAGTCCCTCCAAAATTGCTTAATACACCCTACAGTTGCCTACATTAATAGATGACCCTTACTTGTCCCTCACATCCAAGGTAATGACTACCTATTCCTTAATAATAGGGATAGTCTTACCATTTAAAGGATTCAAGAACAGAAAAGACTTAAAAATTAGGGTAGGTTCCTCATAGTTACTTGCTCACTCTTCAAAAACTTTTCAAACACTTCACACTTTCAAACAAATTTTCAAAACAAAGGTTTATACGCATCCGTACATGGGTCATTATAAACTCTTAAGAAAATTTATATTCACACACTTCACATTTTCAAAAAACATTTTAAAGTGAGCTAAGTAACTAAGAGCCCATGGATAACCATGGATGTAAAGGGTGCTAATACCTTCCCTTTACATAACCTACCCCCCGGACCCAAAAATCTTTTAAAAGGTCTTTCCTGTTCTTTTATGCCTTTCCTTTGGATAAAATAAAAGTCGGTGGCGACTCTTGCTATCCGCAACATAACTAAAGTCAGTTCTCCCACCGTGTTACACATAGTCTTAAAGATTTCTTTACACATATAGGCATTAGTGGAACCAAAGATTATGTCATCAGCATAAATTTGAACAATTAAGATTTTCTTGTTCAGAGTATTTCTGAATAGTGTAGTGTCAACTTGACCATTTTCAAAACCATTTTCCAACAATAAATTACTCAATCTCTCATACCAAGCGCTAGGAACTTGTTTGAATCCATATAATGATTTCTTAAGTTTAAACATAAAATCCAGGTGGATGATTCCTCAAATCTAGGGGATTGTTTGACATACACCTCTTCATAAATGACTATATTTAGGAAGACACTCTTAACATCCATTTGATAAAGAATAATATCATGATTGACAACATAAGAGAGAAAAAGTCTGATTGCCTCTAACCTTACCAATTGGGCAAAGGTTTCAGAGAAATATATACCTTCCTACCAACTGTACCCTTGAGGTACCAGTCGAGCCTTATTCTTTACCACTTATCCTTGCTCGTTCATTTTGTTTATGAACACCCACTTTATTCTAATAATGTTCTTCTAACTTATTCTTGGAAACAAATCCCAAACAAAATTTCTTTGGAATTGATTAAACTCTTCTTGCATGACCACAATCCATCCATCATATGATAAAACTTCATCCACATAAGTTGGCTAAATCAAGGAAATAAACCCTAGCATGCAGTTATCATCTCTGAAGGTTGATCTAGTTCTTAATGAATCATTCTTATTTCTAGTGATTAGATCTTCTGGATGAGAATCTTTATATTTGAGGGACTTCTTGGTTTGTGCAAACATTTCTGAACCATCTTGAGATTTTTATGAGTCCTCCACTTCTGGAAGAGCTTTAGACACATGATCAACTTCTGGCTCAACAGCTTTTGAACCTATGACTTCTGAGATCCTAACTTCTAAAGATCCAACCTATAGATGTTCTTCAGAAATCTGCATATCTGCAAAATTTTCAAAAGGATTTGACGTATCATGGTCAGACCTTTTGTCATCAAATTTGACATGTATAGACTCTTCAACCATTTTGGTTTCAAAGTTATACACTCTAAATGCTTTAGAGTGATCAAAGTATACTAAAAAGATATCCTTTTAAGCCTTAACATAAAATTTCTTTAGGTAGACCTTATTATTCATAATGTAACAAGTACATCCAAACTGATGATAGTAAGATATGTTTTGCTTTCTTCCTTTAAACAACTCATATGTTTTTTTGTTTAGAATTGACCTGATATAGATCATATTTTGAACAAAACAAGAAATATTAACAACTTCTGTCCACAAATATTTAGGAAGATGATTTTCATGGATCATTATCCTAGCAAAATTTCTTGTAATGCTATGTTCTTTCTTTCTACAACTCCATTTTGCTGTGGATTTCTAGGAGAAGAGCACTCATGGGTAATTTCATGTTCATAAAAAAAATCTCAAAAGACTCGTTTTCAAACTCACCACAATGATCACTTCTGACTTTCAAAAATTTTAGTTCCTTATCAGACTAAACCTGTGTGTAGAAGATGCTAAAGAATTTATATGATTCATCTTTTGATACGAGGAATTTAACCCAAATCCACCTGTGTAATCCTTAAAATGACCATATCATTTTAAAGGAAGAAATAAATAAATGTAAAACAGTTTTAATGGTCTAAAATCTGAGACAATGTTTTTCGATTTGAAAATAGTTTTGTTAATCTTTCCTACTTGACATAAAAATATATTCTTAAGTCAAATTAAATTAATTGTGTATTAGAATGATTTTCAAAACTAGTATAAAACCATGCAGTAAAAAATGGTAAAACATGTTGAGTTTGAGTGAATATAGGTAGTCAGAAATGTGTGGTCCATTAGCCAACTACATTTGCATCCTAAGCTTGAATGAGAGTCACACGATAAGATAAGCTTAAATATTCCAATTCTCAACTCATCACAAACACATTTCACAATTGTTATCTTCAGTTCATTGTGACTGAGATATGGCAAAATCTGGAAATTTGGTATCACAGAAATGCTTCTGTCCAATATTCAATCCATGCCACACTGCTTCCAAGGGAAAGGCCTTCAGATTTCACACTTACAATAATTCTAATGTTAGTGTAACTATCACTGCTTCTGCCAAAAGAAATGGAAACTTGCAATCTCCATTGGTAACTCTCTATACACTCTTCACTCTTCTTCCTTATAACCTGTGATATATAGTGTCTTGAGATTTCACTTGTTTAAGCTACATGCATTCAGTTTTTAATGCTGTTCATTCTATCTGATCGAATCAAGATTGGGAAGAACCCGAGTAAGTCACGCCGTCTGATCACAATATCCCCGTCTGATGGAAAGTATCAGGGGGAATGGACGAGTGATCATCTTGTATCTTTGCAAGACTTAAATTTACAGGATTTGATAAAAGGCAAAGATGATCCACGTAAGAATGCACAAGTATTGATCAACCTCTCCATCCAAAAGGTGGTTTCATTTCATCCAAATATTGTATCTTGACTTATGAGTAGAAATTCTAGATTTTTTTGTTTAGACACTTGCCAACACTTGTAAATGGTAATGTTATGCCAGCATGCTAGCTTTGGCTTATCAGTAGATGCAAGAATCACCACATCCTACACTACAAAATGCAGCAACTGTTCTTCCACTTATTGCAGACAGGTATTTCCTTTCATTATCTACTTACAGATTTCTCACATACCTTGACAATACATTTCTTGGTTCTGACTTTCCCGTCTTGATCGGTGGTTCCAGCTTGATGCAGATTTTAACGTATGGGTTCTCAGGGCTCCAAGTCGAGACAAACGTAAGACATCGCTACCTGAAATTGGAGGCGACCCAAATGTAAGTACTTGTCTCTAGATCAATTAGTCTTTCTTTTTTTTCTGCACATAGCCAGAAATACTTTGAAATATCTAAAACAAGTTCTCATATAATACAGGTGATATATACTAGACCCGGAGATGAAGTTGATCTTGATTCTCTTGTACGAGATGCCATCGGGCTAAACTTATCAGAACAAGTATATTTAGCAGAATTTGAATTCAAGATTTTGCAAGTTGTTTCAAAATTTTGATTTTGGGAGTCTCCGTAATTTTTTAAAAATTCTTTTGCAGGGTACTTGCTCGGAGTTGTGCGAGAAATCTGAGGGTACTACAGTATGTAAGTTTCTTTTGTAATTCAAGGATGCATTACAACAAGAACAAACCAATCTTGAAAATGAAAATTTCAAGAATAACTTATCGACCATTGTTTTGTTTTTCAGATTCAGCCGGGCCAAGTGAGCCTTCGTTTGATAAAAGATGGTCGAAACTATTGGAACTAAAGAAAACACTTTTATGATTCATAACATTAAATACAAAGAAGTTTTGTGTATAGAATAATCATCGGATTGCATATAGATTGTATGTATAATAATGCATTGATGAACAATATCCTGGTACTTAAGGTTCGTAATTGTAATCGTCACCAATCGTGCCAAAAATGTTAAAATTTTAACTATCATCCACACTGAGAACCAGACGAGACGAGCTTTCATCGAACATGTACCACAAGGAAGAACCACTGATCCTGGCAAAGTATCAACATTGCATATAGACACACTGCTTCCATCTCTCAACAACGTATATCCCATTTTCTGCAATTCCAATGAGTCCACAGAGAAGTAATCACCGCATTGACATTGATAAAACAGTTCTAATGTTTCGCTTGCGTCTTCAGCTATCATATCATGTAAGCTTAAATCTTCTGTAACCTCAGAAGACAATAGATCCTCCCGCCTTGAACTTTGCAGCTTCTTGTCATAAAATAAACGAGATGTTGAATCGCTTAGAATTTCCCATGCCTTGTGTTCTTTGAGAAATCTCTCTGCACCTGTTTGATCACTGCTTGATGTGTTCAAGAGTTTATCAGGATGTAAAGTGAGTGCAGCACTTCGATAACTAGCACAAATCTCTTCAAAATTTGCATCCTCCTTGATATTGAGAACCTCATAATAAGTTTCCTCAATGTTTCTTATCCAAAATCATTTTTGGCAGTAGTAAAATCGCAAAGGATGCAATGCAATGCAAGTTTATCTGCATTCAGAAGAGAATAATCAGAAACAATACACTGATCACAAGGGTTTCTATCTTCACCAAATCAAAATGAAAGGATTATATTTTTTTTAATGACATTGAACTCGACAACTCAAATATCTCATGTGTTTTTTATTTATCAGTCAAAATGTTTACTCCCATGCACTTGAGTACTTTTGAAATGCGACTAATGTTGCTTGCTATTAAAAAACACAGAATTGGTATTCTGATAAAGATTTAAAGCAGGAATAGGACATATTACTTCAAGAAAGCGCAGAGCAAAAGTATTTATTTCGATCAAAGGAAAATAGTTTTACTAGTTGACATTTACAAGAAAATGCAGACTTAAATGAGTTTAGTTAATCAGTTGAAGGGAATAAAGCCTAATTCAAATAGGAAAATCTTTCATTTGAGTATCTCTTATGTAAATCAAATGTCAGACACCTATACAACTTTTGCATACTATCATAAGTTCGTCTTTGTTTATAAGTCACAGGCAACAAAAACCAGTTGAGTTTAGTTATATAGACAATGAGGATATAACTTCAATGATTCAGTCTTTTTGAATTGTTGTTAAGCCTTAAATAAACTGAATCTGTTGAAGAGTAAATAGACCAATTTGAATTATTTGGAGACCTCAAATTTGAATTCCAATTCTGTGGCCATAAGAAACTGAAGGCTATCCCTTATACCCAAGCTAACAGAAGGCGTATAAGGCTCTATTAGAAGCACTGCAAAGGAAAATATGCAACATATATAGATCACTGTCTCTTTGTATTATATTTTGGCAAGTAAGTTTACAGTATAAACTCATTCAAAATTGTCCTAAACAAGTTATTATATTCTCAAAAAAGGAAAGTGTCTTCTATATAAAACTGTACTAAAAAAATCAATGTCAGTTTGATCCACCAATGGGTTTTAGCACACACTCAAGCGAGAAGTGATGTCCAAAAACAAGTCTTCTCCGCAAGGAATTGTGAGACCGCCCATTGGATGGTCATATCCGAATTGTTCCTCGGCGTGATTCAACAATTCTTGAAATGATGGTTGGTTCAAGTATGATACAGGGATTAGAAACCGCTTCATCTCCTCTCCAACATATACGGCAAGATATCCCTTTGGCATGTCCACTGCTTTTGAAGATGATGATGATGATGCCCTTCTGATGATACTAGGTAAACCAAAGCCCATTGTTTTATGTATGTGACACAAAAAAAGATGGATTTGAGTATCGAAGACTCGAGTTTCTGAACTTGAAATATCTTGGGATGAGTATGATTTTGTGTTGATACTAAATGCTTGAAGCGATGAATATATATAGATAAAGGTGTAGTAACAAAGAGTACCCAAGTATAAGGATGAGTGAAGGAGGGCCATGAAATATGAGTGATGGTTAGACAATGGCATATGAAAGATCACATGGTGATGTCTTTTTAGAGTACTTGGTCAAGGATCCACATCAGATGTAGTAGATAGATGATGAAAGCAGAACCACAAACATGTAGAATGGTTTATGTTGATCAATTGTTATCTATTGCCTTTCAGTCACTGTCAGCTGGACATCAGCATTAACGTAGCGAAGAAATCATGTCCAAAGTATGTTTACAAAATTATCAAGCACGCATATTTACAAATATGAGGTTGCACTTGAAAGTGTGGGGTACAATCTAAGACAACACCACATGGGTGGCCTCACCATTCCATCATATATTGTTTTAATTTGTTAAATTACAATGAATTCAACTAAAATATCTCTTCTTGTGTGTTTTTAGTTTATTAGTAAAATTTGCATTCCTCTCTGCACTTGAAGAATTGTTAAATATAAGCAATATTGCTAGATAAGAAAATATACTAACTGTGACAGCAAACTGTACTTGTTCTGCATCAATATCATGTCATCTTTCTTGGCTTGTTACGGTGGTGGTCAGAAAACGAACGTCATTGTCGAACCGTAATTGTTGGACCTCGACATCTTTTCACCCTTCTCAGCTTGTAATGTTGGTGGCCAAAAAACAGCCGATTGTGGCCGAAATTGGCCATCATTCCACATAATCAATGGTTTCACAATTATTTTTTTACAATTAGTCTACAATACACGATTCTACATTGAGATTGTTGGGGAGAGTTAGATCACATAAGCGTAATATTTTAAGACCTAGATCGAGATTTTGACAACATTGCTCATATTTCATAGGTCCTTAAGTGCAGGAAGGAGTGAACATTTTAACTAATAAACCAAAAACACAGAAAATGTTTGAGTAATTGAATTCATTGTCATTAAACATATATGCCTAATTTACAACCTGATAACATGTTCTGAAAGTAAAAGAGTACATGTTGTATAAATTTGTCGAATAGATAAGATGCCTAATTTACAAAAATGTCTCTAGTCTACTTAACCTGCTGGTAAGTGACTATAAGGCCGACCATTATGGAAAACGATAGATCAACATAAACCATTCTTCATGCTTGTGGTTAAACATTCAACCTCAAGTGGATTAATCACTATATTTGATGTTGATCCTTGTCAAAGTACTCTAAAGACAACACCATGTGGTCTTTCAATGCTCTTGTCTGAACATCACTCAAATCTCATGGCCCTCCTTCAATGATCATTATAGTTACCGACTCTTTGATACATATCTTTTCATCTATATATATATTCATGGCTGCAAGCATTTAGGACCAACACAATCATTCACAGCCCAAAGAATTTGATATTCATAAACTCGTGCCAATCTCTAATTATTTCAACACATACATACATAAAAGAATGGGCTTCCGTTTATCTGGTATCATCAGATCGAGGGCGTCATCTTCAAAAGTTGTGGAAGTGCCAAAGGGATATCTTGCAGTATATGTTGGAGAGGAAATGAAGAGGTTTGTGATCCCAATATCATACTTGAACCAACCATCATTTCAAGACTTATTGAGTCAAGTTGAGGAAGAGTTTGGATATGATCATCCTATGGGTGGTCTCTCTATTCCATGCAGAGAAGATGTGTTCTTAGATATCACTTCTCGTTTGAGTAGGTGTTAATCCCTTTGCTAGAAGGAGCTGACATAGATCTTATTTAATTTTAGGCAATTTGTACAATAAGAGCAGACACTTTTTTTCCCATTTTAGTTTCTTCCTCCTTTTGTACAAAGAGAGATTACAACCAGTTTGTTGTTCAAAATATAATACCAAGTGACGAATTTTCTTGAATATGCTCCTTAAAGTTCTTTTCCTAAGCACAATTTCGTTTAAGTACATAAAGTACTAACTTAACATATATTGAATGTTGGTAAGAAATTGAAGAAATGACTATAGCCTGTGATTTGATTTTTATTTTGACTAGCAGAGTTTTCATCACACACAAAATTTACTTATTAACAACTCAAACAATTGAAGTCTCACAGTTACTAAATTTGGGTGTATAGTCTGATCTCTAGACATTTTCTTGCAACCAAAAATAAAACTTGACTCATATTGTGTGTTAAAACTAAGTACTTGACTCAGAGAGTGAATTTGCATGATTTTCTACGACCTTTGATGATAGTCTTTGAGATTCACTTTGGAGATAATACCATGTCTTTTTCTTTCTTGGGTTCATATTTTTTTTATGGATAAAATTTTAGATTAAAGTAGATACAAATCAAAGTTAGAGAGAACTATTAAAATTAGTCAAGATTTGTTATAAAATTTACGAATTGCTTAGCCACGAGGGAATTCAGACTTATTTATTTCTATTGCACTTTAAAGGTGTAGTAAACTATTCAAATTGTTCTCTGTATTCTTGTACAGCTCCAGTTTGTTTAAGGCTTAACAAAAACCCAACTGGACTTTGAATCATTAAAGGTTGAAATTTTTGAAGTATTGCAGTTATTTTTGTTAGAGGAAGCACTGCAAAGGAATTTATGCCAGATAGATCACTGTCTCTTTGTATTATATTTTGGCAAGTATGTTTACAGTATAAACTCATTCAAAATTGTCCTAAACAAGTTATATTCTTAAATAAGGAAAACAAAACTGTACTAAAAAAATCTATGTCAGTTTGATCCACCAATGGCTTTTAGCACACACTCAAGCGAGAAGTGATGTCCAAGAACAATTCTTCTCCACAAGGAATTGTGAGACCGCCCATTGGATGGTCATATCCGAATTGTTCCTCGGCGTGATTCAGCAATTCTTGAAACGATGGTTGGTTCAAGTATGATACAGGGATCAGAAACCGCTTCATTTCCTCTCCAACATATACGGCAAGATATCCCTTTGGCATGTCCACCGCTTTTGAAGATGATGATGCCCTTCTGATGATACTAGGTAAACGAAAGGCCATTGTTGTATGTATGTGACACAAAAAAAGATGGATTTGTGTATTGAAGACTCAAGTTTCTGAACTTGAAATACCTTGGGATGAGTATGAATTTGTGTTGGTACTAAATGCTTGCAACGATGAATATATATAGATAAAGGTTTAGTAATAAACAGTGCGTAACTATAAGAATGAGTGAAGGAGGGCCATGAAATATGAGTGATGGTTAGACAATGGCATATGAAAGATCACATGGTGATGTCTTTTTAGAGTACTTGGTCAAGGATCCACATCAGATGTAGTAGATAGATAATGAAAGTACAACCACAAACATGTAGAATGGTTTATGTTTATCAATTGTTATCTATATCCTTACAGTCACTATCTACTGGACATCGACATCATCATTGCGAAGAAATCATATCCAAAGTATGTTTACAAAACTATCAAGTACAGTGATTAACAAATATGAGGTTGGACTTGAGAGTGTGGGGTACAATCTAAGACAACACCACATGGGTGGCCTCACCATTCCTTGCATTGGAGATCAACAAAAACCATTCTACATGTTTGTGGTTATACTTTCATTATCTATCTACTACAACAATATCTGATGTTAATCCTTGACAAAGTCCTTGAGAGACAACACCATGTGATTTTCAGAAACTTGAGTCTTCTGGCCCTCCTTCACTCATCATTATAGTTACCGACGATTTGTTTTAGTATCCTTTCATCTATATATATTAATGTCTGGAAATGAATTTAGGACCAACCAAAAATCATTCACATCTCAAAGCATTTGATTTTCAGAAACTTGAGTCTTCTACATACAAATTTCTCTTTTTTCTTCTACACCAATATCTTTTTTTCAACGCATATAAGAATGGCTTTCCGTTTATCTGGTATCATCAGACGGACAACATCTTCAAAAGGTGTGGGCGTGCCTAAGGGATATCTAGCAGTATATATTGGAGAGGAAATGAAGCGGTTTGTGATCCCAATATCATACTTGAACCAACCATCATTTCAAGACTTATTGAACCAGGCTGAGGAACAATTTGAATATGATCATGCCATGGGTGGTCTCACTATTCCTTGCAGAGAAGAAATTTTCTTAAATATCATTTCTCGCTTGAGTAGGTGCTAACTACATTAGTTGAAGGAACTGACATAGATCTTATTTAATTTGAAGCAATTTGTACAAAAGAGTAGACATTTTTTCCCATTTTAGTTTCTTCCTCCTTTGTTCACAAAGAGATTATAACCATTTTATTGTTCAAAATATAATACCAAGCGACGAATTTTCTTGCATATGCTCCTAAAAGTTATTTTCCTCCGCACTGTTTCACTCAAGTACAGAAAATACTAACTTAACTTCGATAAAACGGTAGTAAGAAATTAAATAATGACCATAACAAGCAATCCTCATTACAATAGACATATGCAACTTTTGAATACTACCTTAACAGTCATAACATGATGAAAATAAATTCCAGCATTGTCATAATTCTGAAAATATAATTTAAATACAAAAGACTTCAGGCTCTGATTTCATATCTGCTAGTTCCTAATAAGAAGACTAAAAATCAATAAATTAGTTGAATCTTGATTTGTCCCTTGTTTATGTACTGCTAGATATCCCTTTGGAACATCCACAACTTTTTAAGATGATATCCTTTTTCATTATACTAAGTAAACGAGACCCCATTATTGTTATGTGTCGAAAAAGAAGATATTGGCCTTAAAATAGGTGGTATATAGAATACTCAAGTTTCTGATATTCAAATGCCTTGGGATGTGAATGGTTAGAGTTGGTCCTAAATGCTTGCAGGCATGAATAATATATATAGATGAAATGATAAGTAACCAACCAACGACAACTATATCTTGGATGAAGGCTATCCCTTATAAGCAAGCAAACAGAAGGCGTATAAGAAAAATATGCTAGATAGATCAATGTCTCTTTGTATTATATTTTGGCAAGTAGTTTACAGTATGAATTCATTCAAAATTGTTCGAAACAAGTTGTATTCTCAAAAAAGGAAAGTGTTTTCTATACAAAACTGTACTAAAAAACCTATGTCAGTTTGATCCACCGATGGGTTTTAGCACACACTCAAGCGAGAAGTGATGTCCAAGAACAAGTCTTCTCCACAAGGAATTGTGAGACCACCCATTGGATGGTCATATCCGAATTGTTCCTCGGCGTGATTCAGTAATTCTTGAAACGATGGTTGGTTCAAGTATGATACAGGGATCAGAAACCGCTTCATCTCCTCTCCCACATATACGGCAAGATACCCCTTTGGCATGTCCACTGCTTTTGAAGATGATGATGCCCTTCTGATGATATTAGGTAAACGAAAGCCCATTGTTGTAAGTATGTGACGGAAATATAGTATTGGTGTAAAAAAAGATGGATTTGTGTGTTGAAGACTCAAGTTTCTGAACTTGAAATACCTTGGGAATGAGTGTGATTTTGTGTTGGTACTAAATGCTTGCAGCGATGAATATACATAGATAAATGTTTAGTAACAAAGAGTATGCAACTATAAGGATGAGGGAAGGATGGCCATGAAATATGAGTGATGGTCAGACAATGGCATATGAAAGATCACATGGTGATGTCTTTAGAGTACTTGGTCAAGGATCAACATCAGATTTAGCAGATAGATAATGAAAGTACAACCACAAACATGTACAAGGATCATCATCAACACTTTCATAATGAAGAAAACATGTCTTAGCATGTTTAGAAAATTATCAAGTAGTCATTAGTACATGAACAAATATGAATTGGTGGGGTACTATCCAAGACAACACCACATGCTATCTCATCCTATGGTTTCCATTATTTTATCCTTTCAAGCAATTATTTAGCTTGGAGTTGGGTATCCATAGAGACTAAATAGATATAAATACACTAACTCTTGCCTTCTCAAGCAACACAACTCATTGGCTTCCTTAAGCATTTATTAACATTGCTCTGTCAAATTTATTCTTCCCTCAAACAAGCTCAAAAATGGGTTTCCGCTTGCACAATATTCTCCGATCATCTGTTATTGCGAGACATGCAACATCAAAATCAATAGAAGTGCCAAAGGGTTATGTTGCAGTGTATATTGGAGAGAAGCATAAGCGATTTGTGATCCCAATATCATACTTGAACCATCCATCGTTTCAAGACTTATTGAGTCAAGTGGAGGAAGAATTTGGATACGATCATCCAATGGGTGGTCTCACCATTCCTTGCACAGAAGAAGCCTTTCAACATATAACTTCTTGCTTGAATGGGCTATAAGTTTCACATAGGAAGAGACTGACAATACATAGTTTGGTAGATACAGTTTTGTATATTGCGCGTGATATCAAACTGTAAAGATGGGAAAACATACTGACATATATTGCTTTAATTTGTTAAATTACAATGAATTCAACTGCTTAAATATTTCGTGTGTTTTTAGTTTATTAGCAAAATTTTCGTTCCTTTCTGCACTCGGAAGGTTAAATATAAGCAATATTGCTTGCTAAAAGAAAATAGGGTTAATTATAAGAAGATTTGATTTTACCCCGAAGTTTTTTTTTTTTCCAAAAATCAACTTTTACCACACTCTGGCCTATAATAATTTGCTGATTAGATTAATTTTTTAAATTTTTTTTTTAAATTTTCGTATTAATCTTTTTTCTTTTGAATTTGTTATTTTAAATGATCAAAATAATGCATTGGGCCTAAAGTCATATTGTTTTGCCCAACTCTAAATGTTTCAAACATAATTATGTAAAAAAGGTTTATAAACCATTCTCTTTTGTAAAACAATTTCAATGTGGGACTCTTTTTCATCATCATCTCCTTCAATATCATAACAGCAAGGGATAAAAGTTACAAACACACATTGCTCCATCATTGTTCAAACTCCAATGGGTGAACTTGGTGAAATCTGGGCATCCCTTTGGAGGGTGATAGCAGTGCTTGAACTGAGTTTATATTAGTGGCTAGCAAAACAAAGATGATTGAAACAAGGGAAAATAGTGCATGAGTTGGATATATTTAAAACCAAACTGTATAACCATTAATGTTTTATTGCTTTGGGGAGGAAAGAAAGAGACTGTTTTTAAATTGTTTACCATGAAATATATATCAAAATAAAAAGAGCAGTATTTTTTGGAGATGTCCCTAAAAGATTTTGTCATGAAAAAAGATAGTGTCATAGCATATGCATATCATGCATACAAAAATCAAGGTCTTGTTATGAAGTTTGAGGAATTTGTTCAAAAGGCATGGAGAGACATCACAAAGATATTCCAATTAGATAAGCATAATAAAAAGGAATGTATGTTGATAACTGAGAAATTTGTGAGACAGAGAATTGAGAAATCGAGAATGTGCGGCCTCAAATTCATCATGCAAACCTTATGCACAAACTTAATGCAACTGTTTAAGGACTCTAGCAGTCAAATTTTCTCAAAGATGGGTTATGAGTCCTTTGATGATTTTGCTATGAATAATACTTTAGTATCTACATATAGTACATACAAGCAAAATAAAGATGAACTGTTAATGACTTTGAAGAAAGCATTTTCCTGCTTGCTTTGGACCATCAAGCTCGGATCCACAGATGCAGAACCAAAGCTTTCCACAGTTTTTCTCGTGTGTTCTCCAGTCTCCTCTCACTGCAAAGGGTTTACCACATTTTCTACAACCAAATGGCTTTCCTCTTGTACATAGGAAGAAGCTAATAGACCCACATCGATTTATGGAGATAAGATATTAGTGTATATATATTTGTTTACATTACACACTTTTGAATGAATTTGATGTATTTGGCCATCCACAAAACTATGGGCATAAGCCCAAATAAAATTTTAGTATATTTTCATAATTAAAATTAATAAAATCATTTAATTAAAAACATAAGTCCAGTCATTTAATACGAAAAATAAATAAATTGAATTAAAAATTAATTTAAAATATTAGGTGGAAATAAATTAATTTAAAATATTATGTGGTGATAAATTGAATTAAAAATTAATTTAAAATATTATGTGGAAATGAAATTAAAAATAAATATAAAGCCAATCATTCATGTGCACAGTAGAAATGTCACATAATCATTTACCATATAATCCAATCATCCAAACAAAGGATAGGGTGCGGTAAAAGTTGATTTTTTGTTTTATAAGAAGGCGTTAAAAAAAAAAACTTCAGGAGGGTAAAATCAAATCTGACCCTAATGATAGGGGGGAATCGTATAATTAATCTAGCTCTCTATTGTGGATCATGTTTCTCTCTACAGTTTATGATATAAATGAAGTCTTTTTTTCTTTCTTTACACCTAGCAGTTTTGCTTTGCTGTTTTTTCATATCCAAATTGCAGTAACCGGTGAAAATTTTAGTTGCTGAAACACTTGGTCTGTCGAGAATGTTCTCAATCAGATGGACTAATACATACAACAATTACATTTTTTAAGAGAATAGACTAATAAGGACATGGTTTCCACCGAGGTTTTTAGAGCTTTGTCTCTTCCACCTAATAAGTTCTCGAATAATTTCAGGATATAACTTCTATATTAATTGCAAATATCTGACACAATCAGTTTTTCTCACTCCTCTTATAGTGTTCTCTAATAAGAGGCCTACAAAATATCTCCAATTGGATTTACTTTTCTGCAAAAATGGAAATATCTAATCGGTATGGGGATTTAATAGTCTGTGGCCATAACAAACTTAGGAAGAAGATCGTAAGAAAATCACGATTATTTGTTTTAAAGGTAAATCTAAATTTTTGCATTCCAAACTGTTGAAATTTGTAAATCTAAATTTTTGCATTCCAAACTGTTCAAATTTGTTCGAGCCAAAACGCACTCTGCTCCAGCTGAAAATCAAAAAACATCCGCTATCTCAAACTAAGACACAAACCACTCCTCCATAGTAAAGGATCACTGCTCCGAGCCACTGTCCTAGGACAGCATTGCTATCGATAAGTGTTCATATTTGCTATGGGCTATAACTAACATAAATCACATACAAGAAACTCAAAACAAAACTACACTGATTTCAAACTGAATACATTTGACACCATAAACAAGCCAGCAAATTTGATATTTAATGCACGCTCCATAGCATGTAAAACTTTAAATCACAGAATCTGATGAAGTTTGAAAATATCATTAGTTGCAACTGAATTAGTTAGGACTGACTTCTTACTCAACTATTTAATCAACACTGTAAGAAAATAAGAATCAAACTTTGTTGATACATCAATTAATAACATAACATCAACAGTAGTTAAGATTTGAGATTTCTTATAAATTATTATTAGCAAGTGGCATCACTTTCCTAATTTAGTATAGGGCAGAAACCCAGGACATACAGCTTGAGAGACATTGTTTTCTCTGCACAAAATAGCTCGAAGGGTCACATTGTTAAACACATCACAATGCAAGCTTTCCCAACAGAAAACAAGATTTTTTATCTATTTATTCTTATGAAGCGACTAGAGAGAGGAGTGAAATTGACAACTAGTAGTATATAATAGCTGGAAAACTCGGATCTATCAGAGTCACACTTTAAACGGTAAGGAATCAAACACCCTTAAACAGTTCTCTGGGAGTCACATTTCAAACTGTATCAAATTAACACCTTAGAGGTATGGTAACATAACCGATGATAATCCCATACTATCCATAAATCATAATATTATATCACTCCCGCAACAAAGATTTCAACATCATCTATCAAATGTCTGCAGTAAGGAAGTTATTGGAAATTGAAACCTGCAAAAAATAAATTAATGAATGACCTATGCAACAAATGCTAAAGAATATACCAATGCAATGACTCCAAAACACTTAGGAAAGGGAGAGAAAAATAGTACCTTCTCGCCCATTTTGAAGGTAGGCAGTCCCTTGTAAGGGCAGGTACTGCACCTAAATGCATCCCCTAGCCCACACTGTAGACCAAATACAAACTTTGAGAACAATGGCCATTGAAGAAAAATAATAATAATACTAATAATAATAATAATAATCTTAAATAGCATAGTGAATCCCAGACTTTGCAAGTAAACCCCAGAAATTCACTGTCAAGGCTAACTATAACTCAACCCATTCTTAGAAAGTCTTGTATTTTAATTATATTCAACAGAACTTTATTTTTTGAAGTGCAAGATACAATTTAGTCGGGTTTATAAAACCAGAAGCCAAATTTAAAACAAGAGTCTTCTTCAACTAGGTTGAATTACTCTCCTTATTTAATGTTTTGACATCAGCCTAGATACCACATGTAAACCAAGGGATTGCATAATGCACATCCAAAATTTGATAAGCAACCTAATCATTGGTTTGCGACACTGCGTTTGCTGCTGTTGCTTTCGAAAACAGCAACTACAAAACCCGAGGTGCTAGACATCAGCTTGTGTGAAGCAAGAAGGCACAGAACATTTAAATGTACATATTTGCAAGGAAAAGTTTGGTGGTAGAGTTTGATAGGTACTTATGGCATTGAGGGGTAAAATGTTCAGTAAGAGTGGATACAAATTATGTATATCATTGTATGTAAGCAATCATGCTAATACTGGAATTGATTCAATATTTGTTGGTCAAACTTTTTATTGTAGAAATGTTAGCTTTAGAAGATTCAGACATCAGAACCAGAAAAACAGAATAAAATCAAGGCAACTAGAAAAGCAAATCATAAGAAAATCAGGATGCCACAGTAACATATTTAAGAATAAGAAGATTTGACAAAAGAACCAAATAGTCTTTACAACTATGTTGTCAGTTGCGAATAGCAGCGTGGAGCAGCGGCCGGCTCCAAAATGAGATATTGGGATGGTGGCTATTTGAACATATTTTGGGACACATAACATGATTAATAGTATTACGGATTTAATCACAATTTTAACGCTAAAAATACTTTTAACATTTTTATACTATAACACCTAAGGACTTCATTAAAAATGGGATGATACTATAGAGACCAGCAGATTGATTAACCATGAAAGAAAAAAGACATACACTGCCACAAGCTGATTTAGGATTATTAATCTGTTCTGCTGTCAATCCTAACTTCAATACTTTTTCCTCTTCTTCTGCCCTCCCACATGAGCAATTTTTGCAGGCCTTTTTCGTAGTTCCGATTTCACAATCACCTATTGCATAACATGTTATTTAATAGCCAAATACCACACGGAATGCTAATTGAAGAACAAAGCTAGAGAAGTGCTGAAAAGTACTCTTTACCAGATGGCAGTTGGGGTTTCTTTAAATCTTCTTCAGACAATAGACTGTTTTCATCAATCAGATCAGAATCAAAATCAATTTGTACTTTAGGGGAACTCTTCACAACCTTCTTTAGTGCAAAAGATGAACCAATTTTCCATGAAGGCTTTTTAGCTTTGATCTATGTGCAATAGAAAACATATTTATAATTAGAACTTGTAGGGTCAGAGCTGAGTTAATTAGGAGAAAAATAAACTCTAGCTGACTCATGGCTTATACTCCACTTGACATGCAATAGGAAATTCAATTTGTCTGAGACAATAAATAGCATCATAAAACAACTAGCTGAAACTAGTGATTCTGCACAAAATGAAAAACCATTAACTACAGCAATGGTCGTCAAATACTAGTAGACTGGGTTTCATGAAACATGTAAGCCTATCACTCAACTCATTGGCCACATTTCTATTGTATTTTATTCTGTTGTACAGCAGACAAGACACGACAAGACAATAACTGTTTGATGAAATGTTTCCAGCGCATTCTATTCTATTGCAGAACAGTTTTTTTTAACTCAATTGCAATAAGAAAACAGAGGTTAATAGAGATGACAAGGAGATAGATACCAGAAAATAAAACTTACCGCAGAAGATTGCAAAGCCTGTATTTCTGAAAACCCTGCCAATAACAACTTGTTTTCAAGATCAGGTATCGTCTGTAAGGACAATGAGAAAAATGTCAGATCATGTTCAACAACATTAATTCACTCAGGCACAATCTAGCTGTTATTATTACCTTATCATCTAAACCCACAGCAGATTGGGAAAACTTGCGAATAAGAATTGTCCCGCCAGCATTTAACACTCTAAGGACTTCTAGAATCAGTTGGTTGATAGGAAAATCAAGAGACTTCCAGATTAAAACAACCAAATCCACAGAGTAAGATTCCACTGGAAACTTGCCTGAAGTTTACAATAAATAGATGGCAAAAATTGGTATCTTTGGCTATAATAAAAGAACACATATGCAAAGCAAAGGGGAAAATCATGCATTTGAAAGAGAAATAGTAGCTTCCATCTAACTTCTATCAACACCTGTGGATTGACTCGAGTATAAAGGAAACAAAAAATACAAGAAGAACTGGCTCCATAGTCAAGTTTTCTCATAGACCCACCACCCCCATAATCTTAAAGCAATAAAATCATTACCACAGGCCATTAAGCAATAAGTATGCTAATCTGTCGGCAACTTCATTTCTACGATTTCTTCCATCGTGAACCAAGGAAAAGAGAATTTAAGCTCTAAGTTTTCAAACACCTTGACAGAAGCATAAAAGCCTAAAGTGTACACTAATTCAATAAATGCATGTTTTGGACACTAAAACAAAAACAGCTTGCAATAGCAAAACCCTAAAAGAGAAACATAGTCATGCATCATTTGCAGTAAACTCTGCCTGATTTGGTAAATCCAAACTTGAAAAATATGTAAACAATAGAAAGATTTAAATTATTGGCTATATTATAAAACTAAATTACCCCTAATAGTTAAAAACAAATTTGACAAGCAAAACCATGATATCATATCACATAACATATAATATAAACAAAATAATCAAAGAAGAGGTAGAGAATTACTCAGTGATGACACAGATGTAATAACCAAAGGATCCAATTTCTCAACCCCTTCATTTCCAAGTTCTCTAATCGCATCAAACACTTGACTCACCGGAAGAACCGCTTCATCAGTACATGCTAACACACCATGAATTTTTGCGGCGTCCTATAACCACAATAACAATGATCTTAAAATAATTCATATTACAAACACCAAAACACAGAAGCACTTTTTCCAAAGCAAAAATAAGCTGGAAAATAACGAGTCACATCATTTGGCGTGTTGCCGTAAAGTGTATTCAGAATTCAGGATAAGAAATCAATCAAAATCCATCTAACAAGTTACAAATTAAAATAATCGCTTAAAATTTTGAAAATTTTGAACATGTTAACGAAAAGAAAAAGAGAAAATTTGAGAAAGAGATAGAGAGGAACCAACCATTGCGATGAGATGTTGAAGTTCAGGCAAAAGAGAAAGCGTGTATAAAAACCTAATAGAAGCTTCGGGAATCGATATACAGGAAGAAGAAGCTATTGAACCGCTTCAGGGTTTTATAAATAAAGCAAATGTTTATAGATTATCTAATAAATAAAATATTAATTTATATTAATTATTTATTTAAAAATATATATATTTTATTCCTAAGCACAAAAAAAACGATTTTTCCAAAAATCAAAACTGGAAGTGACGTGTACGGTGACGACGGCAGTGAGAACGCAAAAGGATTCCGGTAATGCGGCGCCGCCGAAGAATGAGCGGCGCGTGATAATTCAGAGAATCGGAGTAAGAGAGAAACGATGGGAAGCACGTTTTGTCGAGTAACTTGCATGGTTAACAAACTCTCTTCAATGTTAGAATTGAAACAAGTCCAAGCAATAATCACCAAATCAGGTTTTCAATCTCATATAGATTTCACGGCGAAGTTAATTTTCTTTTCAGCACTTTCTCCGGTGGGTAATCTCTCTCATGCTTATTCTCTTTTTCAACAATCTTCTTCCATTGTTAAGTACAATCCTTTTATTTCCAACACTATGATTCGTGCTTTTTCCAGAAGCTGTTTCCCTCTTCAAGCTTTGTATATTTATAACCAAATGCAAGTTACTGATTGTTTCACTTATAATTTTGTGATCAAAGCTTGTTCTAGAGCGTATAAGTTTATGCAAGAAAGTGGTAGTGGTGCTTGTGATGATGATGTGCTTGTTGTTGTTTATAGTAAAGGAACTGAAATTCATTGTAGAGTTATCAAAATAGGGTTTGAAAATGACACTTGTGTTCAAAACACTTTGCTTAATTTGTATGCTCAATGTGGGTTGGTCTCAGTTGCGCGCTGCCTGTTTGATCAAATTAAGGATACAAGTTTGGTTTCTTGGAATATCATGATATCAGCGTATAATAGAATTAACGATTTTGAATCTGGAGATAAGCTTCTTGAATTGATGCCGCATAAGAATGTTGTTTCGTGGAATACCTTGATTGGAAGATATATTAGGTTAGGTAATGTTGAGGCTGCGAGGAGAGTGTTTGATTGTATGCCTGAGAGGGATGTGATATCGTGGAATTCTATGATTGCTGGTTGTGTTTCTGTTAGAGATTATGCAGGAGCATTGGAACTCTTTTCTAAGATGCAAAATGATGGAGTAAAACCAACAGAAGTAACACTTATATCGATTCTTGGTGCCTGTGCTGAAACTGGTGCACTTGAGACAGGTCACAAGATACACGAGTCTCTCAAAGCGTGTGAGCATAAGATTGAAGGATATTTAGGTAATGCCCTTCTGAATATGTATTGTAAATGTGGGAATTTGAGTTTGGCTTGGGAAGTATTTAACGGAATGAAGATGAAAACTGTGAGTTGTTGGAATGCTATGATTATTGGTTTGGCTGTCCATGGTTATTGTGAGGAAGTTTTCCATTTGTTTTCAGTGATGGAAGAGAGTCTTGATGGTATTATTAGGCCTAATGGGTTGACGTTTATTGGTGTTTTGGTTGCTTGTAGTCATAAGGGGTTGGTTGATAAAGCAAGATGGTATTATGATCATATGATAAAGAAGTATGAAATTCTGCCCAATATTAAGCATTATGGTTGCATGGTTGATCTTTTAAGTAGATGGGGCTTGTTGGAAGAGGCTTATCATATGATTAAGAACGCCCCTTTCCAAAATAGTGCGGTGTTGTGGAATACATTGCTGGGTGCTAGTAGGACACAAGGTAACATGGTGTTGGCTGAGATATCCTTCCAACATCTTGCCAAACTGGAGAAACTAACTGATGGGGCTTATATGTTGTTATCTAACACGTATGCTGAAGCTGGAAGATGGGATGAGGTTGAGAGATTGAGGAGTGTTATGCATTACTTGCATGTTCCTACACAAGCTGGCTACAGCCAAATCGATATGAATGTCCAATAGGCTTTCCTGAACAAACCATTGGCCTTTGCTGAGTTATGTTAAAGACATTTTTTTAGTCAGCCATGTGCCCTTCTATGAAATGAATATTCTTCAATTATGCTAAAGAATTTATTGGCACGAAGGCTCTGGATGAAGCTTGAGAATCTTAATTTTAGTTCCACCATCATCTAGGTGTCAAGGAATGCCCAAAAGATGAAGGAATTATGGCAGTGAGGCACCAATGAGTACTACTAAGCTGAGAAGGTCATATCCTGAAATCACTTGTTCAAGATGTTGTGGTATCCAAGGCACTACGTCAAAGGCTGTGGTAATGAGAGGTAGCAATAAGGCCAAAAATATGAAAACCGCCTGCTCAACCACGGGCTGAAACTGATCTGTCAGTCTCAACCACATGCTGGCCACATTACTAGCCAGGGAACCCCATACTGAACCTCATCCTCAGAAAGAGCTATTTACACTCACAGTTTCCACTCACAATATACCAATATGTTTCATAATTTGCGGGGACTTATTGTTGCTGATATATAAGGAACATTTCTTTTTGGATTTGGACTAGGAACATTTTATGGACAAGCAGCAAGGTTTGGCCAACACCTATCTGAAGAAACAAAACACCTCTAAATTTGATACAATTTCTATACATTGGTGGGACATCAAGATCCATGAACTTCATGCCAACAACAATGCTTCCACCTAAGAGGTTCACATCAATACTAGTATGGAGAAGGATGAATGAAGATGGATTATTGATGTTTGAAGACTTTATTTTTTGTTATTGTGTTATACTAAGTGCATATTAGTTGCTATTGTGTCTAAACCTTTGTTTTGTTGTCAACTAAACTATTAAGTCTCTGCCTTTTAAATTTCAAGGCATGTTAAGATTTTGGTGTAATTGAATGCCTCCATTTAACTAATGCTAACTTTTAAATTTCAAGACATATCAAGTCATTGCCTTTGGTTGTCATATTTGTTGCTGTCAAACACATTAAATTATGTGTTCAGAAAATCACTTTAGTAAGGTGCTTTTCATGATAGTGTCAAACACAACATTAACACAATTTCAATTCGATTGTTTGTCATACACCCTAAACCACATCTGCTCATTTACTTCAAATGTTATAATATCCATTACATAAAACATAAAGTACCGACAACTGCCATAAACAACATTTGCATCACAAACAATGCAGATAAAAACATTTCATGAACCCTCATGTCAACAACCAAACTGTCAATCATAATTCAGATTTGCTTTCCACATATCATCAATTGCATTATCTCTTCCAACCTCCATTCAAATCTGTATTTAAACTCTCTTTTAGATGTCTCTGTTTGAGCTGCACCAGTTTCATCCCAATCATCTTTCCAAATAAAGTACTTGCAATTTCCATGGTCATCATACTGCAAAAAACATCAAAATATAAATTTTATAACATGGAATTCATACATGTATAAAGAAATGGAAAAATGGCTTTTTACCAACCTTGTTGAATGAACGAATACAGAATGTCTTCTTGGGTTCAACCGTGTGTGGATTCTGCATAAAAGACACCTTTTATCACAGTGGCAATGAGGTACATTCGAAAACCCCTCGACTCATGATAAAGAGGATTGACTCCAATCTCAGGCAGAGGCTTACTTTGCCTTCACAGACTTTCAAAATGGTGAGCCACTTCTCAAAATGATGTACTACCTTCACAGACTTGGAAAATGGTGTACCAATTCCCATCATAACTCTATTTCTTTTAATTCCAGACTCAATTCAGCGCAACAATGAGGGAATAAAGGTTAGGGTTCTTTCAATTTAAAGGACATCGGGAAAAAGATTATGTTTTAACTAACTGTCAGTTTGATCCTTGCAAGCATGGATAACAAAATGGAATGAAGAAATACCAGCTCTCGTGTCACATAAGCATGTGATTTGTAAAACAATTGACAGCTCACAAAACAAACAGAAAATATAAGATAATTGCCGGCATGGAATTAAATGAAAAACGGAATAATGCTGCAGGGACTGTTGTTATACAGCATTTCTATTGCAGGAAGTTAGTGTTTACTCCTTTAAAAGACCATGTACTCTAGCAATACCACACTATCTAAAAGTTCCGTTATATCAACCCTGTAATAAAACGGTCTGACACTATCCATTATATGTCTACATCAAGAAGTCATCGACCAGTGCTACCTGCACAAATTAATGATGACTTATTTAAAAATACAGGTCATGCGAAAGAAATGACATCAAAAAACTAGGAGGGAAAGTACCTTCCAGTCTAATTTGAACTGAAGGAGGAGGCCTTTATAAAGGCCGCCCGGTACTGCAACTGAAAGTATCCCTCAAGCCACACTGCAGACTAAAGACAACTCCGAGAACAATGCCAATTACAGGGGTAGTCTGAAATAGCATTATAAAAAAGATTGACCCCAGGGCAACCCTTCAGAAAGAGCATATCAAGAAACTGCAATGGGATCGTATGCTCTTATTTCACATGTAATGTTTTTTTATGATATAATGCACATGTTACGTTTCTTTATGATACAATGCACATGTAATCCATAGAAAGCGGAATTCAACCAGTCTTAGAAAAAAATTTCCCATGAAAGCGGATTAACGTTAATATTTTATATAGCTTTCACAGTAAAATAAATACATAATACTGATAAAGAAACAACTTTACAGAAATGCAACATGTGAAAATACAGATTAGTTTTGGAATTTATAACTCAACTGCCGGATTTAGAAAACAATAAAACACCCTGTAAACTTAGAAAACTCGCTAATTTGAAAATTAACAAGTCAGCCAAGATTCAAGAGTTAGATCGAAAGAAATAGCACTAGTAGTAAACTAACACTTCTTCCATTCTTAAGCATCTAAATCCATAGTACTGGAGCTATATTTAACAAAAAGGAAAGGATTCACATTGCAATGCCACCTCTTCCATATCACAAAATTCAATTTCCCAGACCTGACATGTTCAAGGTTGGTTTAACCCTATTATGATTCATGTTTCTATGTATCATTTGAATTGAACAACCAAACGAAAATCTATCTAACCAAATCACTTTCAAGCAATTAAACTGCAAGACGGGAAAAAAAATTTATATCAATATGAAATATGAAATTTCTTATAATTATGTACCTCAAAATGCACATAAGCAAAAATATGCTGAATAGCAAAGCCACATTCTACATATGGCACATACAAGCTGTACATTGCAAAAGAATAAAAAAGACATACATTATCACAAGCTGATTGAGGATTGGTAATCTTTATGTGGGTATCAATGTAGATAAAACAACAGCTGTTATGAAGATAGGTATAAAGCTTCTAGATAATCATCAATGTAGGCCAAGCTAGGCCAATGATCTGTGCGAATACGAACTAAAGTTGAAACATCGCCAACTTCCATTTGGAAAAGGAGATGGAACCGTGGTGGAAGAAATATTAGAACAAGAAAACAGCCTAGGTTGCTTTGTCTGCTATTGATAATTATCCCCTTCTCATACTCTTCATTATTGTATGTAAGACGGAGTGGAACAGCATCATGATTTGCAACTGCAGTGGCATCAGGGGAAACATCTTCCCAAATAACATTCTGAATAATTCCCCCTTCCCATACAGCATCAATGAGTGGCTCCCCACTCACACCTACAACAAAGCGTGCCAGATGGCGCTCAGTTGCCTGTATCAATGAGTTTGCAGGGACATCAAGAAGCTTGACAGATTGTGTTCCACTAATAGCAGCAATCCCTTTGCCTCCTTTCAATTGAAAGGTTTCCCGTCCAGTGCTAGAGGATGAGCCACATGCTTCCCACAAAGCACTGAATAAGTCAAAGTTATACTGAGGTCTTGCGTTTTCTTCGATGTCTGATGGAACAATGGCCTTGAGAAACATGTCTTCAATGCCTATTGTTATTCCCTGAAGTTGGCCTTGAATGATCTGACCATTTTCTGTATTTGTTTCAATGTGAACATCAACTATACCTGGTGTCGGTTCCCTGGGCTCCAAATCAACCACCACAGTAGTTCTATATTTTTCCTCTTCTTTGGATTCCTTTCCTACAGGAACAATACTGAGGGGGGCATTTTGAGATGCATGGTCTTTACTGTAAGGTTCACCAAGAAGAAAAGGTATATGAGAGGATGGAATCGATCCATATGGTGCAGAAGATGAAAAACGTAAGACAGTAGCATATAAAGCGGGCAGTGCGTCTATCTCTTCCTGGGCTGTGGCAGTGTTATTGATTCCCAACATGCGATTGAAAGTATTAGATTCAAATCTCAAACTGCATGATATGCTAACTTTGAACCCTGCCATATATCTGAAGTCAGGAATACAGGAAAAGTACTTCCTTAACGTGTTCAAAATTTCTGCAATTTTAGAGTCCATAACACGGAGTGGCTCATTTGGTTGATTTGTTCTCCCAGTTTCAGGAATGAGCTGTGAATTGGAGCTATCAGAAAATTCATTTTCCACATTAGGGGGTTCGATGTCCCTGATGCCCTCCAGATTAACCGGTTTGCTATTACTCACGACTAAACTTGATAAAGACAAAGACCAAAACTGCTTAACAAGTAATGGGGTCAGACGCTCAAAGTAAATGCAGGATGTTAGGTTTTTAAATGTCTTGAATCTCTGAGAAGGTCGAGGTGACTGGACATTGAAGAAAGTAGTTTGGTGTGAAGAAGGTGAAATCCCAAGCATCGTGCCTCCCAGACTCAAAATATCTCTAAGCTTCTTCCCCGGAATGCAGACCAGCATACGCAAGTAGGTTCTGAAACATACCAAATATCAGAAAAGTCAAGTAACCACTTTTGCAGACCCTCTAAACTTTAGCCTAGGAAGCTATCTCTGACTTCAAGATATAATTCACAAACCAAAATTGAAGGGGACAAAATATGGAAAACAGATTACATTGAAAGCAGGAATACACAGTGTAATCAATACCTTGAATTATCACGGACTTCCAAATCAGGAAAAAAGAGACAAGTAAAAGCAAGAAGTCGAGATAGTCTAAGGAACAATCTAGAACTATGGTGGTGCACCAACATAGTTCGACAAATACCAAGAGCTCTACTTCCTTGGGACCAAGATTTCATTACTGTATCCGGGTCATGTTTCTCCACAAGAAAAATCATGAAGTTTGTCAGTAGTGCTATCAATCCTCGTGGAGGTATTGTTAGATTCTCAGCAATTCTATCGAATATTGGGAAGCAATAAACCAACTTATAATCCATTTTCACTTTTGGAAGTAAGTGCTCGTCAAATTTCTGAAGTAAGCGCTCGCCTAACCAAGAATGCTTCTTACAGGATAATAAACGGTCCACAAAAGCAGCAACAACAGGAACCAGTCTCCGACTCTCCAAAGTCATGTTCACAAGCATCGCCTGAATAAACAAATGGATTTCAATTTTGAATGCATCATACCTAAAGACAAGACCGCAAATCAAGTCGCAGTAAATTCACCTTAACCACATAATTTGATCTCTCTGGTAACTAACATTAACATGAGTTGGTGTGGATGAGCATTGGACAGCCGTTATTTTGAATGAACTTGATTTTGCCAAATTGATATGATTAAAATTGAGCATGAAATGATGGTATGATTTTACTTTAAAAGCAAGTTTGGTATAAATTTTAATGCAGTTTTTTTTACGAATTCTAGTAAAACCAATAATAATAGGAAAATTTTGGTCGAAAAAATAATTATTATAGGCAAAACCAATTCGACTTGAAAGTAACATACATACTTGACTCAACTCTAGTAACAAAGCAAGAATCTTATAATTGAAAATTCCTTTATGCAATGTACCAAAAACAAATCCACACAAGATTCTAAAATGGGAAATGCTGTTAATAAGCACCTGCAAAGTACGAAATATCATGGAGTCCAACATATTTCTTGTTGTGGAAGGATCACTATCAGAATGAGACGATCCAGTAATGAGAAACTTATGAAAGGTACGGAATGCAACTGCAATCTCTGTGCTCCCTGGAGGCAACCATTTGAACGATGATACAGAAAGGAGACCCTGTTCAAACACCTTCACTGGATTAACCAAACCATCATCACCTTCATGGGAACTAGATTTATAATCAGAATCACTTTTCTGTCTCAAGACAGAGCAGGATGCAAGAAGGTCAAGCTTCAATGCTTTCAGAGCCAACGGATCAAACAAAGAAGGATAAAAAGTGGAACAAGCTTTATTTCCAGTCTCAATCTTCTTCTCAGTATGCGATTGTTTACTGAAAACCAATTGATTGAAACCCAACAACCAATGAATTGCCAACAGACGAAATACCAAATAATGATGAGATTCTCTAGAAATCAGCAAGAGTCTACTAGAAACCTCACCTTCTTGACCATCAAAAGCATCTAAGAAACGCATAAACATGGCCAAAACGACATGGCAAAGAAGAGGATCATAAGAATGAATCATCCCAAACAACTGAACCTTAAGCATTGAAGGTTGCAATTCCAACGCCACTACTACAGATATCACCATAGATACAAACTCCATCATCCCACATGGGGTCAACACTTGTGGCCACTCCAACAAAAATGCCAAAGCTCTCCTCAGTTCCTTCATATTCAAACCCGGACCGGAATCCAAACCGAAATCCTCTCGATTCAGACACTGTGGTGTGTTGAAAGGAAGCAGCGGGTGAGATGTATTGAGAATGGAAATGCTGAGTTTCTTATCAACGATGTTATGAATAACAGTTGTGAAAAGCAAGATGTAGGATTGTGAAGCGTGCGTTCGTTCATTCTGGCAAAGACTCCACAAATGTCCAACTACATCGGAAAGTAAACACGGTTTCGATCGTTCCAATTCTCTCAAACACTCGCATGCGATGGCGCGTGTGTGACGATCAGAACCGAAATTCGGACGGTTAATAACCGTCAACAGAAGTTCAACTAAACTCTCGATTACCGTTTGAACGTTGTCCTCTTCCGAGAAACAAACGATAACGGAAGTAACGGAAATCATAAACTGCTCTTTGAACAAAGGACTGATGTGAACGGCGTCGGGAGGAGATTGGATAACGGTCTTGAGAGCTTCGATGAGACGGTTGAGGTTTTCGGAATGGAAAATGGAAATGGAGAATTCGTCGAGGAAGACGAGGAGTTGGAATTTGAGTTGAAGAGGAAAGTCTTTGCGGAGAAGAGTGGATAGGATATGATCGGTGAGAGATGGATCGAGAGAGTTCCATTTTTCAATTCCGTTGCCGGATTGGAAATTCTCCATTAGGGTTTCCCATTCTTGAAGTGTTAAAGGCTTCGCCGGTGGTGGCGCCGTCATTGAATACCGGAGGAAATTAACAGAGCTGCGACGCGGTTAGTTAAGTTACTCACACTACCAAACGTCGAGGACAGTGAATTGTGAAGAGAGGTATGGATTTTGTTTGAATCGGTTTTTTTTAGAATTTTTAAATGGACCCTAAATCCTTTTGGTACACCACCACTTGAAATTCCTAGAATCCTTTTTTATTTCAGAGATATATTTTCAGACGCATCAATTCAATAGATATTTTGGATATGAATTCTCGGAATTATGGACGGCATTTTGAAATTTCCTAACACGTTTGTATACTTTGTTTTCAACTAAACAGGGCGCCCTAAAAAATCATTAATTCTCAATCCATTTTTTTCACTTCGAATCTCCATCCTTTTGGTTTAACATATCATAGGGAGTAAAAGAAGATAGAATTTTAGGTAAAGACTCTTCTTTTCCCTCTGCATTACTCACACTAATCATCCATTTTTCCTGAAAAATGTACGATGTGTCCGAAAATATATCTTTGGAACGTGTATGAACTTGTCCTGAGATGCATTTCCGAAAGTAGTTTGTGATCATTTTTGAAAGCATTTTGCAACAGTAGTTAACCTTATGTTCTATTATTGTTTTATTTGTTTTCATTAGGTATGGTGCACCCCGATGTTTTCCCAAAACAAGTTGTGCACAACACATACTTCCTTTCTTCAAGCTACTTCGAATGGACTGAAGAGTGTGAGCGAACCTTGCTCCACCTCAAAAAGGTTCTCTCTGAATCGCCGGTCTTATCACGATCACAAGGGAAGGAGACGTTATATCTATACCTATCAGTAGCTACCAAGGCGGCCAGTGCGGCTCTCATCCACGAAACGTTCGACGGACCGAATTCAATCTACTTCACGAGCAAAGTCCTGTAGGGCCCCGAGCTCCGGTACCATCAGATCGAGAAGGTTTCCTTAGCCTTGATAAATGCAACAAGAAGGTTACAACATTACTTCATCGCCCATATAATTAAATTTCGAACATATCAACCCATAAAACAACTGCTCGGACGCCCCGACATGGCCGACAAGATGTTGAAATGGTCCCTAGAGCTGTCAGAGTTCGACATTCAATACAAGAGCCGAAAATCCCTAAAGACACAAGTCGTGGCCGACTTCGTCGCCAAAATAACCTATCAATCGTCCCCGACTAACAGCGACCATAAGTGGACAATCTTTGTGGACAAAGCCTCTAGCTCGACGGGCAGCGGTGTGTGTATCATCCTCGAGAATGAGGACGACGTCTTGATCGAAGTTTCGTTGGCTCTAGCCTTCCTGACTTCAAACAACCAAGTCGAGTACGAGGCATTTCTGGCAGGCCTACGACTGGCCAAGGACCTCGGGCCAAAGAAGTTAAAATTTTCACTGATTCTCAGATCGTGGCATCCCAGGTACGAGGGAAATACCAAGCCAAGAACGACAACCTTATCGAATACCTAGCTCTCGTTAAGGAAAAACTGGAAAAGTTCGACTCCTGGGAAGTCCAACACATTCCTGTGCGAACACAACACGCGAACAGACGTGTTATCTAAACTGGCGAGCACGCGGAAAAAGGGCGGTAATAAAGCCATCATTCAAGAGATCCTCTTGCGTCCGTGCATCGAGAAACCATCAACACTCCTTAATGTAAACGTCATCAGCGACGCAAACTGTTGGATGACCCCGATCTACAATTTCCTCACAAAGGACGAAATACTAGTCAGCCAAAAGGAGGGCAAACACTACCGGCGAGGATTTTCCATCTCACTCCTCAAGTGCGTCGACCAGGAAAAGGTCCCTGACATCCTGAGGGAAATCCACGAGCGATTAAATGCCCAACACCTCAGAGGGAAATACCTAGCACGAAAGGCCCTTTCGGGTGGACTACTAATGGTCGGCGATGTAACATGACACGAAAGAACACATTAAGAAGTGTGACAAATGCTAGAGGCACAGTTCACAGATAGAAGGTTTCAAGATTTCGTCGCCAACCTGGGCACAAAACAACACTACACATATGTAGAATACCCTCAGACTAACGGCCAGGTAGAAACGACCAACAGAGTGATCTTAAGGGGTATGAAACGCAGATTAGGTGAAGCGTAGAGAGCTTGGGTTGAAGAGTTACATAACGTACTTTGGGCCTAGCGCACAACCCCTCACTCAACATTTAGGGATACCCCATTCCGACTGACATAAGGGACTGAAGCAGTCATCTTAGTGGAAATTAGAGAACGACTGAGACGCACTGAAGCACCCCTAGACGAGGAGTTGAACGACGAATCCCTCCGAGCAGAACTCGACCTCGTCGAAGAAATACGATCTGAGGCGGCTCTACGAGAGGCATCCCTGACACAAAAAGTGGCTATGTGCCACGATACGAGGGTCATTAAACGAGAATTCCAGGTCGAAAGCCTCGTCCTTCGGCAGAATCAGAAGAATCCACGAGAAGGAAAGTTGGTCGCGAACTAGGAAGCCCGTATCGCGTCTAAGCCAAGACGGACAATGAAGCCTACTACTTCGAAAACTTACAAGGTGAGGAAATTACTCGACCATGGAATCCCGAAAAACTTAAGCAATAGTATAGTTAATCAGTCCGCATGACCACAACCCAAACTAGGGTAACAACACGACCACAACAGCATGAAAGGTACGACCATGACTCCCCCTCTCGATCGAAAGGAGAGCCCACATTTCGGGGAGAAGAATACAACCTCTCCTCGACAGCGGATACTTCAAATGAACTCTATTGTCGTAGTACAACGTCGGTAGGACACCCAGCTAGTGATGGGAAGATCCAAGCCACGGAATCGGGACCCCGACCGTGGTCTTCGTCTCGCCATCCCGCGGATGTAAAACCTGCAACCTCACTGAGTCCCTAAATCGACGAGTCCAACAAGTCGACCAACAAAGGTTCAAAGATAAAGTTAAAATAAAACGAAATTTCAAAAATAAACTTAGTATGAAATAGCAAAGTTCATTTCATTTAATCAGCCGACCAAAAATTGGCCGACACAGAAAAGTACAAATGGGGACTATGCAAGTAGTTACAAAAAGGGGACTACCAAGTACAATAAAAAACGATGGCACACGGGCCGAAAACATAACAACGATACGCGGGCCGGAAAATTATTCTTCCTCATCACCTTTTTCCTCCTCCTCGGTTGAATCCTCGACGGAACAGACGATATTTCCATTATTCACATCATAGTTGAAGGCACTCCCTTCAATCGCAAGATCCACCCTAGGGTTGATGACCTGGATCTAGGGGTGGCAAAACGGGTCGCCCGCTCCGCCCCACCCCGCCTAATTCCTGCCAAAAAAAGAGCGGGACGGGCATGCCCGCTAAGTTGAAATGGGCATAAAAGTCTAGCCCGCCCCGCCAAGGTGGCAGGTTGGCGGGCGACGGACTTGTCCGCCTTCTTTTTTTATTTGTTTATATTTTTGTAAGTAAATTAAAAGGTTTTTTTTTACATTTCAATAAAAAATATCAAACCAACATTCAGAAAGTATAAATGGCAAAAGACTAAAACCATCAAGTATTAATGCTCAATCAAAAATAGAACATTCAACAAGTTTTCACCTAAAATAAAAGCATATTTTTTATTTTTCATTTTTCATTGATAAAATTCCAAATAATTGTCCAACAATAAAGACAAAGAAATTATATTAGTCCTAATAATCTAAGAACAACTTATGTACTATCACAAGCTACTTTCATAAGATCTTACAAATACTTAAAAAGTATTTATTTCATAGGTGACGGGCTTTGGCGGACGACGGGTTTAGGCGAGGAGGATTATGGCGGGTGGTGGTCTTTAGCGGGGCAGACTTTGGTGGGCGGAGGACCTAAAATCCCAACCCAATCCACCAAATTTTGGCGGGTGCGCGGGCTGGCCCGACGGACCATGACCTGTTTTTCCACCCCTTATCCAGATTTGCTCGACGGCTTTGTCAAAACCCAGCTTAAGGGTTTACAAACAGTCGCTCTCAAGCATTCAAATTCGGGCAATCAAGTCAGCCCGAGTCCTCAGAACCTTGTCCTCTTCAACCTCCTCCTCGGTAGGGGAACCCAGGAGTTCTAGCTCTGCCACCCTCATCTGGATACGCTTGACCTCCTCGACAACCTCGTCGAACTCAACCTCCCTGTCTTTCAACTTCTTGTTCTCATCGACCAGAGCATTTTGTTCGAGCCTAACCTCTCTCAGCTTGATCATCAACCCCTCTTAGAGCTTGTGGCGCTCTTTATAATCCAAGAGGTCACTTTTGAACTTCTCCTTCTTGATCCCCACCGACTTCAGCTTCTCTTTAACAACCTCTAGCTCAGATAATTGGCAAGTCTTATCGGACAAGACCAAGTCCGTCTCCATGACCCTGATTACCACAACAATGTCTCAAGACAAGTTTGCATATCTGGTCGCCTTATCCAGACCCATGATCGCCTTAGACTCTGCATCTGACACTCCCACAGAGCCTCCCCCAATGAAAAGCTCCCGTTGAAGATAACAGGAGGGCAGGAGATACGTCCATTGGTTCTCGGGTAGGTCAACGCCTCCAACAGCACCAGTTGTTGGCGAGCCTTCAATGCGTTGGCGTTTGGCAAGAGGAGTCACATGTTCAGAGGGAGGGATGACAGGCGTCCTGACAAAAAGAGAACAAGGAGAAATAGTAGGGGTCGTCGAACCACCAGCCACATCCTCGATGAGCACTTGGCTAACACGAACCTTAGTAGCCTTCTTGGAATCTTTGTCCTTGTCCTTGTTCGACAACTTCAAGACACGCTCATTTAGGTTAGGCATAACAGTTGCAAAAAAAAGAGCACAAGTTAGTCGTTGGATTAAAACAACTGATAAAAGGAAGGAGAACAAAGACTACCTAAGAGACGAAGGGATTCCTCGTCTGTTTTACACTCAAGCAACGCCTAAGTATTAATTAGGTGGACATCAAAAATGGGCTACCCGATTTCTGACAATACGAAACTATCCTTCTTATCCACTCGCAGAGAAGGGGTGAAACTCTCTACAAAAGCTACTAGTTTTTTGTGGGCTTCCGTGTCCTCGGGCCCCAGATTCTCGGGCTTCACAAGGAACTGATCTGTAACACGGTTGAAGTGAGCTCGCTTCCTCTCGAGCAGGATGGTGGAAACAAGACACTTCACACCTTGGGTGTCCCTTTGTTTGGTGTAGATATTATACAAAGCCCACGGGGTGAGAGCTTTCACCGTGTACCACCAATCCTTAAAGTTCAGAACAAATTCAATGTAGGTCTTGAACAACCTCCTCGACTGCTTAAATGAAACCCGAATGTTTCTCTCATTCATGCTTGACCATTGCAAGTGAAAAACACGGAAGAACAGTAGCAGTGTACATCCGATTTCAAGATACTGACACACCAGTTCAAACACTCGAACGAACGCGATAGCAATAGGGATGTAGTTGGGAGGGGGCCAAGTCGAGACACCTGAAGACGCCCTCCTAGAAGCTGGAGAAAGGGAGACGGTACCTCGCCTCTCTAAATACGAATTCATACATAGGGAAGCACGTCCTCCTAAAGACCGAGCAAATCCACTAGTCGGGGAGGGGCATAGCACTCCCAATTCTGGGGATCCTCTAGAGCCAAATCATCCACGATGTATGGGCATAGCGAGGGTCATCCACGAAGCGGGAACCCGTTTACAACAGTTTCTCCCAAACCCACGACAAGTCGGGCGCACCGGGAGCAGCAGGCATGTCTTCGTCCACCTCGTGCTCATCTGAATCATGTTCTTCCACATCTTTGTCCACCTTTATATCCACGTCGTCCACGGGGATATCCTCGGCCATTCCTTGCGAATTCATCCTACCTGAAAAGCAGAGGAAACTAGTGAATTCGATGTCGCGTCGAATCCACCCTTCCACCGCAGTTCAAGTTAAAGGGCGGGGACCGGAGTTAAAGAGAGACGGAAAATTCGCCCGATAAATTCATACGAAACTCATTGGAATGCCCGAGACATTCATAAAAAAATTCATAGGGATACCCGGGAAATTCATCGAAAATTTATAAGAATACCTAGGGAATTCATCAGAAAGTCATATGTACCCGGGACATTCATCGAAATTCTCTTATTCAGCACCCGAGGAGGACCCTCCTCGACAGTTTTCAAGAAATTTCCATCGGAAGATTAATATGTTGTCCTCAAGATTCATGCCAATTGTTCATATGAACACGCAGAGGAAGGGTCTCTACGGCTACTCTGCCGGAAAACTACCTAGAAGAAATTAAATAAGTCTATTATTACTGAGAAAAGAGAAGACACTTACGTGACATGTTCGTCGACAAGGAAATGTTGTGGTTGTTGTAACAATGGAGGAGCGTTTTCCGGTGAAAGCAGGACTTGATCCTCAAGGGAGAGTTGAAAAGTGAAAAGAGAGAAGTGAGGGGAGGTACCCCCACCAACCCTTTTATAGGCACTTATATGGGGAAATGCGCCTAGACCATCATTGCCTAGGCTTCCTAGATTCCCCTAGCCAGCCATAGGCATTAAATGCACTGTCTCGCGTAAAACAAATAGGCTAACATTAAATGTCATAATGACGAGAAATAAAGAGACAGACACGTCACCTTTGGGAATTCCAAGAGCCACAAGACCACGCTCTTTATAGAACCGGGCAAGATACTTTCCTCGACATCCTAGAATGCAAAGAAAACCTCATTTGCTCGCCATGGTCAAGACACGACCACGGCTAACCTCGAGTACACAATTTTCCCCGACGGTCTAAAACGCTAAAGGGAACCTCGCACACATGCCAAGCCAAATTACAACCCCAAGTGGCCTCAAGCAAATGTTCTCTTTGACATCCTCATGTCGCTCTGAGAATCGACGAACAATCTGCCTGACTAAATTTGTCCTTAAGTCATCACTCCGCACCGGATTTGCGACTTAGGGGGCTCATGTTCTGGACTTGGCCCAACATCAGGAATGTCGGGCGCGACCCAATCCGTCAGGCACATGCCCAAGGCCCAATACATGGGAAAGTGGGGATAGCGTCTCCCCCACATGTTCCACTCCCTCCATCAACTGCATCTGTTGTTGTCTCCTAGTCTTACGGGGCAGTTGGACCAAGGGCAAGACCACGTGCTAGGTATTATCTGCTCCTACTAAAACCTTGGCAGTTTTCCCTGGTTAAAGCTAATCTAGCCCATGGAGAGAATTTTGGCCCAGCGTTGGGGGCACACTATAAATACCCTATTTCACTAGAGGGTCAGATAGGCTATTTTTTTTACTGTTTTCTGTACTTGCACACTTCATAAGCTCTTACTTACTTTAGCATTGGAGTATCTTGCAGGTACCCCCCCTAATTTTCTCCACCGTAGAAGTTATTCACCACTAGAAGGTTCCTCGTGATCCTCTTGACAGTATTCCAGCAACATTATATCATTTTGTGTGAATGAGTAATGTTGCATTACAATATATATATAAGTGTATGGAAGACGCGTAAACAATAGATGTGAACCAAAATTGACTATTATATATCACTACAAAAAATTACATTGAATTGTTTGATTATACAAAAGAGTTAAAATAAATGTCTCCGGCTAAATCTATCGGTGCTTGACCTTTGGATTTTTCCGCATTTGATGCCTTTTCAATTTCATTCAATATTTCGAATTCGAACATCCTTTCAACAAAACTATCCGGTCACAACTCGACTTTATCGATTGCACGAGTCTCCCATTGCGGGGCTTTAGGTGGTATTGGGCATCCCAATTTAAAAAAAAAACTATACAAAATGACTTGATTTCGTAAGGCATCTGATACACATGATACGATCATTTCGCAAGTCATTGAAGCAAGTTCGGTACCGGGACACATACTTGTTGTCATCCAACAATTTTAGTAGTTGTTGCATCTCTGATATGTCTTCCTTAATAGCCTTGTTATTGCAGTACTGAATGTTATAAACTTGCCTAAAATATGACACAAATTCGGGTTCCTTATGTTTCAAAGTGACAAGGAAATATTTGGGTTGGACAAGATTCAAGGTCAAGTCATTGATACATGTCTTCTCTTCCGGTTTGATGTGACAACCACTAGGATGACCTTATAACTTTGAGCATATTTCATGGTTATGCGAACCACTAACAACACTAAATTTTCACTTCTTGCTAGCAACATGTAACCACGAATTTTAAAATGACACTCACATTTTTTACTACTTGTGTCATCTCTTTTAAACTTCCGCAGTGGAACTTTATATATCCCGCTTCTTTCGCACAACAAGGTTATAAAAGGATTTCTTTTTTCCGATCCATTATCTTATCTTCCAATAACCACACTAAAACCAAGTGTAGTTGTCATCCTATGAATCCATTTGATCATGCTTTTACGACCATTAAAGTCTTGCATGTGATTAAAGTTATCACTAACTTCTTTCGTCTTCACAATAACCCCCGATACATTTGGAACACCAACGTTTAAAGATACTAATTCTTTTGAGATGTTATCCGGGTGCACCATCTTTATGGTAAATAATAATAAAAATTAACAAAACTCTAAAAATTGCAGCAGACAATAAAAACATAAGTAACCGTGAAAGTTCCGCAGATATACCTGCATAACTGTTCTTCATGAACACGTTCCACTTATGTATGTGCGGAAGTAACGTAATTTTTTTTGTTGCAAAAGTTTGATGATCAATGTGAGCAATGTAGTGGACAAAGTTAGATTTTTATCTGAAATCCGCTTTTCACTTGCTCCCTTTGATTTGTTGCACCAGAAAAGATTGAGTTTTGGAGTAAAAAATGGAGTGGATGATATAAGGTTTTCTAGTTGTGGAAGGTTGGAGAAGAGGAAGAAGCTACAATGGGGGGAGTGATCATGTAATTTAAACTTATAGCAGATACTTCCGCTGGTACATCTACAGAAACACCCAAAAAAATTATATCTTGAACGCTTCCGTAAATACACTTGCGAAAACACCCAAAATTTAAAACACAAACGGTGCGTTCTGGGATATACTTGTGGAAGCCGGAAATATTTTAGGAATTTTATGAGATAGCTAAAAGAGTCATGGAATGGATTGAAAAATTCTCTAAATTTTGTAATAAATATGCTATATCTATCTCATTTATTTAAGTGAATCTTTGACCTTTAAATAATTAAGAACTACTATATAGATAAGAAACTTCCTTTATTCTTCGGAGCATTAATGTGTACAAAAACTGTGTATAATTATAATTATTTTTATTTTAAAGATATTATAAATACAAATAACAAAAATTAGTTATTAAAGAATGCAAAATAAGATTAAAAAGAGAAAAAGAGTTTTATAGGAGACGTATTATATTATGTTTTACGTTCGATTAATCCAACGGACATGAGTGATCGATCAGATGAGAGAATATGGCAGTAGTGGATACCGATCCCATTTTGAAAAACCGACCTAAGCTCTTCTTCTTTCCTCCGCGTTCTCACTAAAACAAACTCACGCCGCCGCCGCTTTCTTCCTCCGCCGTAACTCCACCGCTTCATATTCTAGTGTTGTATGATGGGTGAAGGTACAGAATATAAGAGCGATTTGAAGAAGGAAAAAGTGTTGAAAGCCTTATTAGAAGATCCAATACTCAATGATGTACCAAAGAATCCATCTTTGGAAGACGTGGAAACCCTAATTGGACTTGAATTGGGTAGTGCAATGCGAATTTTGGTTTTGAAATTGGATTCATCTTCGTTTGATGTGATTGTTATGAATACAGCAACAGTGAAGGTTTTGAAACTTGCAATCAAGAAGAAAGTGAATTACATGGAACAATCTAGCATGGGTCATCGTCACATTTCTTGGTCAGTGCTTTTATTATTTGATTTTGTTTATGGAAATTGTTATTTTGTGGTTAAATTTAAAATTGTTGTGATTTAATTGCAGGAAGAGTGTGTGGGCTAATTATTGTTTGTCATTTGATAACAACAAGCTCTTGAATGATGATGATGTGCTTCAAGATTTGGGTGTGAGGAATAATTCTCAGGTTTGTTCTATTCTAATGATGGCTTGAACTGTGAAATTGTTGTAGTTTTTTCAGTCTATTATGTATTGGGGGAATGGGTTATTGTTTACTGATATGTTATGCCAATGCAGGTACATTTTGTACCATATGTCATGACAAAAGAATCTAGAAAACACTCAAAAAGGAGAAATCATCGGTTTTTTCATGGTCTTAGTAAGCTTTTCTGATCAAAACATCTTGAGAGTTTAACCTCATCGTTTTTGATATCTTGTGTTGGTTGAGTATTCTATGGGTTGAGCATGCCCAACAACAGTTTCTTCGTTGATTCTTATTTCAGGTTGTTTGTAGTCTTAGCTCTTAGCGACTTACATTTCCTTGCATAGAATTAGATAAGCTGTACTATACTACGTTGAAAATTATAGTTGTGTTAGTACTTTAACAGATGATATTGGGTGAAATAACCATGTTGAACTAACTATCTTTGGGAGAAGCCACCAACATATTGGAAGTGTATAATTGCTATATATTCTAACATATGTTTATTCTATTGGGTGAAGGTTAACATGATGGACAATAAATCATGATAGAACTAAAAAAATTGTTACAATTGCAACTTAAACAAGTTTTTTTCAATTTTATTAGAGAACAGTTAGTATAAACTTGTAATTCTTAGTCTAGCGGATGCCTTGACCTTGAGATTGACACTTGTCAACTTGAGTATAATACGGAACCTATTGTAGCATGTTAACTGGTCATCTGTTTTGCTCCAATTTGTAATCAACTACTCCCTCCGTTTTAAAATGAATGTCATTTGAGGATTTTACACACAAATTCAGATATGTAATAATATTGTCATATTTTTACTAAATTAGTCTTATTAATATGTTAGAAAGTTGTGTATAGAATAATAATTAAGGGATAAAAATAGAAAAATAACAATCATTCATACATTAAAAAATGTTGATGGCATTCATTTTAACACAATTTTTCTCTCTCTAAAATGACACTCATTTTAAAACGGAGGAAGTAACATTTTAGAAATCAAACGTTACTTGGAGACTTGAGATGAAAATCTCAATTCTACCTACTGATTCTAAAATGGTATTAGTTTGTATGGTTGCGATCTAGGTCGTTTCCATGGATGCGACACCACAACTGGTGTAATCCTCGATGGCTTCCGCTCATGTTTCAACTTCTTCGTCGCTCGTGACCTTGAATTTTGTTGAGGATTCATGTCATCTTCACTTTTTGCTCAAGATCGCTAAAAAACTTGACGAGAAAATTTTTCATATGTGGCGACAACAGATTGAATCGCGTATTAATGCACACAATCTCACAGAATTTGTTGTGTGTACTCGAGTTCCACTGAAGTTTGTTGACGATGAAACGCACACAACTAGTAATGTCAGTCCTGTACACTGGCTTCAAAAGGATCAAATGCTCCTTTCTTGGCTTCAATTTATGTTTTCCATTATGATTCTCTCACGTGTACATGGATGCACTCATTCACACCAACTTTGGGACTGTTTATGCGGTTATTTCCAAAAGCAAACCCTTGCATGTGCTAGACCGTTGCATGTTGAGCTTTGAGCTCTCACTCTTGATAATTCTTCTATTTAAGAGTATCTTCTTAAGATTAATAACATTGTAAATTCTCTTGTGTCTATTGGTGATGCCATTCATGTTTCTCATCACGTAGATGTGGTTTTGGAAGGCCTTCCTGCTCAATTTGCACTAGTTGTTTCTTTAGTTTAAAGAAAATTTGGTTGTATAGATGAAGTATAAACTCTTCTTCAAGCTCATGAGCTTCGGTTGAACAAGTTTAAGAAATCATCTACAACAAATCTAATTTCTATTAACCTAACTCATGCTACATCAAACCTTGCCAATTTTTAGAATGTGCAACCTGCTAGTGTTGAATCCTTATCAACTCAACCTTCTGCTCCTCATATGGATCATGATATGCTTTAGTTTTGTGGTAGTCACAGAGGTGCCCGTGGGGGTCGAGGTAGAGGTCGTTTTTTGGCTCCAATGTGCAGTGTCAAGTTTGCTCCAAATTTGGTCATACAACTTTGTCATGTTTGCATAGATTCAATCAGGGCAATAATCTATATGTATATGGAAATCCTTATAATCAAGGAACCAGGTCCACCATTAGTGTTGGTTTTGACTCCTATAATTCCAATGTGTGGATGAAACCTCCTGCTCCTTCGAGGAATGTAACAAATTATTCTGTCACAAAGTGCCTTTGTTGCAAACACATTTCCTACTGTCCATGCTTCGTGGTTTCTAGACTTTTGAGCTTCACTTCATATTACCAATTATGCCAAAAATATTCAACACCTAACTCTCTTTGAAGGTCCTGATCAAATCTTCTGAGAAATGGTTAAGGTTTGCACATTCACTCACTAGGCTCTAGTGTTTTCACCTAATCCACTCACCCTCACAGACTTCTCACCTTTCACAATCTATTACTTATTCCAACTATAATTAAGAACCTCATCAGTGTCAGCCAATTTTGTTATGATAATGATGTTGATTTCTTGTTTTCTGCTGACAAATGTCTTGTCATCTCTGAGGTCACCAATGATAATAATGGATTATTTGAGTTCCCTTCCTTCACCCTCTCTAGCACGATGATCAGACCTTAATCTTTACCTCAGTCCGTGTGTCCAAATCAATTTTTCTAGCATTAATTATGTTTATATGCATTCTATTTCTCCTAATATGTGGCATTTTAGGTAAGACCATCATAACTCTCAAGCTTTAAAACTTGTTTTACGTGATTGTAATGTTTCATTCAATAATAAAGTTACTATTGGTTTTTGTTCAGCTTGTTGTATCGATAAACCTCATAGATTGCATTCCCCGACCTCACACACCACTTAGTTTTCTCCATTAGAACTTGTTTATGATAACTTGTGGGGACTTTCCCCTTATACTTAAACCTTAAGGTTTAAGTATTATATGTTATTCGTAAATTCCTCTTCCAAGTTCACTTGGATATATCTACTCAAATCTAAAGCTGAGGCTATTTCAATTTTAAAAAAAATTCAAAACCGGTTGAGTTGCAATATGGTCTTCCTATTAAAGCCATTCAACCATTCAATCTGCTCGGGAGGTAAATTTAGACCATTTACCAATTTTCTTAATGAAAAAGAGATCATTTATAAAATCACTTGCTTTCACACTCATCACCAAAAGGTATTGTTGAGAGGAAACAAAAGTACATAATTGACATGGGTCTTACATTACTAAGTCAGGCCTCCCCCCTCTCACATTTTGGGATTGTGTTTTCTCTACTATAGTTTATCTTATGAGAATTTATTAATGCACCATAGATCCTTCTATTGCACCACATGAATTTTCAAAAATGCCCTTATTTTTAGAGACGTATTTCGGGACACACCACTAGCACACTCAAGTAAGCCCATTGTGAGAGGCGCCCATGTGTTGGTTTATTTTTATTTCGGATATGCATCTCCGGAATTATGAGCGATATTTTGAAATTTTCTGTCACTTTTGCATGTCATATATTTTCGGAGATGCATCTCCGGAATATCTGATAAAGAAATCAGTTGCATGATCACACAACCGTTATTGACATACTTGGTTTTCAACTCAACCTTTCATCCTAAAATCCCTTTATTCTCAATCCATTTTTTTACTCCAAATTTCCATCATTTTGGTTCATCACATCATATAGAACAAAATAAGATAGAATTTTAGGTAAAAATTATTCTTTTCCCTCTACATTACTCACATTAATCTTCACTTTTTCCTGAAAAAAGTAATGTCGTGTTCGGAAATATATCTTCGGAACATATATGAATTTGTCCGGAGATGCATTTATGGAAGTTGTTTGTGTTCATTTTTTAAGTCATTTTGTATTAGTGGTAACACTAATGTTCTGTTATTTTTTAAATTGTTTTCATTAGATATGATACACCCCGATGTTTTTCCAAAACAAGTTGTTTCTCTGAATGTCCAAAGTGTGGTTGTTTCTTTGAATGTTCAAGGTGTTGTTGTGAAGGTGGTAGATGTTGGAAACGACTTTAAAAACAAGCAAGAGTTTGAATCTCGTGATCAAATGCTTCAATGGATTCGTACGAAGGCCTTTAAACTTGGATTTGATGTGGTTATCGGAAATTCCGATAATGGTTCAAATATAAGATGGGCCTTTGTAATAATGATGTGCGAAAGAATTGGAAAATATCAAACTCTTCTTCGGAATTTTAAAAGAGACGACATTGGAACAAGAAAATGTGATTGTCCATTTAAGGTTTGTGGTTATATGTTGGCAAACAAAAATTGGAGATTTAATGTAATATGTGGTTTGCATAACCATGATTTGTGTTTAAAATTAGCCGGTCATCCTAGTGTTTATCGGCTCAAGCCGAAAGTTAAGGAATGTGTTGCTGACATGACCTTGAATTTTGTTCAACCGAAAAATATACTTGCAACATTGAAACGGAAACGACCGGACCATATATCAAATATCAAGAAAGTGTATAATATTAAGTATCTCACTAACAAGGCTCTTAGGAGGGATATAACTAAAATGCAACAACTCTTGAAACTATTGGATGATAATAGTTACGTGTCTAGGTACCAAGAGCTCGATGATGGAGTTACTATTAAAGATATTTTTTGGACTTATCCTGATTCCATAAAGTTGTTCAACACGTTTACTACGGTGCTTATACTTGATTCAACCTACAAGACCAACAAGTATAGACTTCCATTATCTGAGATGGTTAATGTTACCTCAATTGAAAAGACGTATTTTGTTGGTTTTCCGTTTATTGAATGTGAAAATATGACAATTATATTAGGGCATTAGAGGTGTGTCAGTCACTGAAGGTTCAAGGTGAAATGCCTAAAGTGATTTTTACCGACCGCGATACCACATTGTGAATTTGGTGCAAGGGTATTTTCTTCTTCTTATGCAAGTATAATGAATCACAAGGGATCTCTAAGTTACTAATAAGTTGTCATTTCTTTTACATCTTTTGTTAAGTATGTTTCTTATCAGTTTCAGTTCAGTAGTTTGTACTAAACTCACTATGAGCTAAATCCTTTGTTTGTTGAGCAATATGAAGTTAATATAATGTTGCCTTTTATGTTATAATGATATGATGTTAGTGTCTTGTTTTATTATGTGATTTATGTTATAAATATGTTTCTTTGAATGATCAACTTATAAATAGGTAAAAAGCTTCTTGTTCTGAGAGGTCTAACAACAAGTGGATTTCATAATAACAGTGGTTGAAACAAGTAGGATAAAGATATTCACTTAATTAGTTTGCTTAGATATAAGAAGCTACAACTACAAAGTATTTTCAGAATATAACTAGACGTATTTTAGGGTTATAAGCGAGACTTAAAGATTTGTTCTCTTGTCCTATTAATACGTGTTTTGACCTTTTAAGGCACAACACATTTCATCATATACACATTTTGGATACCGTAGATATTAATGGATCATAGCTCAATATTAATTCTCTTGATTTAATCAAACCTTCACTTTATAATATTCAGTTCTGTTTATAAACAATCTGAACTTGTTTTTTCCAAATATTATGTTGTCCTTGCTCATGTTAGTTTTAAACAAAAATACTTACAAAGTTCAGTCTAAATTTTTCACTCCTTGTGGGTACGATATTCTTACTATTATCACTTGCTACAATTAAAGTATACATGTATACTTTCATGGGGCAACCTTTGATTTTACACAAATTTTTGGCGTTGTTGTAGGGGAGTGCCAAGAAGTATTCTGAACTATTTTATTGATTATTTTTGTTTTATAATAACATTTGAGCTTTTTACCGTTTCCTGTACTCTGGTGTCATGATATGTGTAGATCTTCTACATGCTCAGGTTGTTAATCCCAAAATACTGAGAAGATTTTGAACCTGAAAGAACATTATGAATATGAAGTAGATTGATACGTGTTACTCAACTACCAGACGAAGGCAATCTCATTTCTAAAGCTCGAGAATTTCAAAACTGGGTGCAAGAAGATGTAGGCATGGCCGAACACGACATCATTGGCATATCCAATGATAAGGCACGCAACATCAGAGACTACACGGTCCTTGATCCCAGTGCCATGAACACTATAATCATTAGGTGATCTGTCTTGATCAGGAGGAACCTTCCAGTGGTGAGCAATTACAACAGTGAAGAAATTGGGGGGAGTGTACTTACAAGGTACTCCGATGCCAAAGTGAGAAAGAGCTTATGGAGTGAGAAAGTACATAAAGTAATAAAGAATAGAATATCTGGCCCTCTAGTAAAATAAGGTATTTATAGTGTGCCCCCAAGGAAGAACTTCCAAGGTTTTTCTCTTGGACTGGATCAGCTAGGCCAAGGAAGAACTGTCAGGGTTTGTGTATGAGCAAATAAGACCTAGCACGTGGTCTTGCCCCTGGTCCAACTGTTCCGCGAGACTAGGAGATTATTGCAGGGCAGTTGGTCGAATGTGTGAAACGTGGAGAGGCGCTCTCCCCATAATCTCATGTATTGGGCCTTGGGCTTGTGCCCAATGGGATTGGATCGTGCCTGACATGTACTGCATTCGGCCCAGTCCAGAACAGGAGCCCCCCAAGTCGCAACTCCGATGCGGAGTGATGAATTAAGGATATACATTGTCGGGCAAGTGGTTTGATGATTTTGAAAATGATTGGTGGATGTCGAGGAGGACGCTTGCTCACGTCCACTTGAGGTTGTCTATGAGATGACGGAGGGCAATACATCCCTTGAAGTTTAAACACGTCGGGGAGGATTGTTTGCTTGAGGTTGGTCGTGGTCGTATCTTGCCTATGGAGGGCACATGAGGTTTTCTTTGCTTTTTTATGATGTCGATAAGGGCGTGTCCGGTGCTATGAAGAGCACAATTTTGAGGCTTTTGAAAATCCCAAGGATGACGTGTTTGTCCCTTCATTTCCTATCATTATGGCATTTAATGTTATAGCCTTTTCATTTTACATGTGATGGTGCATTAAATGTCTATGACTACCTAGGAGATTCTAGACAGCCTAGGTAATGATGACCTAAGTGTGTTTCCTCGTATGGGCGCCTATAAAAGGGTTTGTGGGGGTACTTCCCCCTCACTTCTGTCTTTGCACTTTCTCAACTCTCCTCAGAGGATCACCTGAAGTTCGGCTTCACCGGAAAACGCTCATTTTCCATCATAACAACCGCATCATTTCCGCGCCAGCGAACATGTCAAGTAAGATTCTTCTCTTTTCTCAGTAATAATAGTTTTTATTTTGTTTTTTCCTAGTAATTTTCCACCAGAGTAGCTGAGGAGGCCCCTTCTCGACGTGTTCATATGAACACTTCACAGGAATGTGGCGGGCAACGCATCCATCTGCACGTGGAAATTCCTTGAAAATCGTCAAGGAGGACCCTCCTCGGGTGCTAATTAAGGGAATTTTGATGAATGTCCCGAGAACCGTATGAATTTCCAATGAATGCCCCGGGCATTCCCATGAATTTATTATAAATGTCTCGGGCATTCATATGAATTTTCGAAGAATGTCTCGGGCATTCCTATAAATTTTTGATGAACTTGCCAGGTGTTTCTTTCCCCGACTCTGGTCCTCTCCCTTTAACTTGAAATGCGGTGGAAGGGTGGATTTGATGCGACGTCGAATTCACCAATTTCCTCTACTTTCCAGGTAATATGGACCCGCAAGGAGTGGTTGAGGATATCCCCGTCGATAACGTGGACGTAAAAGTGGACTAGGAAGAGGTGGACAGGACATGAGTCAGATGGGCATGAGGTTGACAAAGACAGACCTACTGCCCCCGGTGTGCCCGACTTGTCGTGGGTCGAGGAGGAGCCGCTGGAAACGGGTTCTCACTTCGTGAATGACCCTCGCTACGCCCATGCCGTCGTGGAGGATTTAGCTCCGGAGGCTTCCCATAATTGGGAATGCTATGCTCCCCTCCCCGAGCATCGGATTTGCTCGGTCTTTAGGGGAACACACTTCCCTATGTATGAATTTGTATTTAAAGAGGCGGGGCTCCGTCTTCCTTTTACCAGCTTTCAGGAGGGCGTATTCAGATGGCTCGACTTGGCCCCACCCAACTTCGTCCAAATGCCATTGAGTTCCTTTGGGCGTTTGAACTGGTGTGCCATTATCTCGAAATCAGTTGCACATTACCCCTCTTCTTTCGGGTCTTTCATCTGCAACGGTCAAGCATGCATGCGAGGCACAGTTGGGTTTCGTTTAAGCAGCCAAGGAGGTTGTTTAAGACTTATGTCGATTCTGTCCAGAATTTTAAGGACAGATGGTATACAGTGAAACCTCTCACCCCACGGGCTTTGTATAGTATCTACGCCAAACAACGGGACGTCTAAGGTGTGCAGCGTCTTGTTTCGACCATCTCGCTCGAGTGGCTGCAGACTCACTACAACCATTCCACCGACCAATTCTTTGTGAAGCCCGAAAATTAGGGGCCCGAGGACACTGGTGCCCACCAGAAGTTGGTGGCCTTCGTTGAGAGTTTTACCCTGTCCCTCCGTGTGGACCGGCAAGACAATCTCGTCTTGACCGAAGCCAGGGAGAGCCCATCTTTAATGTTCGACTGATTAATACCAAGGCGGTGTTCGAGTGTAAAACAGACGAGGAATCCCTTCGTCTATTTGGTAGTTTGTGTTCGCCTTTCTTTTGTCTTACCTATTTTTTACCTAATGACTAACTCGTGCTCTTTTCTTTGCAGCCGATATGCCTAACTTGAAAGAGTGTGTCTTGAAGTTGTCGAACAAGGACACGAGCAAAGCTTCCAAAAAGGATGTTAAGGGTCGCGGTCACCAAGTGGTTACCGAGGATGCGGCCGACGATCGACGAATTTTACTCCTCCTCCTCGTTCTCCTCCTATTGCAGGGACGCCTGTCAGTCAGCCCTCCCAACATGTGACTCCTCCTGCCAACGCCAGCACGTTAAAGGCTTGTCGGCTAGTGCTGCCGAGGGTCTGGGTCTGCCCGAGAGCCAAAGGATGTATCTCTTGCCCTCGTGTCACCTTCAACGGGAGCTTTTCAGTGGGGAAGGCTATTTGGGAGTGTCAAATGTAGAGGCTAAGGCGATCATGGGTATGGACAAGGCGACCAGACTAACAAACTTGTCCCAAGACATTGTTGTCATGATTAGGGTCATGGAGATGTCCCTGGTCTTGTCCGATAACACATGCACGACATTTGAGTTGGAGGTTGTTAATGAGAAGCTAAAGTCGGTGAGGATCAAGAAGTAGAAGCTCAAGAGTGATATCTGAGAGTATAAAGAGCGCCATAAGCTCCAAGAGGGATTGATGATCGAACTGGGGGAGGTTAGGCTCGAACGGGATTGCCGGGTCGACATCCAAACAACTTAATGAAACAACAATTCTTTAATAAACAACTTAAAATTCAGCAAGTATGACCAAAAGCAACATCAACATAAAACAAGTGTTATCCCCCCGAGTGCTACGTATCAGAGCGACAACACCGACTTGAATCTACTAAAGTTCTTTGTCCTATTCTAGGTCACCTGCACGTTACCAACAGAGGGCAACATTCAAACATAATGGGTGAGATATCTAATATTATAATCAAGCATATGATAAATAACATATCGAATTAGATTTACATAGATCACCACTTCACAACTTCACAAACAACTTAACAACCAAAATGAAAATACAACACAACATGCAACTTGATATGCAACTTAGAGGAATGTGATGCATGTGGTATCAACAGAACAAAACTCCCAACTTATAATCATGTCAATTAATAGAGGCGTAAATACAAGGCATAAGCCTTCAAATTTATATTGCCAAATTCAGGCCAACTTACCGAGCAACCAGCTCCAACTTGAATAATGATATGCTATGCGAATCAACATGTTTATCAACCAACAATAACTATAACAACATAACGACATGACAACATTCAACTTTGGCCAAAGGCCTGCAGCTCAAAATCTTGTTATTTATAAGGCACTGTAACATGATCAACAAACATCAACTTTACAACTTATAACAAAGCAATCCAACAAAAACAACCAAATCTATTGCATTCCTATCCACCCAAGTTCCGACTAAAACCAATTAATTAAACTAATTAATACGTTCTGTTATTACCACTTATTATTAAGTTATCAACATGTTTCTGTTAACTCTGTTACAACAATCAATACACCAACCTACTACTAATCTTATATCTCTGTTAACTAATTTCTTTCTATTGATTCCTTTTTGTATCACTTATTAATTCTCTGTTAATTAATTACTAGAACCTATGATACTTCAAATAATATTTCCCAACCTAATAATGCTACTAGGAATGATTTATAATAGCATAAAATTGCAGACAGACAATTATTTATGAGAGAGAGAGAGAGACCAAACAATTATTTTAGAGTGTATAGAATGAGAAAGAGAAGGACAAATAAGATGCATTAAGAAACTCCTTAATAAAATGTGAGAGGACCAAACAATTATTTTGTTTGAGATATGAAATAGCATGTTAAATAAACTTGAGATATGAGATATCATGTTAAATGAGAGAAAATGAGAGCAACAAGAAGAAACCGTATCTTTCAACCACATCAATATACAATCAGCGGGCATTAATTACAATAATTACAAGAGAATGTGATATTCTTTCTTTTACAGCTTATACCTCTATTTAAAAATGTCAAGTGTCGACAATTTGAAAGAAATTTTCTTTGATAAAGCGATGACAATTTAAAAATGATGATTAGTAAGTACAATCAGAGTTATTAATAGCGGCCGCTCCCGGCGCGATCCCGGGCGCTCCGGCCGGGGCGGCCGCCGTCCGCGCGCATAGTTAGGTGCGAATCGCATGTAAGCAAAAGCGGGCGCTTCCGGCGCGAAATCGGGTCGCTGGTCGCGACCCGCTCCCTGGGCGGAGCGGATTTTCCACTTTTGTGTTTTTTTTATTTGCAGATGCAGTTGACGTGTGGCGGCGGAAAAGAAAGGAGTCACGGCGGAAAAGAAAGAGAGAAGAAAGTAGTCACGGTGGAAAAGAAAGTAGTCAGAGAAGAGAGTGGTTGAGATGAAACTAGGGTTTTTATTGAAATTACGGCTGAGATGAAATTAAGGTTTTTATTGAAATTACGGCTGAGATGAAGTTACTGCTGAGAAGAAAGAAGTGGTTGCTGAGAAGAAAGGATCTAATTAGGGTTTTAGTAAATCATGGGCTAAAATGGGTGGGCCTAGACTGTCTGGCTACTCAATTATTATTAAAAAAACTCCTTTAATTTATTCCAGTATATATTAATAGAACAACATTAAACTTAATAAATATAATAACATTTAATAATAAATATAATAATAACAATCTTTTTTATTTAATTAATATGATTTTTATAAAAATTGTGTTGTTAATTTAATATTCTTCTTAATTTTCATCCAAAATAAATTATTTGTATAAATTATTTATATATTTAGTCTAAAAAATAGTCAATTTTAAAAAGTCAACAAAAATTATTCCGCTATCCCGGTATCCCATTTTTTGGGTCAGCCGCTCCGTGCCGCAATCCGCAATTAATAACTCTGAGTACAATATAAATGATTATTCATATCATCCTAAAGCGACAAGAGAATAAAAGTGATATAGTACAATAGCATTTAGAACTTCTTTAATGTATTATATGTTTCTGTTCTAATGTTAGGCTTCAAGGTTGACTTACGAAATCTAATCTATGAATTCTGAGAAAAGCAAAAACACAAGAATTACAAACAAAATTATCTTCTCTCGTGCAATCTTCCTGATTCCAATGTATGTTTGGAAGATTCTAGAGACTTTCTACCTCTGGCATCTGTATATTTATCTTCCTTTGAATCATGAGATGGCTTTTGCCGCCGCAGCATATCCTCTGCATACCGGCGCCACAAGGCTTCTCTATCTTTTCTTTGAACCTTGTTATATCTTGGATCGGGTTTTAAAAGACGTTTAGCGGTAGACCATGAGTTAAGCACTGTTTTCCCATCGTCAGTTTCCCGAGATGCGGCTTCGGAAGTCAACACTTCAGCTAGAAGAGCTCTAAAATCGTGAACACAGCGCTGGCCAATCACAAGAGTCACAAATGTAAGTAGCACATTTTTAAACCAAAAATACATTTCTACTCAAACAGAGCATCTCTCCCATTCAAGTAGGCACTCTGTCGCATATATAGTTAAGTACAGGTAACAATAGAGAGAACGTCACAAATATCAATTGCATCAAATATTATCACTTACTTCCTGAAGCGTCTTTATATGATCCCAGAAGAGTTTTTCCATGTCAGTTGAATCAAGAACAGAATTGGTTGCACGTCCTTGCGGATCTTTTTCTAACTTGGGCTTTGATTCTGTCCATGATGCCTAAGAACATACACACAAAAATATATAAAATTTGTTATAAACAGCAAATTTCCTAGTATAACTCAGCCTTCAAAAGTCTAAGAAACACATTTGCATTCATCTATTTTTCTTTATGTTCAACCAAACCCTCCTAATAATTAACTAAATGCAGTTTAGTCCAATTCAAGATGGGAGTAAACAACATTAAAATGGAATCATGCGTATAAATCTGGGAAAATATCAATAATTAAGAAACCAAAATGACTTGTTTAAGACTCTGGCACCTAAAAGATATCTAATCCTTTCAGATTTTGAAAAGGAAATTAATCTTCAAAATAGCAGTAGCAAGAAGAACAAAAGCTTTATACCATAGGGTCTTTGATTCTCTCCACGAGTAAAGCTTGAAAAGAAGTAACTGCCTCCTTCCTTCTAATCTTTATTCGTACTTTTTCCATTTCATGTTCTTCTCTTTCCTTCCTTTTACGCAACTCCCGCTCCCTTTCCCGCAACTTCTCCTGCAAATCAGTTTTGAGTTTTACTTTGTTCGAAACGAATGTTATAATAAGTTATTAAAAACGAGTTTTAATAAGTTACTAAAAACGAGTCTTAAAACGAGCTGCTAGGACAGCATAAAACAGAATAAAACAGAAAAGGCATCAATAGAGCCTGTCATAGAAGTCACTCTAACAAACTAAGCGTCAATTTAGCCAAAAATCCTATATGTGAAGTAGTTTAACAGTATTTACCCACTACGATCTAACTGGAGCATCATTTCAAGGCATCATTTAAAAAAAAGTGACCTACGGTTATTCTTTCTTCACAATTTACCAGCGTTCTAATGATTTCAAAGGCATTCATTACATATTATGTATCAACCACCTAGTACCTGCTCGTCCCTTTTAGCTCTGGTCTCTCGTTCTGCTGCATGTTCAGCAGCTTTCAACTCGGATATATATTCATTGAACAAAAATTCCCTATCCTCGTGTTTCATAGATTTATATCTCAAATCATCTCTTAAACTCTCTTTAACCTGCATCAACCAAACAGTAAATTAAACACCCCACAGAAAATTAGAGATTAACATGAACCAAAATTACCTAAACATACATATATGTAAGTGGATGTAAATGGAGATCTTAAGGAAAAGCATATGATTTTTCAACTGCCGAGATCATTCTAAGTAACAAAGAAAACATTTCTATCTTGCTAGCTTCCAATAAACTGTCACTTGTGAAGTAAAAAAATTAATTTCTCATCACACCTGGCCTTTTAATCGGCCAAAACACATCACAAATAAGTTAAACAATAACTCATAGGAACACGAAATTAGGAAGTACACAATATCACTTGTTCAGGATTTATAGAAAATATTAGCTTATCATCATACTACTCAAAGGAACTTTATCCAAAAATTAATATAATTGCTCCTAAAAGTATAACAATTTATATGTAGCTGAGCTTCAAAATATTGTGCAGATATTGACTACTACTAAAAGGAATTTCTTAGAATGTGTTGAATGGGCTAACTCATTCCTACAAAACCGGCATGTAATGTAAGGTGAGGACTGCCCCCACTTATAAACACAACACATGCCATATCTTTAAGCAATGTGGGACTAAATCCACTCCTTCAAACCCAACACAATGAAGGTATTGGAAGCTGCAATGAAGGCAAGCCAAATGCCGCAATTTAAGGCAACTAGGGGCGGACCGCAATGAAGGCAGAAATTCCAACACACCCCCTCACACTTGGGCCTCAATGAGCCTAGAGCGTGGACAATGCGGGAAGCCCAACAAAGATCTAGGATAGGCTCTGGTACCATCTTACAATGTGAGTGTTGGACCTAACTCATTCCTACAAAACCGGCTTGTAAGGGGTTAGGATTGCCCCCACTTATAAACACAACAGAAGGCATATCTCTAAGCAATGTGGGACTAAATTCACCCCTTCAAATCCAACACAATGAAGGTGTTGGAGGCTGCAACGAAGGCAAGTCAAATGCCGCAATTTAAGACGACTAGGGGTGGACTGCAATGAGGGCGGAAATTCCAACAGAATTCTACCATTTTCTTTTGTAGGACCGAGAAAAGTTCACTCTGAACATAACTAAACACTGCGTAAGCAACAAACTTGGTTTATATCTCATACAGACACATGCGCTTCAAAAGCTGCATCTTAAGAAAAAAAAAGCATGGCGCAACTTATTCATAATGTTCCATACCTTAGACCAACGGGAGTTAAAAGTGATATCTCCTAGCTCTTTAAGCATTGATTTAAAACTGGCAGAAGCAGCATCACGCCTTGCTTGAGCTTTTTCTTCAGCAACTTTCTTTAAAGGAAGCACTCTGAAACACAACCATGAACCCCATCAACTAGGATTCTGCAAATATTACATTGACATAAGAAACCATTCACCATGCCAAATCCAAAGAGTTTAGAGGGCATAAGGACACACCCACAGTGAATCCGAGAGTCTGTCATTAGCCTACTACCTGCTGACTCATGTTGCTTTCAAGCATTATCATTAGAAATCATTTCGCTGTCTAGGAAAAAGTTCATATCAATGCAAATGAGGATGCAAACCAAAACAATATAGATATATACAGACAAAAGTAAGGACTTAGCTGAGTCGGATGTACCAAATTTTGAGAAACAAAAATCAATAAGAATGACTTGAAAGGTGGCATTCTTTTGGATGAACTGTTGCATACAACAAACAAGCTGACACTGGTGAAATAAGAAAACACCCACATGCAGCAAGCATGACTTGATTTGTTTGCCTCTATGCCTTTTGTAATAAGGAAATGAGTTACAGTAACAGATGTTCCATCTCTTGATGTCCTTGGAAAAAAATGTGGAATACAAAGGAGTAACCTTTTGTAATAAGGAAATGAGTTACACTAACAGATGTTCCATCTCTTGATGTCCTTGGAAGAGAATGTGGAATATAAAGGAGTAACGAAGGAAATATTATGCTTTCATTCCTAAGGTAACTTACTAGATGCCCTAGAGCCTAGAAAATGGCCATTCTCAAATAAAAACAAATATCACTGTTTCAACTACAAAGCAAGTATTACTGTTCAATCCCACTTTCTCAACAAAAATATCTCCCAGTATTAATTGAAAAAGCAATATGGCAAGATTAAAACTTGAATGCAGTGGCGTAGACCACATGAGTATCACAGAAAATCAATACGGGGAAAATCCAAAGAAAACATATAATAGAGATCTAGACATTAACATGTATACTGTACATGTACTCCTATTTTGACAAAATATTGAATTTTCAACTGAAAAGATGACAGAATCTTGGATTTCAAAAGTTCATGTTATTATTCTCACATAAAGCAATATCAGAACACTGACGACAGTCATCACGCTATGAGATTGTTAATCATCTCTATCCATCTTAGGACTTGTGGCTCCCATCCCAGCCATTATGTTTCATTTTTAAGCCAAAAATCTACATTTGCCAACACTGTTGTTACAAATCTGCAATATCATCAGAAAATGGCTGAACTAGATATAAACCTATCTCTCAGGTTGAATACTATAAAGGAAACTGGTGCTACAAACCTCCTACCGTGATGGGGCCAGTGAAGGGTCACCCATTATAGGTTAATTACAAACCTCCTACCGTGATGGGGCCGGTGAAGGGTCACCCATTAAAGGTTAATTGTACGCAGGCCTTGCAAATGCCAAGGCACCCCTTCTCCAAGGTTGAACAAAACTTCAATAAAATTTGTTTGCCACTCAAGGATGTATTATAACCATGGTTAAATAAAAATAAAAAATAAAAACAGCCTACCAAGATAGTCAATACCAGTCTTTTCTAATTTTTATATCCAACATACATGAGTAATTTGTCCATAAAACTCAAGGACTTGAGCATGAAAAACAAATACTAGATTTTCACAATAAGAATGATAAGTATATGTTTGGCCGGTCCAAATAACTAATTCAATGGCAATGATGTTGATTATGTGAAAACACACAACATACAAAGAAAATGAAGTTAGAAAGTTTAAAAATATCCAATTAAATACAAAGTGGCACCTTTCGTTAAGAAGATGCTCCCGTTCCTTGCGGTCCAATGCTTCAAACCGTTGATCGTTTCCCCATTTCTTTTGAAAAGTGTGATAATCAGTGTTGTCATTAATATCCTGAGAAACAAATTATCCATAAACTTTCAGTGGTTGCGCAAATTGAAGCTAGATAGACTTGATAGCCGAACACATATAAGAACAAATGATCTCCAAATTAAGGCAACACTAACCTCTGAGGCTTCATTCAATAACTGCTTAAACCCCTCAATTGCAGCCTTCTGTGCAGCACGCTTTTCTTTTCGTTCTACTTCCGCGCGAGTTTTAACATAATGTTCAAACAAGGATCTCCTAGCAGAATAACTAGGGATAGCCTGTATTGGCACATGTTACCATTAATATTAAATTTCGCAGATGACTACAAAAATAATGGGGTTAAAAGAATATTTTAATAGACACAGACCTACAAAGATGGAGGAGGGTATATCATCTTTTGGAAAGAATTGACTAAAGTTTAAAACTAGATACATGATCACAAAAAAAATAGTTGAGTCCCAACGCAATGACTGAAACCCATGAAAGGTAACCTTAAACCATAAACTAGGTAAGGAAAAAATTTCCTGCAAGAATCAAATTAGACGTGCTAACCACACACCAAAAAGGATATCAATCAAACACCATAAAGAAAAACAGATGTAAGACAAAGTTCGACAATTTTTCCCATTGTACTTGTACATGATTCATGCACAGCCAAACCAATTTGTATGAGTTCCGGATGAAGGAAGGCTCTAATTTTCAAATAAAACAATGGAAAATATTTGGTCACAAAATACCTTAAAACGGGGATCAAATACTATTTTTGGTAGTTCTTTCTCCCACTTTGAGAATGGTGCCACACCTCGCTCCTTAAGCATCTCCTACAAAATTCATAGGAACAAATAAATACAAAATAATACTAGATTTAAATTAAGGCACATTAGATGGTACATCATGGTGTGTAATGCCCTACTCATGACATGTTTAATATGACGAGAAGTAGAACACACTATGATCTTCAACCAGAGCAACTGCATTATCAGATCTTAAAAATATGCAAGAAAGGAATCAATTCATACTATCAAGATTTTCCTTCGCCGTGCATTTTTTGACACGCAAGCAATCAACTATTAGTACATATTGTGTATATATGAAATACTTAAATTTTCCCTTTTTACTTCTTGTTGAAGAGCAGATGCATTAGCAAATTCTTCTAAAAGTTCAAGCATCTTCTCTTGGACATGTGAGGTTAATTTATTCTCTTGAACATGTGAGTCCAACTTATCAGACAATTGATGTCCCATTTGTAAATAGAGAAACCTTGTGTTTCATACTCAAATCAAACAAATAGAATTCTAGTATCTGATACCAAGTGGGGCATAAGTGTGCTATCAAAAACCCTTTTTAACTTTTTAACAGTAGTCTTACTACACGGGAAAAGGAAGTAGTAAGTACAAAGACAGACGATATATTTCACAAAGTAAAAAACCAGAAGAGACAAAATTAATAAGAGCTAGGGCTAATATAAACAAAGCCATCAAACCGTTACGCTAATCCAAGAGAAAAACGAGCTGAAACACCAAGGAAATGTCAGGAAGAAAACCCAATGAGCAATAGCAAAAACATAGTTCTTTTGATGCTAATAGACATTAGCTCTTACTCGAAACGATTAAGGGAATCAGTTCAACTGACAATAAGTTAGTTGAAACTATTCTAGATAGGCTTAGACTAGGTCTGCTACATTATACGTATACCTAACTAATCACTTAAAATCAGGAAACTAACTAACAGAAATTAATTAGATCCTTGAGCTATCCTTTGATCTATAAATAAAATCAATCATAGTGCAAACAATTAGAATTCATAATATACAAAACTGAGAGAAAATCAGTTATAGAATTCTCTGCATTATCTGCACCAAATCTATGAATTTCACACAAAATTAACAGAAACAAATCACCAGAGCCTAAAGCATGTATGCCCGGTGATAAATCATATAAGCATAAACATTTAAAGTATCCCATTGACATATCAAATGATTTTAGATTAAACTAAAATTCTATAAATATGATCTATGTGATTGTAACTTACAATCCAACAGTGAGTTTAATAATACAGATATCTAGTAAAAAGATACAGATAGCCAGTAAAAAAGTTAGTGAGCCATGCAGGATAACACAAGTATTACAAGGAACACTGTCATAGTGACTACTTAACAACTCTTTGAAGGCATCAAATTTCATCAATCCTAGATTAAGTTGATCCCCGTCCATATATGCATAGTGTTATTTATCAAATTGCGGCGTAATGGCCATTATGGTGGATATACATGGTAGTTATTGGGCTCGCCGCCATGGTAAATATCAGCCTATATTGCAGGTTTTTCTGCCATAATCCACTATAACGGCGCCGCAAAGCAGCCGGTATGTCAGGATTTCGGCGCTCCGCCATCCGCCATAGACAACCCTGCATATGTATACACGATACATCCAACCAAAGGTAGGATACCTAAATTAAAACTGTAGTAGAGCATGTGCCGTGATTCTGGAAAAAAAAGGTTTCTTTTCTCAACACATATGGTGTAATAGCCTAGGGATATCAATTTTAAATACAAATATTAAGAAATTTGAAATTCTTCCATGGATCATAAATTAATTTTACAAAAAATAAAATGATAAAATATATAGAAATAAAATTAATAAAAACAGCACGTAACCTCCAACTAAAAGTATGACCAAATATAAATATAAGGGTGGAAGAAAATTTTAGAAAAAATAAAAATAAAAACAGGGAAGTCATAGGAATATTTCAATGATAATTTAAGCATGGTTAAAAAAATAATGCAATCGGCAAAGGATCAGGTTTCCTCATAACAGAAATAAAGGCAATAAAAGGAAATAAGTAAAAACGAAACTACATGAGCTCAAAGAACGATAGAAAGAAATTCACCTTAAATTGATTTATGCACTCCTCCTTCGAAGGCCCACTATCCTCATCTTCTGAATCCGAAGATGTATCAGTGACATTATCATCACCATTAGCATCTTTCTGTTTATCTTTACTATTCTCATTTTGCATGCTCTTAGCTGTAGAGTCGGTTGCTTTTGAACCATTTGATTCAGATCCTGGTTGCACTGACGGTGTAGGAATAGAAGAGGATGTAACAGGTGCTCCTGACTCCTGCAACTTCTTCTTGATCAAATCCAGTGCCGATGGTGAGCTCTGTACACTAGAGGGTTTAGTAGCTGCAGCATCACGACCACCAGTAGTAATAGCGGGAGCATTCAGAGCAACCATTCCAGACCCTCTATCAGAAGATGAATTAGTATTTGGAGCTGGCATTAAACTATCTTTCGTAACATCACCCTCCTGCTTTTTTTTCAATTCAGCCACCTCAATTGGAACTTGCCAGCAGCTTGTCTAATACAAAACAAAAGCCAAAGAATAAAAATGACATAATAGAGAAATACCATTACAATTTAATTAAAAGCAGTACCAGTATATATATATGAAATAAAATTTAGCCAATTTAAAAAATTCTAGTGAATATGCTGCTTATTTAGGAAAACTGGTGGTGTGGTTAATGTTTCATTAATGCATTGACTTAATGTTTCATTAATGCATTGACTTAATAACCACTTTTATAGTGATATCAACAATAATGTATGCCAAACTCTGTTATTAGTTTGTAATCTTCTTCTTTTGGGCTTAAGCCCTCCTCTTCATCAAAAATAAATAAATAAATCATGTATGCCCCATTGCTTTCATGCAGACCAATAAAAAAACTTCTACAAGGTAAGATACACCCAGTGCTGATAAGAAAATAATAAAAAAAAAAAACAAAAAAAAAAGCACTGAAAGGTTAGATAGAAAAGTATCTATTTTGCTGGGCAGCAATTAACTGTGATACAGATTTTGAACCTGACTTGCACACTATACACATGTAGAGGGAAAGAACATTGTGAAGCAGAAGAGCCTGCAACAACTTATTAAGCTAATTCTATTGATAACTTTATTCCAAATAAAAATAACAGTGCTTTGAGATTTCCAAATGTCTCCAACTATACCACCAAACTCCTATTCTGATTTTTCATAGCTACTGCTAGGCCCAAGAATGATTTTCATGTCTTTAATACACCCCGGCTCAGAAGAGTTCTTTGGGCATGAAATGCAGACAACCGAGTAGTTAAAACTTAAAAATCACAAGTTAGATACTAGTATCGCAGGTTTCTCTGAGTTTTGCTGGTTGGGATCATCCCAATCAGAGCCAAAAAAGCAATTTGGCATGGTTGCCTGCGATCATCCCATGGTCGAGTCACCCAATTCCAAATAATAAAACCAAGGCCACCTGAAATCTTAGGACTCCAAGCCCTATAATATCTTATCATTCATTTAATCCATCCTGACTACCTGTTCACTCTCCGTGAGATTTGAGCTGTAGGTTCTAACCTTTGAATTGTAGCTTCTACTTGAAGTGGTTTGTGAATTATGGTTGGGAAAGAAAGGCATGGTGATGGATCAGATTGAGAGATAGGGTTGATCACACTTTGATCCCTTTCAGGCTTTGATGTGCTGCGTCTAGTTCTGTTCTGGTTGTACTGAGCTTCTTGCTGGTATGTTATTTGCCCGTGCTCATTTTGTTGAAGTATGGTTCAATGGTTTTCAGACTCTGTTTTGTTTCTCTGATTGTGACATGTAATATCCAACCAGATATTTATTAGTTAGTTTTTTTTTATTCCAGTGATTCAGATTTGTGTCATATTTGTCTATTATATTATGGGTTTTAACTTAAACATGAGATGTGAGCTTCATATACAATGGGAATATAATTAAAAGTTGCTTATTGTTGTTGTTGGTGCTATCACTTTGGGTAAGATGTCATAACTTGAGATATGATTACCGGTGCTGCTTCTTTCACCCCCCCCCCCCCCTCTCTCTCTCTCTCTCTCTCTCAATCCAAGACAAAGAGCCATAGGACAGAGCGCCTGTCCACTTTACCCTGCAGAGAAATCTAACTTCTTTGTAAAATACAGGGCAGCCAGAATCATACTTCTAACAATTTAGACATGTATGGACCATATCTCTTTAAAGCTTAAGCTATTAGCCGGAAGCCCAAGAATGATTTTCTCTAGAAAAGTCAAATACCTCACATGGAAATTCCCCATACACTATGAAACACCAACTAACATGATTCCATAATGAAGCCAAGAAAACATGCCCAACATCGAATTAAGTCAATGGCAAAGGTAGTCTTCATAACTTTTGCACACTGCTTCCACCAAATCAAATCAAATAACTTTTGTTTCCCTATCTTGCCTCTCGATATGATCCAACATTGAAAAGCTTGCCCAAAATGAATTTATCAGGATTTTTGTTTTTCAAAGAATGTCATTTGATTCATGTAGACAATGATAGCATTAAAAAATGCTTAATTATTGTTTTTTGTGTTTCTTTCCTTTTTATTCTAAAGTTATCCTTCTACTAGAGAAGATCAAATCCAGTTTTGTTAGTTCCTAGGTTTTTCACACCAATATACCCCCGTCACCATCTAATCTCTCGTGCGGAGAAACAACTCCATTCCTCCTCTTTTCATTGCACTCAAATAATATTACACCTGCTACCAGAGGTTAAGGATAATAATGAGTTTGTAGAGAGGACCAAGGAAAAGGGATTTTCATAGTGATGCAGATAACACTTGAAAATGGCATGACCAGAAGTAGCAGTAATAAATAAAACAAAAAATAACAAGACAAAATGGGCAATGTTACGTCAAAAGAGTTAATACATCCTAGAGAGACAAATATATAAGGAAAATGGCAGGCAAAATAGAAAAATGACCGAGATCATGAAGTTAAGAGATGGACATGAATCATACCTTAGTTCGCTTGTTATAATAATATTTTTTCCCATCACTGGTAGAGACCAACTGCCAATCAGTACTAGGCAAATCTACCCTACAACAGGAAAAAATGGCATCGTAAGATTGCAAATCATCGTTTCAAACTAACAAATACTTTTCAGCCTAACCAATAGCAATTTGTCACGTCGATAAACAAGAACAACAACCAAGCCTTATCCCACTAAGGTTGACAACATGGATCAAATTCTGGCATAATGTTCTATCCAAGACTGATTTGTCTATTAGAATATCAATCATAAATTCATATCTCTATATGTAGGGTGTGAAACTAGGAATGCTGGCTGATGAGATTTTTGCAGAACTAAAATTGTACAGCAACATTTAGTTTAGTACCCCAGCCCCGTGTATCAACAAATGATAATAGGTAAAAATATTCTGCAATAATTCATATGACATTGTCTACCCTCCATTTAATTCTATTTATTCATTTTAGTCATTCAAAGTATGGGAGAAAAATTATTTTCATCCTCTATTTCTTTTCCGGTGATTCCCCCTTTCCCTCCCAACTCCCAAATATATCAATAAAATTCTGTTTTTAAATTTATTAGAATACCATGATCCTCTTTCCTAGGTTTGCAACTGACAGAGTTTGGACAATCCATTACCTGCAGTGTCAATGACTCCTTTAAACGGTTGAATCATACATGTTCTAATAAAGATATGTAATTAAGAACATTTTGTGTAGGCCTCATAGAAAACAGCAACAATAGATTAAAAAGAGAAATAAACAAATGAATATTACAATGGAAAAGTTTTCCCACCAGGAGATAAGCAAGGAACTTACATTGAAACTGGAGTAGGCTGTACAGAAACTTGGTGAGCCTGCATACAGAAGCAAAATATAAATGATTTGTATTAAAAAAAAACAAATTGATCATAAATTATACTATCAATTATTAAAATATACGGTTTTGTTTTGTAAGAATATGCAACCAAAATTATCTGGTATAGTTGTACTATTATGGTATTGGTTTAAGTCTACAGATATTTATTAAAATTTTCTATCTATTAGTGTATCGATGTACATTATCTAAAATGTTCAAACATTATATACTAATAAGTAATAACATAAACAATATTAAAGAATATCATGACATCTAGAATATTTGAAAATTTTATATTATTGAAAAAACATAAAAATGTCTGGTGATCCAAGACATGAAAAGATATGTGATTTACTAAGAGCGTAGATAGTCGATATCAATACCTCCCCTTTAAAGCCAGCAGGTTTATCGTACGTCGATTCCCCTGTCACGACATTATAATAATACACAATTCCTGCTTCAGACTTGTGGGCCGTCCAAGCATCTAGTTGATCATTAGCGGCATCCTCACTTTCAGTCATAATGGCATTTAATTTTTTGTCATCTGCAACCATAAGAACCACAAATGTAAGGAACATGGATTGTATTTTCAAAAAACAATGAACTAGTACATTTCAGTGGAGCAGCAGGCATACCAGCATGTTCTGAAATTACTTCTGCCTGCAAACCAGGAGTTCCCCTCAGCTGATGATTGGAAGCAGAAAATGTAGAACTACCGACAGGGCCCACAGGAGTAACACCGGGAGGTTGAGAATCAGGTACTGGAACTGTAGGAAGAGTAACACCACGTGCTGGAAATGGAAAGGGGCCAGGAAAAGCAGCAGGATATTGATGAAATGGTGGCCTAGGTATACCACTCATCTGTGGAGGTTGTAACCAAAATCCCTGAGGGGGAGCAACCATGGAAGGTATGAATGGATAGGGCAAGCCTTTATGTGAGGCATTAGGATCTAATGCCATGGGACCAGTAGGTATATTATGTCTCAGTACTGCAGCTGAGGAAAACTCTGTGCTTGGAGATTGAGCTGCTGGATTGGAGGGTATTCTCACATGTTTTGCTAATCCAGGGGGACCAGGAGTTCCAGATATTACAGGATGGACGGGAAAAGATGGGCCAGTTGGCATCCATAAAGTAGTGGGGCGATAGTTAGGGTCAGATGGCGGCGGCATTGCAGATGTAGAAGTAAGAGGGGGAATAGGATGTAGATTACTTGATGCAGATGACATTTTACTAAAATCTTGTGTAACGGAATCGGACATGTTCTGCAATTAGCAAATAGAAATACAAGGAAAATATTATTAATTTAACTCTAATCCTGAGTATTGCACCAATTAAAGTATATAGCAATGCTTGTCAGCCATTGATCCCCCATCAATGCCATTACAATTACATCACCCAGATTTAATATCAATCAAACATTTCCGTCATTATTTAGACATTTTTGTACATCACATACAAAGTTACTTGCACTTTGCATCATTTACTATATGTGAATTGCAATTTCCTAAAGCACGTCTACCATCTATGTCAGTCCCAACTATAGTCCACAATCACTTAATCAATGGGAGTATTCAATAGGCACAATAGGTGTTTGTATTTGAGTTGGTACGTTAAAATTAAAAGGTACTCCCTCTGTCCCAAAATGAGTGACTCAATTGACCATTTCACACAGATTAAGAAAAGAGAATAAATGAAAGAGAGAATGATATTTTTACTAAAATACCCCTTATCAAGTATTGGGCATGATAAAAGTAATACTCCCTCCGTTCCTTTATAAGTGTCACATTTTGAATAATTTTGTGTTCCTTTTTAATTGTCACTTGTAAATTTCAAGGTAGTATTAAATGTACTTTTGTCAAAATTACCCCTAAGTAATTATTACAGAGAGAGAGAGAGAGAGAAAAAAAAGTACAATGAATGTAATAAATAATTATGGGTAGTATAGGTAAAATGAGAATTATTGTATGCAAAGTAACAATATTGATTAACTTTCTTGGTATGTGGAAAAAATAAAAAAATGACACTTAAAAAGGAATTGAGGGAGTATTAGTTAGTGGGTAGAATTGAAAAAGGTGCATTGGAAAATGAAATGGGTCATTCATTTTGAGACACTTTTTTATTCAAAATGCGTCACTCGTTGTGGAATGGAGGGAGTAGCAAATAAGGGGGAGCTAAATAGGGATGAACTCATGAAAATATGTCAGACCATCTGACAAAAGCCTATAGTCTACGTCACTATGCAAAGCCAGACTTATTTATTAAATAAACTAGGTTAATGCTTTTTCAAAAGCCTAATTAGCAAAAATGGTAAGGCTTTAAGTTATCTTCAAAGCCTTTTAGGCCAATGACCTATTTATGTAGATATAAAATAATATAATATTTTTAGTTACCAAAGTTATATACTAAAGGATTTTGTAATATGTTAAAATCACCCTCAATATCCTTCCAGAGATTTGAGCATGTTGACCAACATAAAGACTTGAGTGTATAAGCTATTTAATGATATAACTTATGGCCTAATTAAAGGTCTTATAATGTATATAATGTTTCTCCCCGTTGGTATCTTTGTCCTTTAACCAACTTAGAAATAGATTGAATGACCTATTTATATATCTTGATATGAAATATGTCTTTAAAATGACTAATAGAGCACAAGAAACTTCCAAAAATGACAGACCATAGCTAAAGAAACCTGAGCAAGCAGGCTTAGGACTAGAATTGTTTTTAAAAGGTCAAACCTACTTAAGCAAAGCCTTGCTTGGACAAGGTCGATTCCATCCCGGCTAGTTTATTAAGGAGATGGCAAGGTTTCAACATTCACTTGCAACCAATCGTTGCATGGAAGAGAAAGGAAAAATACTTTCAACTCACTTCAATTCAAAGGTACATGATTGACCAGATTCTCCAAGGCGGTGTACTTGATTTCCAACTTGCCTACCCGAACAAGCTTAAAGTTTCAATTTGATTCCCTAACATACTAAATCACCCAAACCTATCCCCGCACACAAACAAACATATATTCAATATCTCAACCTACACACTCATCAATTTAAAGTAAAATCAGGAGTTGTACCGTGGTAGATTGCGCATGTTGGTTGCCAGTAAAAGCCGGTGCACTTTGAGGAATATTATACAAAAATGGAGGGCCAGTGGCATGTGGAGCAAGACCAAGAACTGGAGGTTGAACAGACATATGAGGAGGATTAACAGCCGAATTCGGCTTCATCCCCTGCATCAAAAAACAACAATTATAACCCATAATATAGAAATTAAGCTACAACATCACACGACCATAACCCCATTCAATAATAACAAACAAATAACTTAATAACATATACTAACAGAATGTGACGACAACTGGTGAGAATTCCCAGAAACGTTGACATTTTGGTGTACCCCGTAAGAGATTGGTGGCGCCGGTGATGATGATGATGATGATGATGCAGGAGCTGCAAAACAATTGCATTACATAAATTGGCATGAATTGATTGAATATTGAAAAACTAAGAACAATAAAACAAAACGTAAAGGTGAATTAAGGAGACATACTTGCAGAAGAAGAAGAATTAGGGATAGGATTGGGCGTTTCAGTGGAGAGAGGTAGTTGAGCCATTAAAACTGATATACCTACATTCAAAACAATGAGTGAGCGAGGGAGAATAGTGAGAAAGAAAGGTGAAATTCGGAAAAGCAAATCGCAGTTTATAACGCGACGGATATGGAGGTTGGGAAATTCGAGAAAGGGGGAAGAAATTGAAGTATCGAGAGGGAGAGAGTGTTAACCTGGTTGTTAGATAATGAAGTGAAGAGGAAATGAGAATGGAGTAGGAGATCAGTCACAGAACTCGAAGTGACTTGTTTGTTTATGTTGGGAGTTAGGGCTTAGCTAAGCTCACCATTTGCATTTCAAGGGTTTGTCTCCTTCATTAACATCTCTCTCTTTTTATTTATTTCTTTTCTTTTTAATTTTCATTATTCCATCTCATTTGCACTATATGCTTTTCTTTTCACTTTCAATTCTTTCAAATTATAAAAAAAATACACAAACAATAGGAGGTAACATGTGTACTATTTTGTTTTGCTCCACTTTATTTTATCATGTTCTATTTTTCTAGGTTAAGTTCTAGTTCATCAATCTAGATTTAGTTTATGGTTTAGTTATTGGGAAAATGATTAATTTTTCTTTAATTAATTTTTCTTTAATTTGTTCTATATGGTTATGTTTATAGGGTTATGTTTGAATATTATGAAATGAACGGAGCGGAACAAAATAGAATGGAATGGAGCAGAGTGGAGTGGAATTGAACGGATTCGAGAGAAGCGAAAGAAATATATCATTCGATTGTTTAGAAATTTTATGATAAAATAAAGTAAATTGATCATTCAATCCAAATCGGAGAGTAAAGAATATGGTGGTGACTGATGATGTATAATGGAATCCATACCACTTCATTTCACTCTTCACCACCAAATTTTAAATAATTCAAACAACGAAATATCATTCCATTCTGAGTTATAAATAGCAGTTGATATCCCCCGTCATTATCCTGAGATTCTCGACCAGAACAGCTACCTTGTTGCCGATCGCGCGCGTGAACAATGTGATTTCTTATCACACACTAGGGGTGGCAAAACGGATCCGGCCCATTGGGCATGTCCGTTTTGCCCGCACTTTAGTGCGGGGTGGGCCAAGGGTTTAAGCCCTCACCCTCTAAAGTGTCTGCCCCGCCCCGCCCCATTTTCGTCGCGGACTTTTGTGGGCATGCACATTTACTTAAATTGTTGTATTTATATGCTTAAAAAGTGCAATGTCCGCGGGATTTCCCCGCCCTTACTTTTTTGGGGGGAGGGTTTAGATTTTAGGTTCGTGTCCTCAACTTTGACTAGGGGTGGCAAACGGGCATATTCGCCCCGTTTAGGCCCGTCCCGCAAAAGCCCGCAAAAAATGAGGCAGGGCGGGACGGTCAAAGTTGAGGATGTGGGCCTAAAATCTAAGCCCTCCCCGCCAAGAAGTAAGGGCGGGGCGGAGAAAGTCCGCAGGCATTGCACTTTTTAAGCCTAAAAATGCAAAAATTTAAGTAAATGTGCATGCTCGCAAAAGCCCGCGAAGAAAACGGGGCGGGCGGACACTTTAGAGGGTGAGGGCTTAAACCCTTGGCCCGCCTCGCACTAAAGTCCGGGTAAAACGGGCATGCCCAACAGGCCAGACCCGTTTTGCCAGCCCTAATTTTGACCGCCCCGCCCCATTTTTTTGCGGGCTTTTGCGGGGCGGGCATGTCCGTTTGTCACCCCTATTACACTGCTACATGCATGGAGCGGTTTGACTTATTTCTTTTTTATATACTTTTATTGTACAATTACGATTTTACCCATAAATTTTAAGGGTCAAAATAAGTTACAATTGAAATTTAATTTCACACTACTTTTGTCTTCATCTTTCCCCAATCGATGTTCGCCTTTGTTTTCTTTAACATCATCATCTTCAAAACTCAATTGGTGCTCCTTCAACCACTCTCCAGGTATTTTCTTCTTCTATTTTCCTGTTTCTTTCCTTTTCTTTTATTTTCCTTCTTTTTTCCTTTTTAGTTTTTCTCTTCTTCCATTTTATGTCTCTTATCCTATTTTGTTTATCTTTTCTTCTATTTTCATGTTCTTGAATTTTTTTTCTTGTTTTCCTGTTCTTAACAGTATGGCAACATATTCTTCTACAATGAATACTACCTTGGTTGCTTCTTGTGGTAATATAATCATTTGATGGATTTAAATAACAAGAAAAAAGTAGCATGCGATTTTTGTGATCTAACAAGTAACGGGGAAATGAGTAGAGAAAAAAGGTATCAACTAGGAATAAATGGTGACGTGGATCCTTGCTTGAAAATACTCGCGGAAGTTAAAGCAATATTACATGCTGATATGGTTGAGAAAAAGAGAAATAAAAAGGAATAAAGTATGTGTTAGTAAAATTATATGCATATGAAACGGATTAAATTGAGAAAAAAAAGTAGAATTTGAAGTGGAAAGAGGTTTGTTGAGACCTCTTCAAAGGATGTCAAGAAGACTAAGGGACTATTGGATTTAGTGACTTGAACTAAACAGCATTCATAGTTTGAATGATTCCTTCCACTTCAAACCCGACCCTTCTTTTTCCCGTTATAGACATTCTTAAGTTGTTTCTCAATCTAACAATACAATCAAAACTTCCATCTAGTTCTACAATCCACCTTTTATTTCATGTCACGTGATTTGAGCAACTAAAATCAAGAAACTATATCCATTTCCCTTAATATCTTTAACTTCGGCATGGGCCATTAGGAGTAACTTTTCTTCCTCGTCAAACTCACTATCATTCCTTTTCTAGACTTAAACATTCAAATTGGTAGTGCCATTGTTTTATACATTGGTAACATGTAATAACACTTCTATTTACAAATGATTTTGATATTCACCGTCCCATAACATAACTATTACTTCCTCTTTTAAAATTTATTCTCCCCCCCACGTCCATAACATATGTCATACTCAACTTATAGAACATGTTATTCTCTCTGCCTTTATCTTACTTTTTGCTCATGAACAAGCAGTGAATTTTGCAACTCATCCAAAGTTAGGAGATCAATATTCTTAGACTTTTCAATTTAGCATACAACAAAGTTGAAATTTTCTGTAAGAGACCTAGGTATCTTCTCAATGATTTTCACATTGTTCATACTCTATATGTAATTACTCGTGTTATTTAGTACTTCTATCACTCTTCCAAAATAATCATTCATTGATCCACTTGTCTTCATCTTTAAAGTTTCAAATGTTCGTCGTAATCTTTGTAGTTGCGATTGTTTCACCCTGGTGTTTCCCTTGTACTTGACTTTCATGGATTCCCGCAATTGTTTAGCTATTTCTTTTTAGGTAATAGTCTCTAAGATGGACTTGCCAATGGCATAAAATAGATAGTTATTTGCTTTAAGATCTTTGAGTTTTTCTTCATCTAGTGCTTTTTGTTGTACTACACTTATCTGTTCATTCTCCTTTGCTTCCTTGATTCCATATTCAATAGCACTCCAGTACTCCTTTTATCAAATTATATTATCCATGATGAAACTCCAATGATCAGAGTCTTCATCAAACTTGGGCACACTCGGTGCGATGAAATTGATTGATTAAGCCATTTTAATTCCTTCACTCACTCCATCCTTTCTTCGCTTAAACATTCTTGTTTACTCACTATAGCAAGCCTCATGATGGAGCTTTGATACCAAATGAAGAACTAATAGTGATAAATTTAACAATATTAATCAAGTGAGATCACTTCTTGTTCTTACGAAATGAAAACATGATGACTTTATATAAGTCTTATAAATTGAATAAAAATCTCATACTTTCCTAAAAGTTAGCTTATTGAACTTAACTAAATTAACATTTTTATTTATTTATAACAAAGACCAAGTCTTAATCATTATACCAACAAGTTAAAGACAAGATTTAAGTCTTAATCAATATACCAACAAGTTTAAGATAAAATGATTTAGGTTTGAATAAACTCTTGCAAAAATGAGGTCAACAAAAAATTTCAATATAAAAATTAAGTTTATATTGAAAAATTTCAAATCTTACTTTTAAATATAGATAGAATCAATTCTAATTGTGAGGAACCAAAATATCAAAATCAATCAACTCCATCTAAAATAAATTTTAAGTGCTCAATCCATAAAAGGAAGTAAAATAATTGAAATGGATTGTCAAAATTAGTTTTAGTTTTTAGTTTTTCTTTCTTCCATTCAAACGAAACACAATTCAAGCATCAAGGAGGTTGTAAAAAAAAATCAAAATTAAGTTTACAGAAACTGTGGAGGAAAGGCATGGGCTTCTTGATTATGCATTCAATGTCCTCTCTGCAGAGGAAGCTCTAACTCTTGAAATTCTATTTTCTGAACAAGAAATAAAGGCTGCAATTTGGGATTGCGATGGATCGAAAAGCTCAGGTCCAAACGGGTATAATATGTTGTTCATAAGAAAGTGCTAGCACTTTATGAAAGATAACATTTGCGCTTTCATGACGGATTTCCACAATCATGTGTTTCTTCCGAAGGCTTTCATTTCTTCCTTTCTAGTTATTATTCTGAAGGTTCTGAATCCTCTGGATTTAAGCGAGTATCGTCCAATTTATTTAGTGGGAAGTATGTACAAAATCCTTTCGAAGCTTTTGGCAACCAGAATTAAAGGTGTTATTGGCATCTTAGTTTCACACAATCAGTCAGCTTTCATCCCCAACAGATTGTTGTTAGAGAGTGTTTTGGTGGCGAATGAAACCATCGATTTCGCCATTAGAGAGAAGAAGGAATGCGTCTTGTTTAAGGTTAATTTCGAAAAGGCCTACAATTGTGTAAATTTGGCGTTTATGCGAAAGACTATGTTGGAAATGGGATTTGGAATTCGGTGGAAGTCATGGATGGACGCTCCTATTTTTCGGGTTATTTATCAATTTTAGTTAACGGTAGTCCGACGGAGGATTTTAAAGTATCTAGAGGATTGAGACAAGGTTGTCCACTATCACAGTTTCTCTTTGTGATTGTTGCGGAGGCCCTAACTAAGTTGGTCAATAAGGCGTCCTCTATGGGAATTTTCTCAAGTTTTATATTAGATGAAGACGTTGCAGTTGACATTATCCAATTTGCATACAACACTTTGATCATAGGAGAAGGACGGTGGGGAAATGTGTGGGCCGTCAAATAGATTTTGCTTAGCTTTGAATAAGTTTCGGATTTAGCTATCAATTTCCATAAGAGCAAGATCATTGGATTGAATGTCACCGACTATTTTATTAATGTAGCAGATACTTTCTTATCCTGCAAGGTGGACTCAACAGGATTCAACTTTCTCTGTATCCCGATGGGGTGTAATCCGCGTAGGATAGAGAATTGGAGACCTATCATCGAGAAAATCAATCGTAAACTAGCAGGCTGGAAGGGCAAAATTATTTCAATGGCAGGTAGGGTTACAATGATCAATTCAGTTTTATCGAGTCTCCCTATTTTTCTGCTTTCATTCTACAAGGCGCCAATTTCGGTTTGGAAGGAGATAGACACAATCAGAAGAAGGTTTTTATGGGGTGAGGAAGGAGGGAAGCCAAAGATTCGATGGATCAAATGGGAAATAGTGTGTAGAGATAAGAGCTCAGGAGGCTTAGGGGTGAAAAGTTTAAAAGAATTCAATTTAGCCTTGCTTAAAGTGAAAATGGAGGATTATATCTGGTTCGAATAGTCTTTGGAGGAAAGTTTTGGTTGCTAAATACGACCCAATTAGCTCTTTAATCTTACGAAATTCTTTCAACTAGGGGTGGCAAAATGGATGGATTGGATGGATATGGATTTGATTGTTAATGGATGGATCAAAACAATCCATTAATCCATAAAAATCCATTAAACTCTCATAATAAAAATCTAATCCAATTCATCCATTAAAAGATAAAATCCATTCAATCCATAACAAAAAAACGTTTCAAAATAGTCCCGTAATATTTGTTTCGTCGACACATAAAATCCTTTTTGTTAGTTCTAGTGTTAATCCATTAGTTTTAGCCACGTATGATTGCCAGCAATGTGTCATGTCATAAAATAAGTGAATGCAGGTGTTTATAAGGTGTATTATGTGCCTCCCTTCCTCCATTGTTAGGGTTTCACGACAACTACATCTTTCTACTACAACTTCATCTTTCTTCACGACAACTTTGTATTTTTTCAACCTTTTTCTTTCGTTTTCCTTTGTCGTCGCCATGTCCAAATTTTCAAGTTCTGATTCAGTCGAAACATCTGGCTCGGTTATTCGCAGAAACAAGTGCAAGGTATGCTTTTGCCAAGATAATTGTGTTCTTCGTACGGTAGGTGACATGAATAGTGTGAATTTTGGAAAAAAGTTATGGGCATGTAGAAATTTCAGAAATAATGTCAATAAAGGATGCAATTTCTTCAAGTGGTTCGACGATGACATTATCGATGAAAGAGATTTGAAGATCCAGAGGCAAAAGAAGAAAATATACAAGTTTAAGGTGGAGATAATGAACACTAGGGGATGGTTGAAATTCTGTGTAATTATTGAGATATTTAGTTTATTGTGTAATGTCATATTTGTAACAAGTTTGTTTTAGGTTGGTTAGGTTTGTACTAGTTGAAATGTATCAGTTTTGTACAAGTTTGATTATCAATGAAATGTATCGGTTTTTGGCATATTTGTTGAATTGTGGTCAAGCTTGTTTGATGGTTACATAACAACAGTTTTAAAGTTTTAAAAAATACAAGTTTGAACTGTATCAATTTTTGTTGGTTAATACAAGAGTTTTTTATGGTTACTACAAAAGTTTTACATACGTTTTTTATGGTTACTGCATAAGTTTTATAGAACAAAAGTTGTTCATGGTTACTACAAAAGTATTACATAATTAACAACCAAAGTAGTCAAAAGAGGCTTTATAAGTAGTAGTTATATGTTACATAATTGGGACAATGCCAAAGTACACAAAAGTTGCTTTATAAGCATAGGTAGACAAAAGTGGCATTATATGCCCAAGTACAAACCCAAAGTACACAAAAGTTGCTTTATAAGCATAAGTAAACCAGGTTGTCTGTTACACCAGTAGAATTAATACAAAGCTAAATTAAACATAAAATATAGGGTTGGCTAGAAGTAGGCTTTATACCCATTTGAAGCCTTTTCCTCTTTTTGGATCCATGTGGTGTTGGTTGGGTATAGGCAGCTGAAGTAGGATCAACAGGTGGTGTGGGAGCAGCAGTTGGTGTAGGATCAACAGTTGGAGTAGGATCAACATTTGGTGTAGGAGCAGCATTTGGAATAGGATCAACATTTGGTGTTGGAGCAGCAGTTGGAGTAGGCTCAACATTTGTTGTAGTAGTGACTGTAGGAAGCTTGTAGGTTGCCTTTTTATGACCATCCTTATGGCACCTGCTGCACTTAATACCAAACTTTTCCCTTTTAAGTTGAGTAGAATTCCTTACTTGTTCCTCAGCCCTTTTGTTCCTTTTCTTCTTGGGCCTGCCAAGCGGCCTTTTGATAGGTGGTGGTTGGAGGTTAACAACATTTGTCCTGGTCCAAAGTGATTCTCCATTGACTGGATAATCCATTGGTGCATAACAAACCTCATAATGCTCCTTTTTTTAGTAATTTGGCACGAATTCATCTACTTCTAATCCTTGATCCTTCATACATGCTAGGGCATGACAGCAGGGTAACCCAATCAACATCCATCTTCCACATGAACACTCTTTATTTGACAGATGAACACAATACTTTTCTTCAATAACATATGTATGTCTTACCTCATATTCTACTTCTCATGCACGCCTATTACCAATACAGACATGTTAAAAGAATGTATACATGCAGTCTACTTAACAAAATGTATACCTAGCAATCTACTTAACATAATGTATACCTATAAATATACTTAACAAAATGTATACCTAGAAATTTACTTAACATAATGTATACCTTACTAGCCAATTGTTGGTTCTTTCTGACTCTTTTTCCAATCTCGTTTTGATATTGGGCAGTATGATGTCTTCTTATTTACTAATTTTTGTCTGTTAGATTCCCACCTCTGCATCAAGTAGACTTTAATCTCTTATAGCATGGTAACAATGGGGTGAAGACCGTGATCAGGGGCCCCGATTCCGCGGCTTGGACCTTCCTTGAAAATACTCGCGGAAGTTAAAGCAATATTACATGCTGATATGGTTGAGAAAAAGAGAAATAAAAAGGAATAAAGTATGTGTTAGTAAAATTATATGCATATGAAACAGATTAAATTGAGAAAAAAAAGTAGAATTTGAAGTGGAAAGAGGTTTGTTGAGACCTCTTCAAAGGATGTCAAGAAGACCAAGGGACCATTGGATATGGTAACTTGAACTAAACAGCATTCATAGTTTGAATGACTCCTTCCACTTCAAACTCGACCCTTCTTTTTCCCATTATAGACATTCTTAAGTTGTTTCTCAATCTAACAATACAATCGAAACTTTCATCTAGTTCTACAATCCACCTTTTATTTCATGTCACATGATTTGAGCAACTAAAATCAAGAAACTATATCCATTTCCCTTAATATCTTTAACTTCGGCATGGGCCATTAGGAGTAACTTTTCTTCCTCGTCAAACTCACTATCATTCCTTTTCTAGACTTAAACATTCAAATTGGTATTGCCATTGTTTTATACATTGGTAACATGTAATAACACTTCTATTTACAAATGATTTTGCTATTCACCGTCCCATAACATAACTATTACTTCCTCTTTTAAAATTTATTCTCCCCCCCCCCACGTCCATAACATATGTCATACTCAACTTATAGAACATGTTATTCTCTCTGCCTTTATCTTACTTTTTGCTCATGAACAAGCAGTGAATTTTGCAACTCATCCAAAGTTAGGAGATCAATATTCTTAGACTTTTCAATTTAGCATACAACAAAGTTGAAATTTTCTGTAAGAGACCTAGGTATCTTCTCAATGATTTTCACATTGTTCATACTCTATATGTAATTACTCGTGTTATTTAGTACTTCTATCACTCTTCCAAAATAATCATTCATTGATCCACTTGTCTTCATCTTTAAAGTTTCAAATGTTCGTCGTAATCTTTGTAGTTGTGATTGTTTCACCCTGGTGTTTCCCCTGTACCTGACTTTCATGGATTCCCGCAATTGTTTAGCTATTTCTTTTTAGGTAATAGTCTCTAAGATGGACTTGCCAATGGCATAAAATAGATAGTTATTTGCTTTAAGATCTTTGAGTTTTTCTTCATCTAGTGCTTTTTGTTGTACTGCACTTATCTGTACATTCTCCTTTGCTTCCTTGATTCCATATTCAATAGCACTCCAGTACTCCTTTTATCAAATTATATTATCCATGATGAAACTCCAATGATCAGAGTCTTTATCAAACTTGGGCACACTCGATGCGATGAAATTGATTAATTAAGCCATTTTAATTCCTTCACTCACTCCATCCTTTCTTCACTTAAACATTCTTGTTTACTCACTATAGAAAGCCTCATGATGGAGCTTTGATACCAAATGAAGAACTAATAGTGATAAATTTAACAATATTAATCAAGTGAGATCACTTCTTGTTCTTACGAAATGAAAACATGATGACTTTATATAAGTCTTATAAATTGAATAAAAATCTCATACTTTCCTAAAAGTTAGCTTATTGAACTTAACTAAATTAACATTTTTATTTATTTATAACAAAGACCAAGTCTTAATCATTATACCAACAAGTTAAAGACAAGATTTAAGTCTTAATCAATATACCAACAAGTTTAAGATAAAATGATTTAGGTTTGAATAAACTCTTGCAAAAATGAGGTCGACAAAAAATTTCAATATAAAAATTAAGTTTATATTGAAAATTTCAAATCTTAATTTTAAATATAGATAGAATCAATTCTAATTGTGAGGAACCAAAATATCAAAATCAATCAACTCCATCTAAAATAAATTTTAAGTGCTCAATCCATAAAAGGAAGTAAAATAATTGAAATGGATTGTCAAAATTAGTTTTAGTTTTTAGTTTTTCTTTCTTCCATTCAAACGAAACACAATTCAAGCATCAAGGAGGTTGTAAAAAAAATCAAACTTAAGTTTACAGAAACTGTGGAGGAAAAGCATGGGCTTCTTGATTATGCATTCAATGTCCTCTCTGCAGAGGAAGCTCTAACTCTTGAAATTCTATTTTCTGAACAAGAAATAAAGGCTGCAATTTGGGATTGCGATGGATCGAAAAGCTCAGGTCCAAACGGGTATAATATGTTGTTCATAAGAAAGTGCTAGCACTTTATGAAAGATAACATTTGCGCTTTCATGACAGTTTTCCACAATCATGTGTTTCTTCCGAAGGCTTTCATTTCTTACTTTCTAGTTATTATTCTGAAGGTTCCGAATCCTCTGGATTTAAGCGAGTATCGTCCAATTTATTTAGTGGGAAGTATGTACAAAATCCTTTCGAAGCTTTTGGCAACCAGAATTAAAGGTGTTATTGGCATCTTAGTTTCACACAATCAGTCAGCTTTCATCCCCAACAGATTGTTGTTAGACAGTGTTTTGGTGGCGAATTAAACCATCGATTTCGCCATTAGAGAGAAGAAGGAATGCGTCTTGTTTAAGGTTGATTTCGAAAAGGCCTACAATTGTGTAAATTTGGCGTTTATGCGAAAGACTATGTTGGAAATGGGATTTGGAATTCGGTGGAATTCATGGATGGACGCTCCTATTTTTTGGGTTATTTATCAATTTTAGTTAACGGTAGTCCGACGGAGGATTTTAAAGTATCTAGAGGATTGAGACAAGGTTGTCCACTATCACAGTTTCTCTTTGTGATTGTTGCGAAGGCCCTAACTAAGTTGGTCAATAAGGCGTCTGTAACACGGTGGGAGAACTAACTTTAGTTATGTTGCGGATAGCAAGAGTCGCCACCGACTTCTATTTTATCCAAAGGAAATGCAAAAAAGAACAGGAAAGACCTTTTAAAAGATTTTTTTTTGGGTCCGGGGGGTAGGTTATGTAAAGGGAAGGTGTTAGCACCCTTTACATCCATGGTTATCCATGGGCTCTTAGTTACTTAACTCACTTTAAAATGTTTTTGAAATGTGAAGTGTGTGAATAAAAATTTTCTTAAGAGTTTCATAATGATCCATGTACGGATGCGTAAAAAACCTTTGTTTTGAAAATTGTTTGAAATGTGTGAAGTGTTTGAAATTATTTTGAAGAGTGAGCAAGTATCTAAGAGGAACCTACCCTAAGTTTTAAGTCTTTTCTGTTCTTGAATCCTTTAAATGGTAAGACTATCCCTATTATTAAGGAATAGGTAGTCATTACCTTGGATGTAAGGGACAAGTGAAGGGACATCTGTTTATTTAGGCAACTGTGGGGTGTATAAGCAATTCGAAGGGGCTATCATCTTTATTCGAAAGGGACAAGATCATTACGAAGGCAACATTCAAAAGGGACTTGATCTTTTATCTGTTAAGGGACTAGATGATGTGAAATTGAGGGACTTTGCTTTATACACCCTACTTGACCTTTTGATTAGGCAACATGAGAGGTATCCCTAAGGAAGTGAGATGGCGATCAAAGATCGACTTACGTGTGTGAGTGTACAATTTTAAATATTTATCTTTTAAGTTAAATGAGCTAAGTTAATTTTAAACATACAAACATGTTACACTCCCTATTTACTAACCATAGCATAAAATAAATATTTAAACATTACTACTAAATATTACATCCATGAACAATTACATAATAATAATTAAAGCAAATTAAATATAATAAGCAAAAATAAATAATAATAATAATAATTGGGTTAGTGAAATAATAATAATAATAATAAGTCACAATGGGATTAGTAATAATGAAATAAATATAAAAATAAACATAGTTAATAATATAAGCAAAAAATATTAAAAGATCAATGAACAATTATTTTTTAAGATTAAGAATAAAATATAAACAATTATATACTAATTATTATGAAATTTTAAGTTATATGCATAAGTTATAGAAATTAGGTTAATTATAAATAAGTTATATTTACAAATTTTAATTATTTTTAAACATATACTAAAAAAAAATTATTCACATACAAAATTAAATTATAAACAATTTATAGAATATTTACATATTATGAAAATAGGATTAATTATAATTATATTTACAAAAATTAAGTTAAGAATTTTATTGCTTTAAAAATGATTTAAAATTATTTACATTATTTAAATAAGATTACATATAATGATAATATAAATAAATAATATTAATAAAAATAGGGAAACATAATTAACATTTATATGAAAATAATTAGGATTTTAGAAGAAAAAAAATATTATTAGGGTTAATCTTAGTTTATGAAAATATTAGGGTTTATAAATTAATCTAAATATAATTAAATTGTTTATACAAACATACATACAAATATTAAATAAATATAAATAACTTTTATTAATAAAAATTTGAATAATAAAAAAAAAACTATAAGTTTTTGAATTATATAAGAAAAATAATATGACTAATTTAATTTAAACATTTTTTATTAACTTAATTAATCAAATAAAAAGATAAATAAAACAAAATAAGTGAAAAATAATGGGAAAAAAGGACTTACCTGGGGCTGGGAACGAACCCACGCCCTAGGCTTTCTTTCTTGGACCAACACCAGCACCACCAGGCTATGCGCGCATTTGTGAATATGGATGGAGAATGATTTTTATATTTTAAACCTGAAGAATAAATGGAATTTTAATCAAAAAATATAACTGAGGACAGGTTCGAACCCACGTCCTTAGCTTCTTTCATGCGCGTACCAACCACCAGGCCACTTATCATTCTGTGAAATAATATACAAACAACACAATAAATATACAAATCAAGATTCAAAAATCTGAAGCGCGCGAAGATCTTCATCTTCAACCTTGGATTCGCAGGTTTTCCTGCGAATTTATCTACAACTTTTCCTGCGATTATTCCTACCAATACAACCTGCGAACATCAAACACCATTCAAACAGTATAATTTTACCAAATTAATAATGCCAATAAGTTTCTTATGACCTATACGATTCATCCATGTCTTTAGAACTTATTTATATTGGTTTAATAGTGAAACCCTAAACGGCCACCCTAAACCCTAACAATGGCATCTGATGATTTAGGCCATGAAACTTCAATTGGTTTGTCCAGAAAGTTTCTACACTTCAAAACAAACATGAATCAATAATCAAACATAATTTATAATGGTTAAATTTATGAAATCGAAAAGCAAAAAATTAAAGAAGAAGAACGATTCGGTTTGTGCAATTCATGGGGATTGAGACGCATGTGATTATGGCAACATGATCAGTGATGATCAGAGAAGATAATGCAACCTTTAGAATGTCTTAAGATCCTCTCTAACTCCAAAACCGTATGTCACTTTTCCCTTGATTTTTTGAAGTTGAAGAATATGTATGGAGGCTGCCAAAATTCGTCCTTATGATTGTGATGAGTTTGTATACATATAGTGATGTAAATTAGGTCAAAACAATATGGATTTATGGGCCTTGTCTTGGTTACTTGATCATGAAGTTTCATACTTTCAAATATTGAAAAAAATCTCATCTAACCTTTCCAAATTAAGCTAGCACGAAATTGGATCAAATCAATCACCTCTAAATGATATTTAAAACCTTCTAGAATCATAATCTCATCCAAATATATGATTTTCATATTTTATTTCAATTTAAATTGTATTTTAATGAATAAAATTCAAATAAATATGAAATAAAAAATGAAAAATCAGAAAATAGGTGGGTTGGGTCGTGAGGGATGTTATCTCAAGGATTGGGTTGCATAATGGTTAGCCCATTTGAGAAAAATTGATTTTAAGACCCCATTTGTTCAATATTCTTCTCAAACATTTCCCAACTTTGTAAGGGCACAAATCCTTCAATTTTAATGCTATAAGGGTGTTCTTGAACATTTTGGAAAGCTTGAAGAGTCCTCTAACCAACCCCACTGGTTTCATGTCCATATCATTTACCATTCTCAAGTTATGCCCTTTTAAAGTTGTTGACTTTTTGTTGACTTTCAAAATGACCTATAATGTCTTAGCTCATACCTTCCAAATGAAGCATTTTTGGGCTTGGCTTGTGAGACACAAAGTTGTAGAGAATTAAATTTCCTTCAAAATGAGATTTGGATGGAAAATTGGTGATGAAGCATGTGAAAGTTATGGCTGGTCAAAGTTCAGTTGACTTTTCCTGAAGAAACCCTAATTTAGAAACCTTTGATTCTTGATGATCTGAAATCTACTTGATGAATCATGATCAACCCTTGATCAAATGATGAATTTTACTTCATATACTTGATGTTGGCAAAAAATCATGAAGTTTGACTTTGGTTTGACCACAGTTGACCTCAGTTTGACTTTTTAACTACTTTGACTGATTTTGATTTATCTGATCATCTGACTGAGCAAATCTTTGAGAAAAGTCTTGAAACTTGTCATGGGGATTCTTAAACATATATAAGATGTTATGAAGCTCACTTGAAGTCTTGGAAATCCATTTAGCCTGATTAAAGTCAAAACCCTAGTTTTGGATGCACTGCTTAGGAGGATGCATTGTCTGAGGGAATTGTCAAATCTTCTGACCAATTGTGAACTTTGTGAACCTTGTGAACCTCATAAGATGTCTTGTGAATCTTGTGGAAAGTCTTGTGAACCTTATAAGATGTCTTGTGAATCTTGTGGAAAGTCTTGTGAACCTTATAAGATGTCTTGTGAATCTTGTGGAAAGTCTTGTGAACCTTGTGAACCTTCTTAGCCCACAAAGTCTTGTATTGTGAGGGCAAATTTTGGGGTGCAACAGCTGCCCCTGTTCAATTTTCTGAAACCTGAGGGATTAGATTGGTATATGTGTCAGTCGTGACCTGGAAGGTTGAAGGGGATTGAACACAAAAGCCCAAAAATTTGCACTCACCAGTGCGTAGAGTGATACTGATGACTAGTTAAATATGCTTGAATGGGCTTAAAGATGCCACTTGGAGAAAAATTCTTCAGGTACATTTCTTGGAGGATAAAGCAGTCCAAAATATGAAGATATTATGATAGCTTTCAAGAAGATAAACAACGTCCTGAGGTGATGATATGCTTTCAGAAGGATAAACAACGTTCTGAGGTATAAGTATAACTTTTGGGAGGATAAACAACGGCCCAATAGTCATGATATACTTTTCAGGAGGATAAACAACGTCCCGAGGAAATGATATGCTTGCAGGAAGATAAACAACGTCCTGAGGAAATGATGTAACCTTTGGGAAGATAAACAACGGCCCAAAGTCTTGATATGCTTTCAGGAAGATAAACAACGTCCCGAGGAAATGATAGCTTTCAGGAGGATAAACAACGTCCTGAGGTGATGATGTAACCTTTGGGAAGATAAACAACGGCCCAATAGTCATGATATGCTTTCAGGAGGATAAACAACGTCCTGAGGTAAGGAGATAACCTTTGGGAAGATAAACAACGACCCAAGGTCGTGATATGCTTTCAGGAGGATAAACAACGTCCTGAGGTGATGATATGCTTTCAGAAGGATAAACAACGTTCTGAGGTAATAATGTAACCTTTGGGAAGATAAACAACGGCCCAAGGCAATAATATGCTTTCAGGAGGATAAACAACGTCCTGAGGTATAAGTATAACTTTTGGGAGGATAAACAACGGCCCAATAGTCATGATATGCTTTCAGGAGGATAAACAACATCCTGAGGTAATGAGGTAACCTTTGAGAAGATAAACAACGGCCCAAGGTCAAGATATGCTTTCAGGAGGATAAACAACGGCCCAATAGTCAAGATATGCTTTCAGGAGGATAAACAACGTCCTGAGGTAGTGATGTGACCTTTGGGAAGATAAATAACGGCCCAAGGTGATATGCTTTCAGGAAGATAAACAACGTCCTGAGGTAGTGGTAACCTTTGGGAAGATAAACAACGGCCCAAGGTCAAGATATGCTTTCAGGAGGATAAACAACGTCCTGAGGTAGTGATATGCTTTCAGAAGGATAAACAACGTTCTGAGGTAGTGATGTGACCTTTGGGAAGATAAATAACGGCCCAAGGTGATATGCTTTCAGGAAGATAAACAACGTCCTGAGGTAGTGGTAACCTTTGGGAAGATAAACAACGACCCAAGGTCAAGATATGCTTTCAGGAGGATAAACAACGTCCTGAGGTAGTGATATGCTTTCAGAAGGATAAACAACGTTCTGAGGTATAAGTATAACTTTTGGGAGGATAAACAACGGCCCAATAGTCAAGATATGCTTTCAGGAGGATAAACAACGTCCTGAGGTAGTGATATGACCTTTGGGAAGATAAATAACTGCCCAAGGTGATATGTTTTCAGGAAGATAAACAACGTCCTGAGGTAGTGGTAACCTTTGGGAAGATAAACAACGGCCCAAGGTCAAGATATGATTTCAGGAGGATAAACAACGTCCTGAGGTAGTGATATGCTTTCAGAAGGATAAACAACGTTCTGAGGTATAAGTATAACTTTTGGGAGGATAAACAACGGCCCAATAGTCACAATTCGTTGATGAAATTTGTCTGCTGGAGAATTAACCTGAAAACAAGATTATAACATTCCGTATGATAATATTAGTTTATGCATTATGTATGTATGTGTAATATGGTGCACTTAAGTAATGTATTATGTATCTATGTATATGTATGATATGATGTAAATGATGTATGTATGCATCATGTAGCTTGAAGCGCCTGAATATCTTCGTATAATAACTGCTGGCCAGGGAAAATAAATCCCGATTTGTTGCTGAAGAATATGAGGAACTTGTTCCCGTCTTGTATACATAACCTCCCGTCTTTGTTTGATAGTAGGGTATACATAACCTCCCGTCTTCGTTTGATAGTAGGGTATACATAACCTCCCGTCTTTGTTCGTCGTACTCCTATTGGAAAATAAATTCCCGAATATCCGTATGAGGATAAAAGAGATGGATATAAATTCCAGGGGAGATGTGACTTAAAGTACTTATGAAGATGGATTCGTCCTACTGGAGATTTATAACTGTCTTGTAGGGATGAACCGACGAAGCTTCGTTGAATTCCTTCCCTCGTTCGTCCTTAGTAAATATTATTACTGCATTTTCATGCATTTCTGGTAAACATCAATCATATTCAAAAGCATACATACATTCAAACACAACCAATGGACGTTTCGCTTGTATAAATGGGGTAAAAGTAAATCTGGATTCAGAGGGAAAAGTAAAGCTGAACTCGAAAACATAATCGTTTCAACTTCGAGAGTGTATAACCAACTGGATTTGGAGTTCCTGAAATTTAACTTTCCTGAATACCTTCCCAGAAATCCTCATAGCTGGATCTGAAGACATGATACTGACACCATCTGATACTACTGGCGTAGACAATTAATTTTCATCATGGTTTCAGCTGAGAATCCAATATCAAGGTAATCAAATGAGAGGCATGTGTCTTCAAATTGTGATGGACCATATACGCTCCGGGTATTAGATTTGAAGAGAAAGCATTGCCCCTTGGTTGAGGATGAATTATACCATAATGGAAGTATCTGAATGTAGTTACCTCAAGAGAAATAAACAGAGTGCTTCAATAATATGCCCCTGACATCATGAAATTCACATATATGAGGAGAGTTGCCTCTGTCTATTAAGCATTGTTGAATCTGGACCTGATTGCCCCAAATGAATTGAACAGTAAGTTGGTATGCCCCTTGACTGGGGAACAGTGACTATGCCCCTGGCAGTATGAACTTTGTAATGTTACCCTCAGTAATTTAAACAGATGTGGAGATCTGCCCCTAGATACTTAAACATAACTGAATCCTGTCCTGATTGCCCCACATGAGTTAGGTGGTATCATGGCCTGCCCCCTTGATTGGGAGATAATGACTATGCCCCTTTGTATACATGGACTTTGATCCAGGAAGCAACTTTGTTCATCAGAAGGACTTTGGTTCATTGAACATTCATCCTGTAAGTTTCTCCATTCGTCAAACACTCCGGTATATGCAAACAAATATATTCAAAAATGCAATGCTTATGTCTGTCTTGAAGTTTTTTTGAAAAAGAATTATTTTAAATTTTTTTTATTAAGAAAATTGTGATATTAACTCAAGTTTTATAATAAGCCCTAAAGGAGTCAGGATACCTTTTTGTAGCAGTACGCTTTCGAACTAACCATGCTTCAGTTAGGACTTTTAAAGGGTTATAACGTGGCCTGGTTCACGGTTTAAGAAACAAAGGATAAAGGCTCAAATTTTATTTGTACCCAACCCAATCTCCATGATGTTCTTCAGTCCTATACTCAGTTAACTTATGCATTGAGGTTCCAAAGTAGTTTGGAATTGTAACACTTACATTTGTGATGGTTCAGAAACCAAAAATTTATTTGAACATTCAGTCATCTTTCTTTGTTGAGGATTCATAGTGACCTCTTTTTTTCTTTTGCTTTATTATCCCTTCCTCTTGCCTGAACTGCTTGTTTCAAGATTACAGTCTGCGGGATTTCTCAAATTTTTTTTTTATTAAGTCTCCTTCATAGGTTTTGACTTAATGGGTTTTTATTTTACTAGATATTGACGGTCAGGTTTAATGATCACAAAGAACCATCATTAGTTGTGTACAACACAGATAATTGGCATATTTGAGTTAACTGAGTAACTACCCTGCCCCAGGTTATGAATAAGGGTTTTAATTTGTGCGAGAATAAAAACTCCTACTTCATAGGCTCAAAAGGGTTGACTGGGGATTAACTTCCTTATATCTCCACTATTTAGGAATTGAAACAATGCCTGTACATCGTCAGCATAGTCTGTTCAAAAGCATACTGCCTAATATTATGGTATTGTTTTCGTCATCCTCCCTCTACAGGCTTATAGCTTTATTAGGAGTTAAATATCACAAGATAGAAATAAGAAGCATAATTCAAAATATAGTGGAACGAATGGATTAATTCAAGACAAACATATGCAATGCATTAATGAAAACAAAAGTTTAACATAATAGTAAGTGTTTAGACAAAACAAAAGAAATTACAAATGAAAGCTCAAATGTTGTCCCATCCAGTTGGCTGAATGTCTTCAATTGCAATCTGTGAACTTTGAGGAGCAGTATACTTCACCATGAAATCAAATTTGCCACTTGGATGTCCCAAGGTGCCCCATATCTCAACAGGAATAGGTGGTCTTCCTTTCTTGCTATTTTGGGCAACTTGTCTTGCAGCTTTGATGTTTGATGGACGATAGTAGAACTCAATTTGACCTTCTGGAGTAACCTCTAGGATTCCTTCGTCAATCAGGTCTTGAATCTTTTTCTTTAATGTCCAACAACTATTAGTATCATGTCCAGGACAGTTGGAGTGATACACACACCTTGCCTTGGGATTATAGCGAGGAGAGGAAGTTTTAGGATTTTGAGGAGGATTTTTCAAAGAAATTAGTTTCATCTCCAACAAGCATTGCAAAACTTGTGACATTGGAGTGCTGAACTTGATAAATTGCCTTCTATATTTCTTGTGTTGAGGTGGATTAACCTTATCAGGTCTTTTTTCTTCAACTGAAGAACAATCAGTGGCAACCTGTCTTTTACCTTCTTTTATCCTCATCTTCCTTTCAACCAAATCAGCTTGTTTTAATAGAGATCGACTGACAATTAGATTCCCGACTCTATTACTTTGGAGTTTGTGGGAAAAAGTTCTTAACTCTTCTTGCCCTTGAGCTAAACTTTGAATAAGAACCACCTGGTCATTCATCTGGGTCCTCATTTTTGTCATCTCAGTCTGCAGTTGTTCCAATTGATCATCCTTGTTGTCCTCAGGATTCTTCTTCTTAGCCAGCAGTGCTTTCAACTCATCTTGTCCCTTGGACAAGTTCAGAATCATCTCTTGGAATTGTGCATTCTGAGCCTGGAGATCTTTGACTGTTTGTTCAAGAGCCATTTCTGCTGAAATAAACAGCGAGAAGATAAGAACCCTGTGCACAATAAACCTGTGATGCAATGATATGATATGTAAATATATATGCAATGTTTTCAAGGACCGCAGGATTTAAATTTGCTTAAACAAACAAGAAGGTAAACTTTTATTAGTAATAAATTTGTTTTGCCTCTTGGGCTTACAGAAAATGAAATGAAGTAAATACAAGAGATAGGGTTTTAAGTCTCCCATGGACGTTTCCTCTTTGTGTTGAGGTATGAGTTGAGATTCCGTTCCTCGTGAAGTTGCTTTGTTAGTTCCAGGATTCTTTCTTGGCTTGCTTTGTAATGAGCCTCGAAAGTATCCCTTTGCTCCTTCAACTGGATCCAGGACCTCTGTAAATCTTCCATGTCAGTAGGCATGTCTGGGTGAAGGATGATATAAGAAGTGTCTCCTTCAGCAACAGGTTCCATGGTAACTAGCAGGATAGCAGGATATGGCATCATGAGAGTCTGAGCGCGAGATTGCACCCATCTGAGATAAGCTTCCATAGGAATAGTGTACTTAGGCTCCAAAGTCTTGCTGTCAACCTTGTTCACTTTTCCCCATGCTCGTATGAACCTCTGATGGTAACCTTGAAGATCGTTGTCATAGTCAAATACAATACCCTGAATCAACATGTCGTGTGGACCATCACTCCAAGCGTAACCAAACTGTCGTAGAGCTAAAGAAGGGTTGTAAGTAATGTCTCCTTTTATGCCTAGAAGTGGCACATTAGGAAACTCCCCACAACGGTCAATGATAGTAACATTCTCCATAGACCTGGAGCACCAATGGATATCTGAATGAGAGAGTGACATAATCCTCTTGGACCACCTGAACCCTTGCTCATTCTTCATTACTGAGCGAGGAAGGTGAGAAATAAACCACCTAGAAAGCAAAGGTATGCAGCACATCAAAGTTCCTCTTGCCCTTGTAGTACGAGTATGAAGAGAATGCAGGATGTCTCCAAGTAAGGTAGGCACTGGATTGTGATTCAGGAATATATTGATGACATGAACGTCTATGAACTGATCAGGATTGGAGAACAACACTAAGCCATAAATCAGCAAGGCTAAGATCTCCTCAAAAGCATCATAGCTCATAGCCTTCAAGAACATTTGAGCCTTATCCATTAATACCTTAGCAAGAATACCCTTAACTCCGCTTCTCGTTTCTAGAACAATGTCAGACTTCTTCAGATGTAAAGCTGCAGCAATAACCTTTGGTTTAAGCTCCTTCTCCAAGCCTGTGAAGGGTCTTTGATCAAGAACAGGTATACCCAGAAGTTTAGAGAACTCTTCCATTGTAGGAACCAGCTGATAGTCGGGGAATGTGAAGCAATGGTGCTTAGGGTCAAAGAACTGAAACAGAACACTCATCATGTCTTCATTGAACCCTGAGGTGACTAGATCCAATAGGTGACCATGTCTCTTGATAAACTGGGAATGATCAGACACTTGAGAAACTAACTCCTTAAGCTTAGCAGGTATGCCTACAAAGTTGATCCTGATAGTGTTTCTACGAGTGGAAGCCATGACCTGCAACAAAGAACAAAGATAAATCCTTTGGTCCTTGAAATGGTTAGTGAAAATTCTATGCTTATGATGCATGATGATGTCATGATGTTATGTTCAATCACAAACATGTGGCACACACAAACAAGTCACACAATGGTCCTAGGTTTAAAGGCTTGCATGAGGTTCAAAGGTAAGTACCCTCCCCTGAAGTTTAGTTGGTTCATCCTGTCCTATAAAGTAACCATGTTCTAAGGGATCTCAATATCATTGATCCTTCACAAGGGTGGTTGTTCAGTAGGCAACTTACTTGCCAACCAAAACCCTCCAAGTTTAGAATCTCAATGAGCGTAGCATCGAGTATCAACCAACTTCAGTCTGCACCAAAGCCGGTTATCTCACTACTTTTCTAAAGGCCAAGATGGGATAACTAAGGTTCTAAAAGTTAGTTAGTGCATTGACAACATATGGCAGCCTCATATTATCCTCAACTTGACTTAAGGAACATAAGCACCAACCAAGAAGTCACACTAACTATGGCCACCAGATCAACCATATCGGTATACGCCGTACAGTTTCCTTGGTCTATTGCCATTTACCTAAGATACATTAGATCCGGGTTAGGATCTTTCACACATAAGAGCACCCCAACAGATAAGTATAAAGCAAACAAGGCAAACAATTTTAAAGTGATCTAATTCCTAAGGATACCCCTCTTTTATTAAATCCCCAGCAGAGTCGCCAGTTCTGTAACACGGTGGGAGAACTGACTTTAGTTATGTTGCGGATAGCAAGAGTCGCCACCGACTTTTATTTTATCCAAAGGAAAGGCATAAAAGAACAGGAAAGACCTTTTAAAAGATTTTTTTTTTTGGGTCCGGGGGGTAGGTTATGTAAAGGGAAGGTGTTAACACCCTTTACATCCATGGTTATCCATGGGCTCTTAGTTACTTAGCTCACTTTAAAATGTTTTTGAAATGTGAAGTGTGTGAATAAAAATTTTCTTAAGAGTTTCATAATGATCCATGTACAGATGCGTAAAAAACCTTTGTTTTGAAAATTGTTTGAAATGTGTGAAGTGTTTGAAATTATTTTGAAGAGTGAGCAAGTATCTAAGAGGAACCTACCCTAAGTTTTAAGTCTTTTCTGTTCTTGAATCCTTTAAATGGTAAGACTATCCCTATTATTAAGGAATGGGTAGTCATTACCTTGGATGTAAGGGACAAGTGAAGGGACATCTGTTTATTTAGGCAACTGTGGGGTGTATAAGCAATTCGAAGGGGCTATCATCTTTATTCGAAAGGGACAAGATCATTACGAAGGCAACATTCAAAAGGGACTTGATCTTTTATCTGTTAAGGGACTAGATGATGTGAAATTGAGGGACTTTGCTTTATACACCCTACTTGACCTTTTGATTAGGCAACATGAGAGGTATCCCTAAGGAAGTGAGATGGCGATCAAAGATCGACTTACGTGTGTGAGTGTACAATTTTAAATATTTATCTTTTAAGTTAAATGAGCTAAGTTAATTTTAAACATACAAACATGTTACACTCCCTATTTACTAACCATAGCATAAAATAAATATTTAAACATTACTACTAAATATTACATCCATGAACAATTAAATAATAATAATTAAAGCAAATTAAATATAATAAGCAAAAATAAATAATAATAATAATAATTGGGTTAGTGAAATAATAATAATAATAATAATAAGTCACAATGGGATCAGTAATAATGAAATAAATATAAAAATAAACATAGTTAATAATATAAGCAAAAAATATTAAAAGATCAATGAACAATTATTTTTTAAGATTAAGAATAAAATATAAACAATTATATACTAATTATTATGAAATTTTAAGTTATATGCATAAGTTATAGAAATTAGGTTAATTATAAATAAGTTATATTTACAAATTTTAATTATTTTTAAACATATACTAAAAAAAAATTATTCACATACAAAATTAAATTATAAACAATTTATAGAATATTTACATATTATGAAAATATGATTAATTATAATTATATTTACAAAAATTAAGTTAAGAATTTTATTGCTTTAAAAATGATTTAAAATTATTTACATTATTTAAATAAGATTACATATAATGATAATATAAATAAATAATATTAATAAAAATAGGGAAACATAATTAACATTTATATGAAAATAATTAGGATTTTAGAAAGAAAAAAATATTATTAGGGTTAATCTTGGTTTATGAAAATATTAGGGTTTATAAATTAATCTAAATATAATTAAATTGTTTATACAAACATACATACAAATATTAAATAAATATAAATAACTTTTATTAATAAAAATTTGAATAATAAAAAAAAACTATAAGTTTTTGAATTATATAAGAAAAATAATATGACTAATTTAATTTAAACATTTTTTATTAACTTAATTAATCAAATAAAAGATAAATAAAACAAAATAAGTGAAAAATAATGGGAAAAAAGGACTTACCTGGAGCTGGGATCGAACCCACGCCCTAGGCTTTCTTTCTTGGACCAACACCAGCACCACCAGGCTATGCGCGCATTTGTGAATATGGATGGAGAATGATTTTTATATTTTAAACCTGAAGAATAAATGGAATTTTAATCAAAAAATATAACTGAGGACAGGTTCGAACCCACGTCCTTAGCTTCTTTCATGCGCGTACCAACCACCAGGCCACTTATCATTCTGTGAAATAATATACAAACAACACAATAAATATACAAATCAAGATTCAAAAATCTGAAGCGCGCGAAGATCTTCATCTTCAACCTTGGATTCGCAGGTTTTCCTGCGAATTTATCTACAACTTTTCCTGCGATTATTCCTACCAATACAACCTGCGAACATCAAACACCATTCAAACAGTATAATTTCACCAAATTAATAATGCCAATAAGTTTCTTATGACCTATACGATTCATCCATGTCTTTAGAACTTATTTATATTGGTTTAATAGTGAAACCCTAAACGGCCACCCTAAACCCTAACAATGGCATCTGATGATTTAGGCCATGAAACTTCAATTGGTTTGTCCAGAAAGTTTCTACACTTCAAAACAAACATGAATCAATAATCAAACATAATTTATAATGGTTAAATTTATGAAATCGAAAAGCAAAAAATTAAAGAAGAAGAACGATTCGGTTTGTGCAATTCATGGGGATTGAGATGCATGTGATTATGGCAACATGATCAGTGATGATCAGAGAAGATAATGCAACCTTTAGAATGTCTTAAGATCCTCTCTAACTCCAAAACCGTATGTCACTTTTCCCTTGATTTTTTGAAGTTGAAGAATATGTATGGAGGCTGCCAAAATTCGTCCTTATGATTGTGATGAGTTTGTATACATATAGTGATGTAAATTAGGTCAAAACAATATGGATTTATGGGCCTTGTCTTGGTTACTTGATCATGAAGTTTCATACTTTCAAATATTGAAAAAAATCTCATCTAACCTTTCCAAATTAAGCTAGCACGAAATTGGATCAAATCAATCACCTCTAAATGATATTTAAAACCTTCTAGAATCATAATCTCATCCAAATATATGATTTTCATATTTTATTTCAATTTAAATTGTATTTTAATGAATAAAATTCAAATAAATATGAAATAAAAAATGAAAAATCAGAAAATAGGTGGGTTGGGTCGTGAGGGATGTTATCTCAAGGATTGGGTTGCATAATGGTTAGCCCATTTGAGAAAAATTGATTTTAAGACCCCATTTGTTCAATATTCTTCTCAAAAATTTCCCAACTTTGTAAGGGCACAAATCCTTCAATTTTAATGCTATAAGGGTGTTCTTGAACATTTTGGAAAGCTTGAAGAGTCCTCTAACCAACCCCACTGGTTTCATGTCCATATCATTTACCATTCTCAAGTTATGCCCTTTTAAAGTTGTTGACTTTTTGTTGACTTTCAAAATGACCTATAATGTCTTAGCTCATACCTTCCAAATGAAGCATTTTTGGGCTTGGCTTGTGAGACACAAAGTTGTAGAGAATTAAATTTCCTTCAAAATGAGATTTGGATGGAAAATTGGTGATGAAGCATGTGAAAGTTATGGCTGGTCAAAGTTCAGTTGACTTTTCCTGAAGAAACCCTAATTTAGAAACCTTTGATTCTTGATGATCTGAAATCTCCTTGATGAATCATGATCAACCCTTGATAAAATGATGAATTTTACTTCATATACTTGATGTTGGCAAAAAATCATGAAGTTTGACTTTGGTTTGACCACAGTTGACCTCAGTTTGACTTTTTAACTACTTTGACTGATTTTGATTTATCTGATCATCTGACTGAGCAAATCTTTGAGAAAAGTCTTGAAACTTGTCATGGGGATTCTTAAACATATATAAGATGTTATGAAGCTCACTTGAAGTCTTGGAAATCCATTTAGCCTGATTAAAGTCAAAACCCTAGTTTTGGATGCACTGCTTAGGAGGATGCATTGTCTGAGGGAATTGTCAAATCTTCTGACCAATTGTGAACTTTGTGAACCTTGTGAATCTCATAAGATGTCTTGTGAATCTTGTGGAAAGTATTGTGAACCTTATAAGATGTCTTGTGAATCTTGTGGAAAGTCTTGTGAACCTTATAAGATGTCTTGTGAATCTTGTGGAAAGTCTTGTGAACCTTGTGAACCTTCTTAGCCCACAAAGTCTTGTATTGCGAGGGCAAATTTTGGGGTGCAACAGCGTCCTCTATGGGAATTTTCTCAGGTTTTATATTAGATGAAGACGTTGCAGTTGACATTATCCAATTTGCATACAACACTTTGATCATAGGAGAAGGACGGTGGGGAAATGTGTGGGCCGTCAAATAGATTTTGCTTAGCTTTGAATAAGTTTCGGGTTTAGCAGTCAATTTCCATAAGAGCAAGATCATTGGATTGAATGTCACCGACTATTTTATTAATGTAGCAGATACTTTCTTATCCTGCAAGGTGGACTCAATAGGATTCAACTTTCTCGGTATCCCGATGGGGTGTAATCCGCGTAGGATAGAGAATTGGAGACCTATCATAGAGAAAATCAATCGTAAACTAGCAGGCTGGAAGGGCAAAATTATTTCAATGGCAGGTAGGGTTACAATGATCAATTCAATTTTATCGAGTCTCCCTATTTTTCTGCTTTCATTCTACAAGGCGCCAATTTCGGTTTGGAAGGAGATAGACACAATCAGAAGAAGGTTTTTATGGGGTGAGGAAGGAGGGAAGCCAAAGATTCGATGGATCAAATGGGAAATAGTGTGTAGAGATAAGAACTCAAGAGGCTTAGGGGTGAAAAGTTTAAAAGAATTCAATTTAGCCTTGCTTTCAAAGTGAAAATGGAGGATTATATCTGGTTAGAATAGTCTTTGGAGGAATGTTTTGGTTGCTAAATACGACCCAATTAGCTCTTTAATCTTACGAAATTCTTTCAACTAGGGGTGGCAAAATGGGTGGATTGGATGGATATGGATTTGATTGTTAATGGATGGATCAAAACAATCCATTAATCCATAAAAATCCATTAAACTCTCATAATAAAAATCTAATCCAATCCATCCATTAAAAGATAAAATCCATTCAATCCATAACAAAAAAACGTTTCAAAATAGTCCCGTAATATTTGTTCCGTCGACACATAAAATCCTTTTTGTTAGTTCTAGTGTTAATCCGTTAGTTTTAGCCACGTATGATTGCCAGCAATGTGTCATGTCATAAAATAAGTGAATGCAAGTGTTTATAAGGTGTATTATGTGCCTCCCTTCCTCCATTGTTAGGGTTTCACGACAACTACATCTTTCTACTACAACTTCATCTTTCTTCACGACAACTTTGTATTTTTTCAACCTTTTTCTTTCGTTTTCCTTCGTCGTCGCCATGTCCAAGTTTTCAAGTTCTGATTCAGTCGAAACATCTGGCTCGGTTATTCGCAGAAATAAGTGCAAGGTATGCTTTTGCCAAGATAATTGTGTTCTTCGTACGGTAGGTGACATGAATAGTGTGAATTTTGGAAAAAAGTTATGGGCATGTAGAAATTTCAGAAATAATGTCAATAAAGGATGCAATTTCTTCAAGTGGTTCGACGATGACATTATCGATGAAAGAGATTTGAAGATCCAGAGGCAAAAGAAGAAAATATACAAGTTTAAGGTGGAGATAATGAACACTAGGGGATGGTTGAAATTCTGTGTAATTATTGAGATATTTAGTCTATTGTGTAATGTCATATTTGTAACAAGTTTGTTTTAGGTTGGTTAGGTTTGTACTAGTTGAAATGTATCAGTTTTGTACAAGTTTGATTATCAATGAAATGTATCGGTTTTTGGCATATTTGTTGAATTGTGGTCAAGCTTGTTTGATGGTTACATAACAACAGTTTTAAAGTTTTAAAAAATACAAGTTTGAACTGTATCAATTTTTGTTGGTTAATACAAAAGTTTTTTATGGTTACTACAAAAGTTTTACATAAGTTTTTGATGGTTGCTGCATAAGTTTTATAGAACAAAAGTTGTTCATGGTTACTACAAAAGTATTACATAATTAACAACCAAAGTAGTCAAAAGAGGCTTTATAAGTAGTAGTTATATGTTACATAATTGGGACAATGCCAAAGTACACAAAAGTTGCTTTATAAGCATAGGTGGACAAAAGTTGCATTATATGCCCAAGTACAAACCCAAAGTACACAAAAGTTGCTTTATAAGCATAAGTAAACCAGGTTGTCTGTTACACCAGTAGAATTAATACAAAGCTAAATTAAACATATAATATAGGGTTGGCTAGAAGTAGGCTTTAGACCCATTTGAAGCCTTTTCCTCTTTTTGGATCCATGTGGTGTTGGTTGGGTATAGGCAGCTGAAGTAGGATCAACAGGTTGTGTGGGAGCAGCAGTTGGTGTAGGATCAACAGTTGGAGTAGGATCAACATTTGGTGTAGGAGCAGCATTTTGAGTAGGATCAACATTTGGTGTAAGAGCAGCAGTTGGAGTAGGTTCAACATTTGTTGTAGTAGTGACTGTAGGAAGCTTGCAGGTTGCCTTGTTATGACCATCCTTATGGCACCTGCTACACTTAATACCAAACTTTGCCCTTTTAAGTTGAGTAGAATTCCTTACTTGTTCCTCAGCCCTTTTGTTCCTTTTCTTCTTGGGCCTGCCAAGCGGCCTTTTGATAGGTGGTGGTTGGAGGTTAACAACATTTGTCTTGGTCCAAAGTGATTCTCCATTGACTGGATAATCCATTGGTGCATAACAAACCCCATAACGCTCCTTTTTTTAGTAATTTGGCACGAATTCATCTACTTCTAATCTTTGATCCTTCATACATGCTAGGGCATGACAGCAGGGTAACCCAATCAACATCCATCTTCCACATGAACACTCTTTATTTGACAGATGAACACAATACTTTTCTTCAATAACATATGTATGTCTTACCTCATATTCTACTTCTCATGCACGCCTATTACCAATACAGACATGTTAAAAGAATGTATTACATGCAGTCTACTTAACAGAATGTATACCTAGCAATCTACTTAACATAATGTATACCTATAAATATACTTAACAAAATGTATACCTAGAAATTTACTTAACATAATGTATACCTTACTAGCCAATTGTTGGTTCTTTCTGACTCTTTTTCCAATCTCGTTTTGATATTGGGCAGTATGGTGTCTTCTTATTTACTAATTTTTGTCTGTTAGATTCCCACCTCTGCATCAAGTAGACTCTAATCTCTTATAGCATGGTAACAATGGGTTTGTCCATAGCAGCTACAAACACTGAATTAAATGCTTCTGACATATTATTGACCAAAATGTCACACCTAGGACCAGTTGTGAACCTATACTTGCTTCAGAATCTTGGTGGAATCTTCCATAGATGCTTGAATGCTTCCTCGTTAACCCCTTTCATCTCACGCATTAACTTTTCCCAAGCATTTGGATAAGTTGCATTAACAGCCTTCCACATAAGTTCCTTTAACTTAATACCAGGAAATCTCTTTCTAAAGTTGCTATATAAGTGCCTGCAAATCAGAATATAATACCAGATATAATACAAGATAGACCAACACAAGATATAATACCAGAAAATATCTAAAGATAGACAATCGTAGGATATAATACCTAACACAAAACCTCTGGTTAACCTGCGACAATAACTCTTAAAGTGCAGGAAGCAACCCATATATAACAAGTGCAGGAAACAAAGTTAGTACAACAAAATTATACAAAACAATTGTCAAAAGTATACAAAATAGTGGTCTGATGAGATATTAATACATACCTTTTGTTGATCACTTATAAAAGTATAAGTTTGGCACAGTCTGACACCTCCTAAATCAGTGGTCAAAAGTTCCAAAAACCAACTCCAAGACTCTTTGGTTTCACCCTCGACTACAACATAGGCTATTGGGAACATTTGGTCATTAGGATCCCTCCCAATGGGTACAAGAATATGTCCACCATAACATCCTTTCAAAAAGCACCCATCCAAGCCTATTATTATAGGCATGCTCTTGAAGAAATTATCTTTACAAGCCTTGATGCAAATATATATCCCTTGGAAATGTGGAGTCAAAGGCCTGTCAATGTTCTCACTACTTTCCTCTCCACCTACACTTTGTTGGCTAGTAATCTTTACAGTTGAACCAGGGTTTTGCCTTAACAACCCATAACCATAATCATGGAGTCTTGTATATTTCTCCCTAAATGAACCATCAACAATGTCAATAGCAATTGACTTAGCTCTGTAAGCAAGTGTTTTATTGATCCCTACATTCCACTTTTTCTCTCTCTCCATTATATCACTCAACTTCAATTGGTAGTGGGAATGGATTGAGCATGTACTTGAACCCCAGGGTACATGGTTCGATTCCCACGGAAGGCAAAAACTCTACTAGTGAAGGGGGGTAGAGAAGATTGTGAGGTGGCAGTGCCGGGATTGCCTTGTGAGGGGCCCGGGCTGTTACAAATAACACACTCAAACCTATCATTCATTGCCTAACAACAACATAATGAAAAAAATGAAAAAAATGAGATATCGAAGTAGAAGAGAGTGAAAAAACAAAGCTCATGCATGCGTTTTACAATAATAAGTAACTGTACTTACCGTAGCGTGGACTATTTCGTCTTCTTCGTCTTCAATAATCGTCTTCAACCTTCGTCTTTCGTGGATTCTTCTTCTACTCTCTCTATCGCATGTGCTAGGTTTTTTTGGGAAGTTCTAACACAAGGTTTCTGAAATGGCTATGAAATGCTAAGAGTTATGCTTTTGACTTTCTGAAATAAAAAATACTTAATTTTAAATGACACGTAAGTGTAATAATGTCAAATCATTAAATAAAAATGTCATATATGCACTACCTAACGGTTATCCACTTAAATTTAACATAATGGATTTAATGGTCTAACGGAGTATGGTCAAAGGACTAAATTATTACGATTTACATCTGTGAGACCAAATAGAAACTCTAAAATAAGTTACGGGACTAAAATATTAATTAAGCATTTTTTTTCTTTTTTCCTGATGACATTCTTTTACGATGCATTTTAAGCGAAATAGAATTGGAAGAGAATTGTTACTTCCATTTATAATCATTTTTTAATATTTAGAACTAGCAAAATACTATACCATTTACAAGGAGCATTATATATATATATATATATATATATATATATATATATATATATATATATATATATATATATATATATATATATATATATATATATATATATAAAATAAAATAAAATTTCATTTAAAAAATTAAAAAATTATTTATATTAGAATTATTTGATTTTTATGATAATATAAATAATTTTTAGTGTTTTCTAAGAAGTGTTTACAAAAATTTAAAATAAATAAATGAAATAATCAATTGGATCTTTAAAATATATTGGATGAATCAGATTTATCCATCTATTTAATTGGATGATTGCATCCATTAACCACCTTTTCATATAATTGATGAATTTTTTAGTGGATGGATTAGATGGATAATTGTTTAATGGACTTAATTGCCACCCCTACTTTCAACGCAACGAAAACTTCTTCAAATTGGTGGGAAGATTTGGTCTCTCACGTTTCCATCGGTGATAATGGCGATTTTAATTTTGCCAAGGTGGTGTGTTTTAGAATCGGTAATGGCAGAAACACGCCATTTTGGTCTGCTATTTGGAATGACAGCAGTGCGCTGCTGGTGGAGTTTCCTAATGCCTTTAAGGCCAACAATTTAAAAGACGCATCAGTGGCAGATATTGTTTCGTATACAGATGGAGAGTGGTCTTGGAGCGAATTTGGTATTACCTCTGCAGGGGTTGTTAATTTGATAGCTGAAATTAGTGATCTACATTCTGCTTTAGGTTCGGTTTTTATCGATCCTAATGAAAAAGATAACACGCATTGGCTGCTAGATGAAGATCATTTTTTTTACGGTGTCAGCAGTTTATTAAAATTTGAAAGATCTGTTGATGGGTGAACCAATGCAGCAGGAGAAATCTTTCGGTTTCATGCGTTTATGGCATTGCAAAGTTCCGCCGAAAGTCAATCTATTCGGTTGGAGGGTGTTGTGGAATATATTATCTACACAAGATTTTTTGAAGAAGAAAGACATTATTCAAAACACTCAATGTCGTTTGTGTGAAATACAAGAAGAAGATTTAATTCACTTGTTCTTTAATTATGACATTGATGGCCTGGTGTGGAAGAATATTAGCTTATGGAGTGAGATACCTTCGTCTTTCAATGACGATGTTTTGAGAGTTTGGTTGAATTGGAATTCTGGTTTTCGAAATTCTGCTTCTAATTGTTCCAAAGGGGCTATTTGGCTTGCAGTTCTTTGGGCAATTTGGTTAGAAAGAAACAAAATCATCTTTAAGGAACATGTTGTTAGTGTGAATAACTTATGTTGGAATGTAAAATTTAATGTGTGGAAATGGGGTTGTATTGGAGACATTTCTTACTCCAACTCATCTTTCTATGATTTTTGTATGAACCCCTTATAAGATGAGAATTGGTGGGGAATTTCTTTTATTGGTAAAGGTTTGAATACCCTTAGTATTTTTCTTAATTCAATGACTTTTTAAAATAAAATAAAAACATCATTTAAAATATGTTTTGAATAAAATAAAATCTCCACCTAAATTATTAAAGTTCAAGTGTGTATAGTGAGAATTATATATATACACACTTATTCCAAGGTTCTTCCGCCCCCTCCCGGCGAGGATGCTACTCCATCTCGATTTCTGGCCGCGATAACCACCGCCTTAGAAAGCCCCGCACCACCGATTGAAACACCAGAAACAATGACTACTCACAAACTTTCTCAATCCATTCAAGGTAACACATATTTAATTCTTAAATGTTAATCCACTGAATTGTTGTAATGCGTTGTTTTTTGATGAAATATTTCTCTGATTTCTGCTTACAGCTCCAATCTCCAACTCATTCAGCATATCAACAATTTCGGAGCTGTTGAGTAAACAGCACTGGTCAGAGCTCAAATCTCATCTAAGAGTAACCAAACCTGCACCATTTCTAGATCAATTACTTAATTCCGGTATCGATTCCGACCTTGTTTTTAGGTTCTTTAATTGGTCTCAGAAAGAGTTTAAATTTTCATATGATCTTGAACCAACTTCCAGAGTTTTACATTTTCTAGCGAATTCCAAAAAGTACTCTAAAGTTAGGTCTTTTCTTGATAGTTTTGTTAAAAACAGGAAACATACAGTTTCTTCTGTTTTTCACTCCCTTTTGTTAGCTGGTGGTCGGTCCGGTGCTACTGTTGTGATAATCGATATGTTGGTGTTAGCATATGTTAGAAATTTGGAGTTGCATTCTGCTTATGAAGGGTTTAAGCGAGCTCAAGATTATGGATTTAAATTATCGCTGACTTCGTGTAATCCGTTGTTGAGTGCTTTGGTGAAGGAGAATAAAATCGGTGATGTGGAGTATGTGTATAAGGAGATGATAAAGAGAAGAATTCGACCGAACTTGTTCACGTTTAATATTTTTGTTAATGGTCTTTGTAGAGGTGGGAAGTTGAATAAGGCGGAGGATGTTATTGAAGATATGAAGGCGTGGGGAGTTTCGCCGAATGTGGTTACGTATAATACTCTAGTTGATGGTTATTGCAAGAGGGGCGGTGCTGGAAAAATGTACAAAGCTGAAGCTATTATTAAGGAGATGGTTGCTGAGAAAATTTGTCCGAATGAGGTTACTTTTAATACTCTTATTGATGGGTTTTGTAAGGATGAGAATGTGTTGGCTGCAGAGAGGGCTTTTGAAGAGATGCAAAAGCAAGGATTGAAACCTAATACAGTTACTTATAACTCGCTGATAAATGGTTTATGTAATAATGGTAAGCTAGAAGAGGCGGTTGATTTGTGGGATAGGATGGTTGGATTGGGTTTGAAGCCGAATATTGTAACTTATAATGCTCTTATAAATGGGTTTTGTAAGAAGAAGATGATGAAGGAAGCAAAAAGGGTTTTTGATGATATAACCGAGCAAGAGTTGGTTCCCAATGCTATAACATTCAATACTATGATTGATGCGTATTGTAAGGAAGGGATGATGGAGGAAGGGTTTGCACTGCGTAGTTCAATGCTTGATGAAGAGATTTTGCCGAATGTTTCAACTTATAACTGCTTAATTGCAGGCCTGTGCAGAAAACGCGACTTACGGGCTGCAAAGGAGCTTCTAAATGAAATGGAGAACAATGGTTTAAAAGGCGATGTTGTGACATACAACATCTTGATAGATGGGTCATGCAAAACTGGCAAATCAAGAAATGCAGAGAAATTACTTAATGAAATGTTCAACATTGGTTTGAAACCTAATCATGTGACATATAATACTCTGATGGACGGTTATTGTATGGAGGGGAATCTTAAGGCAGCAATGAACGTGAGAGCGCGTATGGAGAAAGAACGAAAGCAGCCGAATGTTGTTACTTATAATGTGTTGATTAAAGGGTATTGTAAAATTGACAAGCTAGAGGCTGCAAATGGTCTTCTTAATGAGATGTTGGAAAAGGGTTTGAGTCCAAACCGTAATACATATGATATAGTAAGATTGGAAATGTTGGAGAAAGGTTTTATTCCTGATATAGAAGGACACTTGTATAATATCTCTAGCATGTCTTAACAAGAACTTTAGTTGATAGATTAGATTTTGGTTATCAGTGTATTATTTGTCCACTGTTAAGAGTAGAGCTTCATAAAAGGTTAAAAAATATGAATATCAATTTGTACATATCTTTGTTTTTTTTCCTGAGAAAAGTAGAAATAATGTGTTGTACACATTTCATTAGCTCTTAGATCTTTAACCAGGAAAAGACAAAAAGCTCCATACACTTCATGCATGTTTGGATTGATTTCCAAACTTAAAATTGATTAAACTTTGTATGAATAAGTAATTTGGTCCATGAATAGGTAACCACCGTTTAATTTAGTCTCTAAAGTCATGTGTTGTGACAAACCAACAATTTTTCTCAAAAACTTTCCTTGAGCATTTTTTAAGTAATCTTTGAGGTACCTACATTTTGTTCGTCATTATATTTTCCTTCATTCATTGCAAATGTAAGATAATAAATGTTGAATGGAAGCCTCCTAATTTTTTCAAGGTCAATATCGAGAAGTCCAACTCCACTAGTCCATGGTTTGAGAATGATAAGTTGTTTAGGTTTCTCTTCCTTGCTTGACAAGATTCATAATCTTTATTTGCCTCCTCTTTCTGAAGTGTTATTTCTTATGAATCAAACAAATTGAAATTGCGAGATCAATCTTATTTATCGAGAAGCTAATCATTGTATTGATCACAATGACGAGTTTGATTTAATAGAATTTTTAACTCTTCACTATTGATGAGTGTCTTTCTCACATGTTTCTTAACTATCGTTTTTAAACTGTGTAAGAAACCCATCGTTCTGTCTGTCTTGTATATTTTTAATCTTTAAACACCATCAGCAATCATTAATAAATTAAAAAATATGTCATTCTTCACGTATTGGAAATGTTATTAAAGAAGTCCCAGACAAATATAATGGTAAAAAACCTTGTATTCTATTTTATTATTGCCTGGTAAAATACCATATCGTTGTATTTGCATATATACGAACAATAAATTTATATTTAAGCTGAATTAAAATCTGTAGCTCTCACAAAAAGAAGCCATGAATCACGCGCCGCTAGTAGATGCTTTGCTCCACAGCAGTACTCATGAATATACTAAACTATACTAGTAGCTAAAAGAAAGATCATCTGATTGAAGTCCACTGCACAACCTGCAAGGTAAAAAAAACTTTTAGTGGAAAACAAACACAAGAAGTATGAACATAACATGTAAGCAGTTGACCTATCCAATGGAAGTAAGAGCACAAGACTTGAGAATTACTTTAGCTGAACAAAGATGAAGATTGTAGAACACCATCTTAAGGATTGAAGATACTTGAACCACTGATATTGACAGCAATTAATAGTGCCATGCCGGTAATTACAGCAAGCCAAAATAAGGCTGACCCTGCATTTCAAAGTTTTTATTTTCGCCATGAATACAAGATGATTTATATCAATGATAGACAAGGTTATAATAGAGATTATAAAAGAGTATGGTACCTCCGGAAGCTTCAGAACTAGAAGGAGTTGATTCCACATTGGCAACAGGAGGTTTTGGTACTTTAGACCCTGTATTTGAGCCATTATCCGAACCTTTCGTAAACCCAGCTTCAGATGTTACTATCCCTTGAAATTCTTCGCTAACGATTATTGCAGCCAAAACATCCATAAATGATTCTTTATCTGTTTGGTACATAGAATCTCTCACACCCTTTTGATCAATGACATTTTCTTCTGTATCGGACAACTCGTCATCTGAAGCATCTATATCAATCAAATCCTCCTCGGTCTTGTCATCTTCCTCGTCTTCTACATAGGCTTTATATGTTAGCCTAAGCAATATCTCCCCTGACGAGCCCTTTCCTCTAAAACCCCAACCCCCTTGTAAAACCACAATTCTGTCTGTTGGTACTGTGTCTTGAAGAGATCCCAAATCAACCTGAAAACATTTTCAAATAAGAAAACATGCACATGCGGGAAAATATAAAATTAACTATAAAATCCCTTATCCAATTTTTATTCAACTGCCAACGTTGAAAACTCAATACGACAGAGCCTACCGTTGAAGGAGGACAGTTGACAAATGACAAACAAGATGCTAAGCAGCAAGTTCAAAAAAGAAAAAAACTAATTGTATTATCTATGCACAGTAGACTGTGAATGAAGTATAAAACTAATAAGTAGAGAAAATGAGGAGTAAAACATCACCAAAATATGTTAGGCATTGCGCATAATACATACCTCTCCTGCACCTATACTCAAATCTGCAAATCCCAGAGCGTCTTTTACTTGGATATTTAACTTCTGCTTTTTAGGATTGGAAACAAGCATATGGAAATCCTGCAGTGGTAGCACATATTAATACGAAGAAAAATAGAGAAATAGCATAAACAAAGATGACTCAAGAAATTCAAAAACAACACCTGATTCCAAATTGGCATTCCGGGGGGGCCAATGACAGTAGTTTGACTGTTCTTTTTGCTGCGTATGGTTTGATCTCCAAGGCTAAGAATAACATAAGGATCTGTCTTGCCTGAAAGAACAGAAAAAAAATTGAGTAAACATAAGGATCTGTCCCAATGTTGTACAAATAATCCAAAAAAAGAGGCAAAAATCTACTTAAAAGGAAATACAAGACTATAGAATTTACCAAAAAGATAAGGAAGCTTTCTAGCATCCACAAGAGTGACGGATAGTTCACCAACAGAATCCTTGTTTCCTTCTTGCATTTCTCCATCTTTAACACCATCAACGACGGGACCCACAGTGACAGGACCAACAGCTTTTCCCTTCTGGAAGTCCAAAACAATTTTGTTTGGCCGTACAAATAGTCTAGGTAAATCTACTGTAAGAAGTTTCGTCAAAAACCTACAACAGAAAGGCCAGAATAATTACATTACAACTAATGACATGAAAAAAAAAAATTCCACAGCTAATCTAGAGATAATAAATCCATAAGTATGAAGAGAACATGAAATCCGCGGAGGAAAACTCAACTTCTAAATTTTACAAAATTGAATAGCCATCGACTAATAATCAAATAAATATTTGATCTGGAGTAAAAAAAGTTTCAAAAGTGCAATTACTATTAAAAATATTCAAACAAATGTACACACTCTGCTTCACAAGCATCAATTGCAATGAACTTATAAGTTAAAACAGCTAAAAAAATAAATGGAACTTACATTGAGAGAACCGGAATTGCTGATCATGCCCAACAATGCACAAAAGAAGAAAAAAAACAAAAATGTCAGCAACAATATGTTAGATATTCTTCAAAAATATGTATTTAAAATGCAAGGAAATTACATGTTACCTATGACATATCAAAAACAAACAAAATAAACTCTATATTATCAAATAAAAATACCAGACGGGAAATACAACATTTCAAAATATAAAAAATCACAAGTCTTAACCCAATAGGTTAGGCTTTGGAGAGAGTAGTTTCTTCATATTATTGTATAAGAGCTTCTATGACCAAGTGTCCCAAATATAATCATTTCTATCATCACTCAAAAAAATTAAAAATAAATAAATGTAAAAGCAACATAGTTGTGCCTGTGTAATGTCCATAACATTAAAAGAATCCTATGTGTGGAGACACTTCAGTTCAACACTAATCAAGAGCCTTTACCTAACAAGTAACAACCTAAGTGTTTGGGAGAGCTGATTTGTGACACAATGTAAATTGGTGTTAAAAAGGGAGGATGCATGGTTTTATTTGTTAAGTTGGCCATTAAGACTCCAAATTCACAAGTAAGTAGTATAAGACTAGTCTTTATAACCATTTACAACAACCATACTATCCAAAATATAACTCTCATCATCAGCACCAGGAATCATGTGTGAGTCCATTAACAAAAGATGCTTTGGGAATTGGCACAAAATTAACTCACTCATTTAGTCATGATATTCTGTCAAACAGCTTTAAGATGTAAGATAATATTCACTTTTTTTGTAGTTAGCTAGCACATTGGACCATGGTGTAGTGTAGATTATAAAATTTTATCGACCAGGCACGGATGATATTTACGGTACATCTTGTTTTTGTAATCATTTTCTACAAAAAACTATGTTTCTAATTGAATTGCTTACAAAGTCACTCAGATCCAAGTAAATATAAAGAATATAATTTCTAAGATTTACAAAAAAAATTGACATACCCATTAAATTGAACAAACGGAATGGAGACAGCTCAAATTTGATCTTAGGAAGTGAAACAAAAGCCCATGAAGCAGCACCGACCCAAGGTTCTGTAGGTATTAGTCGCAATTTTACCCAAAGTTCACCGTCAATGTCAAAATCTCGAACACCAACTGGTACAACAATTGGAATAATGCCAAATTTAAGAGAAAGACTCAACAGCATGCGGGCACCTCCAGTATACCTAAGGCCTATCTGGTACCTAGATAAAACCATGGAAAATAAATTGCTTATATTAAGCATACAATAATAAAAGGCTAAATAACACAATAGCTTTGGATCTCAGGAATATATATCCAAAAATAGAATTACTAAAAATACTCCAAAATCCAAAACTAATCCTTTCTACAAATGATACGATAAAAAACATGACCAGAACAACAATTGTAGTTCAAATGAAGCATACTAAGCTAAAAGATCAATTTTTTCAATATCTGATAGCGAACAAAACATTTAACTTAAACAATAAAGAAAAACATAACTTATAGTAATCAATCAAGTCAAGAGTTACTAATACAATAATATACTACAACTGAATATAGCACAGAGAAGAAAAACATACTGTAAATCATTGACACGGCGAGAAGTCCTGCGTTCAACATTCCTAACCGACAACGGTTCATCCCCTAATGAAAATTGCTTAATCTCAACTCTTTCAACATAATCAGGCTTCTCTAAATCATCAATAACAGGTTGAAGCAACCCAATAACCCAATTCTCAAGTCCACCTCTATAAACCTTCCACAACTTCCCCAAAACCATATTCACCCATTCAACCGACTCTTTCCTCTGCAAATCCTTTTCCAAAAACAAAGAAAAACTAGTAGGCACTTGAGGCCACACACCACGAAAACTATCTTCACTACTACTAACTTTGTTTCTCCTTTTCCTAAAAGTCCACAATTTATCAAAAACAACACCAACAAAGAAAAAAAACACAAACAAACCCACAATGTTTCCGTTTATGGGAGGCGACGGAATCGGGTGAATCACACCCAATTGAGTTCTAAGCTTATCCACAATCGGATCCTCTTGAAAAGTAGTGAAATTTGAACCCAATTGAACTTGTGAATCTTGCAACTTACCTTCTTCAAGTTCATCACTTGAAATCCTATTATTATCAAGTACGAAACTTTTAGCACCCCTTGTAGTGGAATTGGCGTTCAAACTAGTAAAACCTTGTTTACGAATGGAAGAGGAATAAATAGACCATTTTTTTCTTCGGAATTTATGATATGAGTAATAATTAGAAGCAAAGCGTTTCTTCATGGTTCTGGAAAGGGGAAAATCAGAAGGAAAACCATTGTTGTTGCAGGGACAGAGAGAGAAGTGAAAAGTGGGAGAAGCTTGTTGAAGAATCATGAATGGATTGATGAGAAGAGCATGAACAAAGGGTCATGACAATGAATATGAATAATTTTACAGAACAACATGGGAATTGGGATTGTTGAGTATTGAATTGAAATGTGTGATTATGAGAAACGTAACGAAATCGGTGGGAAGAAGAAGAGGCATGGTGTGAAAAATGAGAGAAATTGAATTGAATTGGAGAAAGATTGGACACGTTTTAGTGGGAATTTCAACCTAGAATTTTGGCCTTACAATTTTGACTACGTGGATTATCATTAGAGTCTCAAGAGCTAGAACTACATACACTTTATGCTTTTCATTTTTATTATTTGTGCAAAATAAATACACATACACCACCAACAAAAAAAACACTACCTTTACTATGATTAAGATTTTAATTATGTGCCGACCAAAATTTTCAATTAAACAAATAGAAATTTTATATAGTCATTTTCAATTTTTTTGGTTACAAAAGTTTTAAAAATATTTGACTTTATCATATCTATTTTTAAGTATTGCATATAAACTTTTTATAAATAATTGTTGCATGACAATTAAAAAAGTCAATGCATAGCGGATGTCGGATGGATTACATCTGCATTTAAAAGTTAAAAGGTGTCGTCAATTGAATTGATAATTGCATATAGTCTAGTCAATTTAGATGATGCTTGTATTCAATGTTTAAGAGGATATGTTGATTCATCTGGCGCATGTGTACAAAATCTAAGTGAAGTCTTCTACCATGTTTCTTCTTAATATTTTTTCACTAGTTCTATCATAATTGTTAAAAGAATTAGGCATGCATGTTTTTCGACAACCAAGCCTCCAATAAAGATGTGATTTTGAAACATTCGAAATTTCGAGCAACTTGAGAGGAACTTGAAGTGTCGGTTAGACGGAAATTAACAATGGTGAAAGAATAAGAATTATCGAGAGACTTGTTTCGTTCATCTCTATTAAAAAAATCCATAAATTTTGGATTTTTATCGGATATTTTGAAATGTTCGATAGAAATGTACCAATTTTCTTTTTAAAAATACGGCAAATACACAAGTGCTATCTAGAAAACACTTTTTTTTCAAAAATAGGCAGTAAACATGCATGATGGAGTTACTCTCTCACTCACGTGTTGCTCTTGACCCAATGTGGATGTTTCTCATGATGACCCAGCAATGGTATCAGAGCTCTTAGTTATGGGTTATTCTACTTGTTTGAATGATGAAGTTAAATACAAGTATTAAGATGGTATTGTTGAATGGTTCTAATTACCATTTATGGAAAGGCAAGATGAAATACTTACTATTTGTGAAGAAATTACATTTATCGATTTTTAGTTCCGCAAAGCTAAATTATATGTCTGATAAAGAATGAGAGTTTGAACATCAACAAGTACGTGGTTTTATTCAACCATATGTAGAAGATAATGTTTATAATCATATTGCTAATGAGACACATGCAAAAACTTTGTGGGAAAAGATAAAGTCCTTATATGCCTCTAAATCAGGGAATGATAAATTGTTCTTGTTGAATAACTTCATAAGTTTGAAGTATTAGGAGGGGACTTATATTTTAGACCACTTGAGTGAATTTCAAAGGCTCGTTTATCAGATGTCAAGAATGAGTATCAAATTTGATGATAAACTTTTGGGACTATTTCTATTGCTATCTTTACTAGAGTCTTGAGAGCTGTTTTGGATTTCTATCACAAGTTCTGATCCTAGAGGTGTTGTTTCTTTAGAAACGACTAAGGGTGGTATTCTTAACGAGGATATGAGAAGGAGGGCACAAGGTTCTTCATCTCAACCTAAGGTCATTAAAAGGAATTGAAGGATGATATAAAGAACAGTAGAAGTAAGTTCAGGCCGCGATACAAGAATCTGGAGTGACACTATTGTCACAAAACAGGACACATACATAAGTATTGCTATCAGTGGAAAAGAGATAACAAAGGCAAGAAAAGTGAGTCTAAACAAAAAGACCATGAAAATCATGATGATGATCGTGTTACTACTTTTACAGGTGATGGTATTGTTATTCTCCGTGATCACGAGCATGTTAATATTGTATCAGATGAGAGCATGTGGATAGTTGATAGTGGTGCTACATTGCATGTTACACCAAGGAATAATTTCTTCACATCTTATACTTTTGGTGATTTTGAAATGTTGAAGATATATAATAATGGTGTATCTAAGGTAATTAGTGTTAGTGATGGTTGCTTGCAAACCAGCATGGGAATGCAATTGTTGCTTAGAGGTGTCAAACATGCTCTAGATGCCCATTTTAATTTGATCTCTATGATATGATAGATGATTGTGGTTATGATAATCACTTTGGTTATGGAAAGTGGAAATTCAACAAAGGTAACTTGATTGTAGCTAGATGGGAACAACTTTATAAATTGTATTAGACAAAAGCTTTGGTTGCTATGATCAATGTGAATGCTATCGATATGGAAGCATCTTTGTGGCACTGAAGACAATAATATTAATGAAAAAGGGGTTGAATGTTATGGCAAAAAGGATGTTCTTCCTGGATTAAAAAATGAAGATTTTGAGAAGTGTTCTCATTGCATGGCAACAAACTATAGTATATTTCAAGAGACATCCTCCCTCAAGGAATTCAATTTGGTACATTATGATATTTGTGGTCCATTAAAAGTTAAATCCTTTAGTGGTGCACTTTATTTTGTTATCTTTATTTATGACTGCTCCAAAAAACTACGGGTTCATGCCTTAAAAAAAACAAGTGTTTGAAAAGTTCAAAGAATTTCATGGTTTGGTTGAGAGACAGACGGGCAAGAAGCTGAAATGTGCTCGTTCAAACAATGATGGAGAGTAATGTGGACCATTTGACTCCTATTGCAAGCAACATGGTATTGCACATGAAAAGTCTCCTTTTAAAACTCCTCAACTGAATGATTTAGCAGAGAGGATGAATCAAACACTAATTGAGAGAGCAAGGTGTATGCTATTTAAAGCTAAGTTGCTTAATAATTATTGGGGCGAGGCACTTTACACAACATTGCATGTTCTTAATCTCACTCTTACTGTTACTTTGAACATTGAAGTTCCAGACAAAGTTTGGTTTGGTAAGAATGTCAAGTATGATCACTTGAGAGTCTTTGGTTGTAAGGATTTTGTGCATATTCCAAAGGATGAAAGACCCAAGTTGGATGCAAAGTCAAAACAATGTATCTTCATCGTTATGGGCAAGATGAGTTTGGTTGTAAGTTGTAAGATATTGTAGTGAATAAGCTTATTCGAAGCCGCAATATGGTGTTTATGGAAGACCAAACTATTGAGGACATTGATAAGGTATATAAGGCTACACCCAAGAAATATATCATTTTGTCTAATGTTGATCCAATTTGGTTACATAGTTATAATCTAGATGATATTGGTGGTGATGATCATAATGTGAGTTATATGATTATGTTGATGATCAACAACTTGGAAATCAGGTAAACATTCCAACTAATGATGGTGAAGACGAGAGTGATATATCACATGATGAGAATCTTATTGAAACTCCATAATCATCTCAAGTTCAATTTAGGAGGTCTAACAAGCAGAGAAAACCTTCTACATGGTATAATTATCTTGAGTATGTGACCTTGAGTAATAAGGGTGAACCCGAGTGTTTTCAAGAGGCCATGGAAAGTGATGAAAATAAAAAGTGAATGTATGCAATGCATGATGAGATGAAATCATTGCATGATACTCACCCTTATGATTTAGTGAAGCTGCCTAAAGGAAAAAAGGGTTTTGGAAAACAAATGGATTTATAGAGTTAAACATGATAGCAACTCTAACTCTCCAAGATATAAAGTCAAATTAGTGGTGAAAGGTTTCCGTCAAAGAAAAAGGTGTTGATTTTAATGATATTTTCTCACATGTTGTAAATATGTCATCAATTAGAACCGTGTTGAGTTTTGTTGCTACTCTTGATTTAGAGGTTTGGCAAATGGATGTGACGACGACTTTCCTTCATGGTGATTTGGAATGAGTTCTACATGAAACAACATGATGGTTTTCAAGTTAAAGGTAAAGAAGGTCATGTGTGTAGATTGAGAAAAAGTTTATATAGATTGAAGAAAGCTCTAAGGAAGTGGTACAATAAGTTTGAATCTATTATGTGTGATCAAGGATACCAAAAGACTACTTTAGATCATTGCATATTTGTTAGAAAATTTTATAACGATGACTTCATTATCTTGTTGTTTTATGTTGATGATATGCTTATTTTAGGGAAAAATATCTCTAACATTAACAGGTTAAATAAGCAATTGGGAAAGTCATTTGCCATGAAAGACATGAGAGCAACTAAACAAATTCTTAACATTAGAATCACGTGTGACAGAAAAGTGAATAAACTTTGGATGTCACAAGAGCACTATGGAAAGAGTGTTGCAAAGATTCAAAATTAAAAGTTCTAAGACAGTAAGCACTTCTCTCGCTACTCACTTCAAGTTGAGTTCTAATCAAAGTCTTTCAAGTGAAGATGAAGTGTTTGATATGAAATGTATTCCTTATGCATCTGTTACGGGTAGTTTGATGTATGCAATTGTGTGTACAAAACCAGATATAACACATGTTATTGTTATAGTCAGTAGAGTTTTGTTAAATCCATGTAAAAAGCATTGGAATGCTATAAAATGGATTTTAAGATATCTTTGTGGTATCACTTCTACCAGGCTTTGTTTTGAAGGAGATAAGCATACACTTGTATGATACTCCGACTCTAATATGACTGGAGACATTGATTCCATAAATTTCACTTCAGGACACATGATTAAATTTGCAGGGGGAGTTCTGGCTCGACAATTCAGATTGCAAAAGTGTGTAACACTGTCTATTATAGAGACTGAGTTCATTGCAATTTTCGAAGCATACATAGAGTTACTATGGTTAAAGAAATATTTGTATGAGCTTGGTTTTGTTCAAGACAAATATGTGTTATTTGTTGATAATCAAAGCAGTATTCATCTTGGTAAGAATCTGACTTTTCATGATAGGTTCAAACACATTAATGTGATATATCATTTGATACATGATGTTTTGGATGCTAGGTTGTTGGAGTTAGCTAAATTTCATACATATGATAATGACTCTGATATGATGACTAAAGTATTACCAAGAGGAAAATTTGAAGCTTGTTGTGATATCACCGGTTTGGTGATTTCCTTTACATAGTTGTGAGGGGGAGATTTGTTAGGTTTGAGCTTCCTTCCTATAACGAGAAACACTCATATACGATTAGTCAATTTGTCTCATTTATTTAAGTGTAGATGATCAATTAAGGGTTGAGTGAGATAGAGAGAAAATAGCGATTCAAATGAGAGAAAATTGAGATAAACTCGTTCCCGTTTTTCTGCAACCAATTTGACTAAATTGAAGATCACTGATTTGTTAACCGTCAGACCGTGCTCAAATTTGAAGGGCAGGTTCGTAACACATGTATCTAACTTTTGACTATTCAGAATTTCAAAACAACATTCGACGTAAGAGTTAACTACTTTGTACTGAAGCTGCAGATTTGAGAAATTTTTCAGTTTTTTTTTTATTCTTATTTGTAAGTTAGTTTGCTTTTTGATTCTTGTACTTGTAATTATTTATAGTGAAATTATTTCTTTGGTCTGGACGACTCGTAGATTTTACTATCATACTAAGTATTTTTCACGTTAAAAAAATATTCTTTTGTATTTTTATTTATTCAATTTATCGTCTTATTGATCCTCAAAATTCCTACAAATATGGAGAATTTTATATCATTACCTATTGATTTATTAGTGTATCTCAATTTTCCATCATACAATAAAAAACATATTTGAGAGATTATTAAAATTACTCCAACCACAGAGATAAAGAATAAAGCATTTATATAATTACAATTCTAAGTTAGATATTTTGAAGATTAGTTTTTGTTTCTCGAGTGTTATTTTATTTTGCGCACGTGGGTCGGAGGTTAGAAAATGGGAAGCCAACACGGATCACTTGAATAATGATGATAATATTTTCTTTATACTTTGAATTATTTCATGCTTGCTTTTGAAAGTCAACCTATTATGATTATACATTAACCCTTTAATTTACAATAACTTTGTGAATCATGATAATTCAAAACTAAATATATTATTCGACTATCCATACTTCTATTAAGCACTTCACTAAATAAAATTTTAATATTTCCAAAAATAAATTTATTCTATGTATTAAATCAGCTCATGCACTCGTGTAATTTCGAATTCAAGAAATCTAATTTTATATTCATTAATAACTACACTTTATTTCTAATTTATTGCAGAATTAGGGCATCTATTAGTATTTTTGGTTTCAAATGGAACAATTTTTTTTTCAAAATTAAAAATGCAAAACTCGTAAAAAAATCATCTAAAACAAAATTATAAACCATATTGATCTCTATTAATTTTTTGTCTTATTACTATTCAAATTTTTTGATACTTGACATTTTCTCCATATTAAAACATATTTTCTTCTCTTTATATTATTTATTTTTTAAAAGCAATATTTTATCTTCTTTGAGAAAACTATTAGTATTTATTTTTTAAAGCAAGATTTTATCTTCTTTGAGAAAGTTGTTGAAAATATATTTAAAGATATCAATAAGTTTATCTTATCGATCAATAATTTAATCTACAGCTAAAGTAGATTGGTTTTAGTTGGCTTACACACCAAAAATGGATTAGTTTAATTTTTGATAGTGGTGTGTGAAAATTTCTTCTTTAGTGGATAATCTATTTGGGAGTGTAAGTGGATCAGAAAAAATCAATTAAACAATTAGAGGATCTAGTATACCGCGATGTGTGATTTGATAAAAAATATTATTGTACAGATTTCGCATGAGAAACTGTCATTCCATTCAATTAAATAGGAATGTCCTATATCTGACATATCTCTTGGGATGAGTAACATGAAGCTCGGAATTCATGGGTGTATTGAATACTCCCCAATCAATAAAGGAATTGGACTATGGTCAAGTCAGTAACAAATAACTATTTATATTATACCATGTGGAAAAAAAACTTTTTTGTGAAATGAATTGTTTCATCTCTTTCTTTTTTCTTTGAAAGGAACTAAAATTATGTTCAAAGTGATAATTTAAATTAAACTAAATAAAAAAAAAATTCAATTTGATCTGACCTAATCAGAATGAACATTCTAGTGATGAGCAACTTTGATTAGACTGTGGGGGGTGTACCTGCAAGGCACTCCGATGTCAAAGTGAGAATGCAAGTACATAAAGGTAGAAGAGATAAAGATTCAGAATATCTGACCCTCTAATAGGAGAGGGTATTTATAGTGTGCCCTCAACGTTGTGCCAAAGTTCTTCCATGGGATGGATCAGCTAGGCCCAAGGAAGAACTGTCAAGGAATGCATAGATGCAAGTAAGACCCAACATGTGGTCTTGTCCTTGGTCCAACTGTCTCATACATTTCATGAGATAATGGTGGACAGTTGGGTGATGTGGTATACGTGGGGGACACACTGTCTCCCCATTCATGGATATTGGGTCGTGGGTCGTGCCTGACGGATTAGGCCTCTGCCCGATACAGACTTGCAGGCCCAGGCCAGAACATGACCCCCAAGTCGAAACTCCGGAGCAAAGTGATGACTTAAGAGGGAGTATGTCGGGCACTGTCAAACAACGTCGAGGATATTCGTCGACCTATGTCTGGCGAAGTTCACTAAGCCGAGTTTTCGAGTGTCGGGAAGAGATGCCCATCCGAGTGGAAACGTGTTTGATGTTTCTTTTATGTTTCCCGCTATCGATGGTAATGGTTCATCTTTTTGTAATGTCGAGGACGCGAGTGGAAAAACGAGAGAGGATGGTGTCGAAATGCGTTTAAGCAGTGTTAGCGTGTCCCCGTGGGCACTCCTCTTTGTCGGGGAGAATTCCCTTATCGGATGGTCCGCGAACATTTGTGGGTGTCGAAGACGTGTGCGCGTCCTCACGGATCCGATGAGGTACACACATTTTTAAGGTGTCTATGACACGCGTGCCCGGTGCCCCCTGGACTTCCCAAGAATGACGTGTCTTATTTTTTCGTTGATCCCTTAAATGGCATTTAATGCGCGTTGTCTCGTTTTTCGTGTGACAGCAGATTAAATGCATGTCGCCCTAGGGAATCTAGGCAGCCTAGGAAATGATTACCAAGGCGCGTCCTCCCACACAACGTCTGTAAAAGGAGCTTGAGGGGACCACTTATTCTTTTTACGCTTTCATTTCTCCTATAAAGTTCACTGGACGTCCATTTTTCTCTCACCGAAACTTTCATCGTCGTCGTACCGTTCATCACCGGAATCATGTTAGGTACTATTTTCCTTTCTTTTCTAGTAAATTAGTCTTAATTTCCTAGTTAGTACGGTGGTTTGTTCACCAGAGTAGGCGATGAGGTCTTTCCTCAAGCTGTTTTTAAGGAGAATCCTAATGAATCTCCCAGGCACATCATGTGTTTGCCATGAATGTGTCGGGCAACCTTAGGTATTTTCCTTGAATTTATCGAGCACCTTTTGACTATTCTGGGAACCCTTAGGGTTTCGCTTGAATATCCCAAGCGTCTTTAGATGAATGTCTCGAGTATCTGTCGGGTTGAAATGGATGTGTCGGGCATCTCCTCCCACTTGTTTTAACCATCGCCCTTTCATTTGAACTGCGGTGGAATGGTGAATTTGATGCGACATCGAATTCATCGATTTCCTCTACTTTTAAGGTAACGTGGATCAGAGAACTGATATCCCCATGGAGGACATTGACATAAATGTGGACGAACAAGAACACCCTACTGAAAGGAGCGCGTCGACCACATTAGGGGGCGAGGATCTCTCTTAGGTCACCGAAGAGCCGTTGGAGACGGGTCGCATTTTGTTCAAGACCACACTACCGCCTATACCATCTTGGAGGATTTAGGCCCAGACCAACCTCATAATTGGGAGTGCTTAACTCCCATCCCCGAGCAACGAATCTGCTCGGCTTTTTGGGGAAAACAGTTTCCCATGTATGAGTTCGCTTTCCGGGAGACAGGGATCCGACTTCCTTTTACCATTTTCCAGGCGCGCGTTTTTAGGAGGCTCGACCTGGCTCCTTCGCAACTCCACCCTAATGCTATTGTGTTCGTTCGGGCGTTCGACTAGTATGTCAACACCTCAAGGTCGACTGCACCTTGCCCCTTATCTTTCACGTCTTCCACATGCAGCAGTCGGGCACACACGGGCGCCACAACTGGGTTTCTTTTAAAAAGCCGATGAGGCTCTTCAAGACCTACCACGACTTTGTCCGAAACTTCAAGGATAGGTGGTATTCAGTGAATCCCATCACCTCGCGCGCTCTAGATAACATTTATAGTACGCAGCGGGATGCCCAAGGTGTGGAGCGTTTTATCTCGAAGATTCCTCTTGAATGGCAGCAGAATCATGTCAGATGGTCGACCGACCATTACTGCGTGAAGGCTGAGAATTTGGGGCCCGAGGACACATTGGCCTACGAAAAGTTGGTGGCCTATGTCTGAGGTTTTACCTTTTCAACGTGCATGGATCGGCTGGATAATCCCCTTATGGATGATGGCAGGCTCCCCCTCTTCGAGGTTTGACTTATCAATACTAAAGTCGTGCTTGAATGTAAATCATACGAGGAGGCTCTCCGAATTTTAGGTGGTTTATGCTCGCCCCTTTCTCGCCTTGTTGTTTTTTTATTCATCATACTAACTTGTTGTTTCTTTTCCCAACTACTATGCCCAACCTCAAAGAACATATGCTGAAGTTGGCCAACAAGGGTGCAACCAAACAATCAAAGAAAGCGGGCAAGGGCCGTGTCCGTCAGGTAGCTACAGAAGACGTGGGCGGTGGCTCTATGAATCCCGCTCCCCTCCGAACTCTCCACATATCGCGGTGACGCCTGACAATCCAGTCTTCGTGTGTGACTCTCCTCCTCACAAACGCCCCCCGTGTTGAGGGCTCGTCGAGCTAGACTATTGTCGTGAACGACGGACAATCGTAGAATTGAGGAAGTTACCTCCTGCCACCTTGAGCGTGAAGTTTTTAGTTCCAATGGTTCTGTCAGGGTGGCGACTGTTGAGGCCAAGGCCATTCTTGACCAGGACAGGGCGATCAGGAGGTCTAACTTGTCTCAGGACATAGTTGCAGCGATTAAGGTCATAGAGATAGCCTTGGTCCCGTTTGATAATATGTGTCTGCTGTCGGAGCTAAGAGTCGCAGAAGAGGTGCTTCAGGAATCCAAGGTCAAGAGGGACCTGCTCTCCCACAACTTCTTCAATTACATGGAGTAATACAAACTCCAGGAATGGTTGATGTTCGAGTTGGGGGAGGTGAAGCTTGAGCGAGACAGCCTGGTGTATGAGAAAAGAAGTTGAAAGACCGGGAGGCTGAGTTCGATGAAGCCGTCGCGGAGAATAAGCGTCTCCGTTTGAGGGTCAAGGAGTTGGAAATATATGCTCTCCCTGCTGAGGAGGAGAGCGAGAAGGATAAGATCATGTGAAGCTGGGGAGACCTGATTGCTAGGATTAGGCAACTTGAGAAGGATTTCATGGAAACCCTTTAAATGGGTTTTGACAATGCCACGAACCAACTCAAGGTTGTCAACCCCGGGCTATTGAGTGAAGGGACGGCCTTTAACTATGAACTGGACGACAAGGAGCTTTTTTGCCCGTTTGTAGGCCCGAATGACGAGTAGGAAAATGAGGAGGTTAAAGAGTAGGTTTGGCATGTGTGCCATGGTTTTTGTTTTCTGGCTTGCGTGCCACAATTTTTGTTTTTTTGGCCTGCGTGCTACTTGTATTTTGGGCATAATCCCCTTCTTTTGTACTCATTACCGGCCAAATTTTGGTCGGTTTATGTAATGAAATGTTTTTATTTCGATTTTATTTTCTTGTTTTTGAATTTACTATGAAATGTGAACTTGTTGCTCGACCGTAAGGGCTCGTTGGTTTAGGGAACTGACGAGGTGGTGGGTTTTATGTCCGTGTATGAATTGGATGAGGGTCACAGTCGAGGCCTTGATCCCCTGGCTTGAGCCTTCCCATCGCGAGCTAGGCGCCCTGCCGACGTGGTACTACGACATAGGAGTTCATTTGAAGTATCCTCTGTCGAGAAAGGTGTAACATGTTGGGAGAACTGATTTTCTATAAATGTTGCGGATATCAAGAGTCGCCACCGACTTTTATTTTATCCAAGTGGAAAGGATATAAAAGAACATGAAAGACCTATTTTAAAAGACTTGAGTTCGGGGGTAGGTTATATAAAGGGAAGGTGTTAGCACCCTTTATATCCATGGTTATCCATGGGCTCTTAGTTACATATCTCACTTATCTGTTTGAAAAAGGAAAATGCAGTGTGTGTTTAGAAATTTGTCTAAGTACTCTGTAATGATCCTCATATGGATGTATACAAAGTCTTTTTTTTGAAGGTATTTGAAAAGAGTGAGGCGTGAAAAGTATTTTTGAAATATGAGCAAGTAACTAAGAGGTACCTACCCTAGACTAGTCTTTCATGTTCTTTCATTTTCTTTCAAGAGTAAGAATGTCCCTACTATTAAGGAGTAGGTAGTCATTACTTTGGATTTATTTGAGGGATGAGCGTAGGGTCATCGTATGGTCAATGAAGGCAACTTAAGGGGTGCCTTTAGCAATTGGGAGGGACTATCATCTTTAATCGAATGGACAAGATCATTATCAAAGGCAACATCGTAGGGACTTGATCTTTTAAATTGGGGAGGGACTAGATGATTTTATTTGGATATGTATTTTTCTTAAGACACCCCACTTTCGAGGGACTTGACCATATAAAGGCAACTTAAGAAGGGGAACCCTAGGAGGTGCAGACGGCGATCATAGATCGACTTACGTGTGTGAGTGATTTTATTCAGATATTTAATCTTTTTTAATTAAATTATCTAAGTCCTTATTAATTTCTTATTTCCTTTCACTCCCTATTTACTAACCATAAATTAAATAAAAGGCGAAAAATAATAAATCATATGCTATTACATCGCTTTGGGGCAGATACATAATAATCGAGCATAAAAAAATAAATTACAATAATAATAGCCTATACATTTTTCTAATAAATTTAAATAAGGCAAAAAAATAAATAAATAAGCAAAGAATATTATTCTAAATAAATAATTAAATAAAATAACAATAAATAAAAACAAAATTATTAGGGTAGAAAAAGATAAATTAGGTTCTTAAGCAAAATTAAGGTTAGTTAAAAAATTAGGTTTTTTTATAGAAAATTTAGATTTTTTTAAAAGAAAGTTCAACTAATTACTAATTATTATTAATTTATGAAAATATAAAGAAAATTAGTTATATATACAATTCTTATTATTGTAAAAATAATTAGGAATTTATTTAAAATAAAATAAGGATATTAAAAGTTAATAGAAATGTATTAATTAAATTATTAATTTATTTACAAATTAATCAAAGTATGGAAAAATTATTTACATGAAAATTAAATATTTGTATATAAAAAAACATTAATGGGGTATTTTAAGAAAAAAGGTTTTATAGAATAAATTAGAATTAGTTTAAGTTAGTGATGAATATTTTAATTGAATTGAAGTTAATTATCATTAGTTCCTTAATTAAACTAATAATTAAAATAGAAAATAAAAATAATAAAAGAAAAAAAAGAAACAAACGCACAAAATAAATGGGGGAGGTCTGGTTTTGATACCAGGACCTCCCTATTACCAGATGGATGCGTAACCACTGGGTTACGCGCGCTGTTTGATAATCATGTGAACCAAAATCAAAATAAACTAAGCCTGCAAAATAAGGGAAATATTAAAATAAAAAAAGGAGAGAACTTGGGGATCGAACCCAGGTCTCAGGCTTCATGCATATCCACGTTGTCCACTGGACTGCTTGTGCCTATGTGAAAATAAATAGAAAACAAAAAATAAATATTAAACGTAATTTTTAAAAATAGAATGGCGCCACACTTCATCTTCTTCATTGATCTGTCCATTTAGCCTATAGATACGCTTGTCTGTTGCTAAAGGCTTTAGTGACGGTTCTTCGTTCATCACTAAAACATCTGAAAATTTCAAAACTCAAAACTCATCAAATAAATTGGTTTCAATCCCATATTTCTATTATAAATCGTCCTAGGAATTCAATGAAACCATCAATTGCCCCTGAAAACACGTTTAATTGAGGTTCCCAAATTCGAAGATATAAACCCTAATAATGGCAAAACCTTATTCCTGCATCAAAACTTAAATCAAATCATCTAGAAACATTCCAAACGTTAGTACAAACAAGAATATATGATCAATTAATCTTTATCGCGCATAAACAAGGGAAATCGAAAAAAAAATTCAAAACAAGCAAGAACATGAATGCGGTTTATATGATTCAACGCATTTTTGAGGATGATGATGATGCATTCATGTTCTAAAAGTTTCAAGGATCACAATGCAAGTACAGAAAGGTAGAAGAGATAAAGATTCAAAATACCTGACCCTCTGATAGGAGAGGGTATTTATAGTGTTCCCATAGCGTTGGCCCAAGGTTCTTCCATGGGTTGGATCAGCTAGGCCCACGGAAGAACTGTCAAGCAATGCGTAGGAGCAAGTATGACCTAGCACATGGTCTTGCCCTTGGTCCAACTACCCCTTACATTTCAGGAAATAATGGTGGGCAGTTGGGTGACATGGTGTACGTGGGGGAGACGATGTCTCCCCATTCCTGGATATTGGGCCGTAAAAGCAATATTTTATCTTCTTTGAAAAAACTATTAATATTTATTTTTAAAAGCAATATTTTATCTTCTTTGAGAAAGTTGTTGAAAATATATTTAAAGATATCAATAAATTTCTCTTATCGATCAATAATTTAATCTACAGCTAAAATATATTGGTTTTAGTTGGCTTACACACCAAAAATGGATTAGTTTAATTTTCGATAGTGGTGTGAAAATTCCTTCTTTGGTGGATTATCAATTTAGGAGTGTAAGTGGATTAGAAAAAAATCAATTAAACTGATCATTTAAATTAAACTAAATAAAAAAAGTCAATTGTTTTTGTTTGATTCAAAAATCAAACCAAACAAATAAATATCAAGGTAGTTTAGTTCGGTTCTCGATTTTAGTTTTTAGGAACCGTCAAATCGATGAATCGAAACGATGAATTTAAATATACTTAATATTTTATTTAGCTAATTAATAAGCCTAAATTTTGTATATGTTTAACATTTCTCCATCTTTGTTTACATTTCCTTTCTTTGAATCAAATATATAGCCAAAAGCAAACTCCAAACATAAAAAAATAGAAATCATAAGCCATAAAATCTCGCTTTCACCAAATTGCTATTTTGGTTACCCGTCACCATTGTTTCTCTCGCCACTGTCATTCTTATAGGTTATGATTTCCTTATTCATGTTCAAGTTTTATTCATTACTTTACATTATTTTTTATATCTTTTATGTTTCTTCTTCAACGGATTTTCTTCTAGTCTTGTTATAAAATAATTTTGATGTGTGTTTGAGGATTGAAGCATATTAATTTATGTGTATTGAAACCTTTTATCTTTATTGTTGTGTTTTATTTGTTACGCTTTCAAATTTCTTTCAAACCTTCTCACGTCAAGTGTCAACTTTTGTATTCAATAGTGAACTTATTTTATAATGCAATTAAAATTATGTAAATGTTTCGTATTGATTAAGAACAAAATGTAAGTTGTTTGAAAAGTAGAGTATGAAATATATTATATGATATGTATTATTTTTAAAAATAATACCATAAAATACATCGAACAATATTAGAGCAAATGATACACAAATAAATATAATGTTTAGAATAAAAACCAAACTGAATTGAAGAAAACCAATTAGTTTGGTTTGATGCCATTTTTAAAAAACAATAAAAACCAAATCAATGGAGATATGATCGGTTTGGACAATTTTTTGACTAAAAACCAATTCCAAACAGAACCGGTATAATTAGCTACTTCAGTAACTTAAACTGGCAAGTTGATTCACATAGGATTAACTGGGAAAACTCTCATAGGAAGTTCCACCGGTGAAAGGACTCAGATGGGAAAAGCTTGTTGGGGAGCGACTTTCAAATGAGACATTGTGGGGAGATTACTTACTAGAGAAACTGGCAAGAATTTGTGTTGAGATAAAAACTCACTTGAGGAGTTTTAACTGGTTTACCCAGGGATTAATTTGGATTTCCATGAGCGCTCACATAATCCTAAATTATGTTATGCACATATGCTTATGCATTTATTGATGCATGATATGCCTTTGGTTACCTAGCGTAGTAAACCACATATGTGGATATGGCACACATGAAATGATGCATGAAATGCAATGATTGATAGATGCATGTAATGGGTTAATGGATTTTCGACAATGGAAAATATACTTCAAAGTAAGTATGTCAAGTGGGGTTTATTTTCTTTTGTTCAAAAGAGCCAAGCGAGGTCAAGCTTTTGAGATGTGTGCACCAAGCAAAGTTTGACTTTGAAACGTAATTAGATTATTAGACGAATACTTGACTATAAAATATATATCAAAAGACGATTACTAGACTTTGAAATGGAAATTATTTGATTTCCAGACGAGTATTAGTCTTTAGGAGGAAGAAGATTCAATTTCCATATGGGAATTAGATTTGCAAATTATACTGTCACACGAGAACTGGATTTGCAAATCAAAATTTCATACGAGAACTGGATTTGAAAATTAAATTTCCAGGCGAGAATTAGATTCTAAAATTAAACTACCAGATGGGAACTAGACTAAAAAATTAGAAATATTTAGTTTCAGACGAGCATCGGATACTGAAGTGCTAGCGAGCACTACACTTTGAAATGGATACTCCCGTATGGGTACTAGACTCATAAATGGATATTTACAGACAAATATTGGACTTTAAGATGCCATACGGGTATTGGACTCTAAAATTCCAGACGAGCAATGATCTTTCAAAATAATTAAATTGACAGACGGAACTGTATTTTGAGATGTCAGACGAGTATTAAAAATTAATAAATATCCAGAAGAGTACTGGAAATAATTAATTTCTAGTCATGTACTGGAAATGACAGTTTCCAGACGGGTACTAGAAATGATTAACTTATCAGACGAATACTAGAAAAATGAAGATGGACAGACGAGAACTGTATTTTTTAAAATTTTGCCAAACAGGTTCATACTTTAAAATCAAGAATACCATACATGTACTAAAAAGGTAAAGATTGTCAGACAATAAATGACTAAAATGATTAATTTTCCAGACAAGTACTGGACTTGAAAAAGATTAACTTTCCAGGCGAGAATATGACTTTTAAATTTGAATGAGTTCCAAACGAGCATCAAATTTTGAAAAAGAAAAGGGTTTCGAACTTTGCCATGCGCGTACTGGTTTACGAGTGCCGAGCGATATTGGTCTTTGATAGATTTAAATATATAATGTCGATGACAGATGGTCTTTGGGAATGAGGGCGTGTGCCACACATGACTCATAATATGCACGGTGATTGAAATTTGTTTTTATGCATGAGTTTGTGGGATTTAAGAGGGTTTTTTTCATAAAAAAATTACCTCTTAACGGAATAATACCGATGAATGATCTTGATTAAATTGTTAATCACAAATCAAATATCAAATAAGATTCAAGAATTACCTCTTGAAGTGTGCTTTAACTTTGATCACGAACGAGGAAAATATCATCGTCTCTACGAAGTCCACGAGAGCACAAAGTGGAACACGGTGTTAGCCGTCTCTTGTTCTAAGAAAATTGACAATTAGGATTAGTAAGGAAAATAGCTCATCTATTTATAGAGAGCTTCTAAAACCCTAATGCTCTTATTTTGGGCTTTTCCAAAATAAGTCCAATCTTATTTAATTAAACTATTTTAATTAAATAAATTATTATTATATTTAACTAAACACTTTTAATTAAATAAAATAAATATCAATTAAATTAAATCAAATTTAACTTAATTAAATGTCAATTTTTATTTATTTAATTAAATCAAATTTAATCAAATAAATTATATATGTGTTAATGTATTAAACAATTTAAATACTATTTACACATAATTAAATTAAATCATATTTAATTTAATCTTCCATTCCACTATCAGTACTCTATGCGTGTGACCCTATAGGTTCTTGTAACATTGACAATAATATTAAATTACCTATTTAATATTATAAACAGTGAGCGGTATCTAGCAACACATCACTGCTACCCAAGTGACGAGAATGTCGTGTGATCTGACATAACCTGTTTGCGATAATGATCATGTGTACAATTACCCTTTTTCCCTTATATCTATATTGAACACAAGGCATAGAATGTGTCACCCTTGTATAGTCCAATATTTTATTACTTGATCCTCGAGTATACTTGATAATAACAAATAAGCCTGATATCTCATATTGACTTATTTGAGCACGACCATTCATTTTACAGTCATACTCTATCAAGGGGCCCATAGATATTACTCCCGTATATGTAGGAGGGGAAAATCTCATCTAGGTCACTCATGTCCCCCAACATGATTTGTGAAGTACCCATCAATCATCTTTATGGTCGTCCTGTTACGGATAACATTTGATTGGCAATAAAGTACTCGACTCCACATCTAGAGTCCATAGTGGTTTCAGGTCGAAGGGTGGTATACACCATTATCACTGTGAGAATAACTTATGACACTTACATAATAAACTATGTAGTATTTTCATGGTGGGTCAATCCAGTATAAATATTACTCACAATATTTATACCTACGCGAAGACTTGATATCTCATATCCATGACTTGTGAGATACAGTCATCAGCCTACTCACATAATAGTCTCTATACATTATTGTTGTCCTATTTAACAATAAAACTTAACTACGGATACTTTAAGAATAACATCCTTATGTTTAGTGTAAACTCACGATTAAGTCACACTTAATGTATCATTAAACAGACTAATTATTCCAAGGACTTCATTATGTCATATAAAAAATAACACAATAAATACAATGCCTAATAAGTATATATATTAACAAATAATATATATCTAGGTCAAGATACAAAAGCATATTAAGCCAATATTGATTGACTATTAGGGATTACTCCAACAATCTCACACTAGCACTATAGCTAATCAGATATTAATCTAACATTTATCTGCTAATTGTGTGTGTCAAGCATCATTAGGGTATAAAGAACCCTTTCCTATGTTGGTAATATACACCTCTTCCAATTTCAACTTTCGATCTTCTATCAAAGAGAAAAGAAGTTTCAAAATATACATACATGAATCACTAGTGAGATCTAGTTTTCTTAACTTGCAATATTAACTCATTGTCATCGTGAATGAGATCAATAGGATCTGCAATACAAGAAACACAACTTTCTCCCCAAGAATTAGCAAAGCGACCCAAATCATATATTTGACCTTAGTACTAGAAACGAAAAATGTCTTAAGTGTTTCCTTTTAGCTTATACAGTTTTTATCCAAGCATAATATTTAATTTATATTGTGATATGAATATATAATTCATAAATTTTGTAATAACATCATTACAACTCCTTTACAGTTATTATTCCCATCTACTCTCAATAAAAGGAACATCATATCCTTTTTAAGATATCCACATACCTTTTTGATAGTGATATAGTGATGAACACTTCAATCGATTTGGTACTTATTGTTTGTGCTTATAGCATAAGGTGCATCTAGTGAAGTACATATCGCAGTGTCCTTTTTCTCATCCAATGAGGTAAGACATTGTCCATTAGACAAAACATCATGCCACACATGCAATAATCTTAATGTAAGATTATGCATATTGGGTGTCACAACACTTCTTCGGGATATGTACTTGTGCTAGGATTAAGATCAACCATATATCTCTATATATTTTGATTCCTAACCTTATAGTAAACCTCACCTAAACATTTCATCAAAACCATTTCCTTAACCATGTCCTACATTGGTGTTGTAGGGAATTTGTTTTGATGATCAGTATGTCATCTACATACTATACTAGATTAATGCAAGTACTCCCACTAACCTTATTGTATGTACAAGATTTAAACTTGACACTTATTAATTCAAGTTTTTACAAAACTTTATTAATAAAAGGATTCAACTCTAAGAAGTTTGCTCTAATCCATAATTGAATTTAAACAACTTATACTTCTTTTATAATCAAGATATCTATGATCTTATCTAGATCTTGTGCTACACGAACCAAATGATCCAACAATAACTCCCTTGTTGAATTGGTTTATATTCCATTATCATATATGTATCTTTGGTGCTTGAATTTATTCAAGTTCTACATCACTCCCACCGGTTCCTTTAGATACATAATGTCTCTAAAGGAAGACTCTAGTTCTATCGACAAAACAATTGTGTTCTGTAACGTATTATAGAATATGCATCCCTTATTTCCATTGGGATACATCCATAAATACATCTTCATCTAGATTCTAATCAAGTTTACTTATTAAACCTTACAATCTAGATGATCATAAATACAAACTAGGTACTCTCACCTCCATATCAAATATGGTGTCTCTACGACTATTTTAAATGGAGTTGGTTATGGATATGAATAATTGTATGTAAAAAAATTTATAAAAGAGTCTTAAAGATATAATTGAACTATTTTAAATCAATCAATGTCAAACATGATACAATTTAAATGGTCATTATACTCTTTATATAGGTATTTACCATAGCGAACAATTCCTATGATCTTAATAACTTTTCGAGTTGTTTCCTTCTACTTCACACTTGAACTCTTCTAAAAAGAATTATAACTCGTGTTAAATATGTAAGTTTCAAATCTTATTTGATCCATCATATATTTATTATAGATAAGCTTATCAAGATTATAGAACTCAAATTTACTACTTGATTTAGTATTGAAAACATTGTTTGGATAATCATGACAACATTTGTCCATTATCAAAATATGCACTCCTCATCTTGTTAATACAAGAATTAGAATTAATTTTTCTTATACTAAATGAAACTTAATAACAATTATTTGGTTTCATTCCTGATAACACTAAATTTCACCGTATTTCTGACTCCGATTTTGCATGAATTCTTAGGTTTTATTGTTATTTTGTTATGTTATTACTTTGTTTTTCTTTATTTTCAGGTTTTCTATGTAATCGGGGCTTAAATCGAGAAGAGGAGCGAAAAAGAAGTGGAAACGGACGAAAACCAAGAAATTCAGCTTTTTACACTTACGGCATCCGCCATGGCTGGCGCCATGGGGTCTGCCATGACGTGACCACGTCTCAAGACCACTCCACAACTGCCAAGACCCACGATCCCCACTTTCTTCATCCATTTGCACTCATGGCGGGCGCCATGGCCTTGTTGCGGGCGCCACAAGGCAAAAGTGGTTCCCTCCACTTTTTAGTGGAGGGGGGCATCCTGGTCATTTCCCATTTAAGATTTGCCTATAAATAGGACTTTAGAATTCCGTTTTCTTCATCCAAACTTAGAATCTCTTAGGCATATATCAGTTTTAAAGTAGTTATCATTCCACATCAGGGTGTTACTGCAATCGAGTGATCGAGTCTGTATACGTCTGTGTGATCGAGTTTTGGAGCACTCTGGGAGGAAGTTAATCCTGTCGTCATTTTAATTCCAGTTCATATTTTATTTTTCCGCATTGCTTTACTTTTATTTACTTTCCGCATTGCTTTACTTTTATTTATTTTCCTCACTCGCTTTACTTTATTTATTTCTCGCACTCGCACTACTTTCGTTTATTTTATGCACTCGCTTTAAATACCTTTATTTCTCGCACTCGCACTACTTTTATTTACTTTCCGCACTCGCACTACTTTTATTTACTTTTCGCACTCGCACTAATTACTCTTATGAAAAATAATAAAAATAACTTTTACTTTACCATGTCTAACTAAATCCATAAAGGTTAGAATGTAATGATCGTAATTGAACCAGTAATCCGTACAATTGTTTGTAGAAACACTTAAGGGCTATTTTAACTTTCAACATAAGTTTAATTGTTTTTAAGTATTTCAAAAACAGCCAAAAGCGCTGTCTAGTTCATTAGGAGTTTTTAGATTAAAAAGAAAAGGGATTTTAAAACGATTTTCGGACGCGTTAAGAAGTTTAGAGTCTGGTTCGTGAGAACCTCTTTTTGCTAAGAAATCCATGTTAAAATATTTTTCAACTTAGTTAAGATACTATATTTCTTAAAAATAGGTTTACTACTCTAACGCAGTACGCACCTTTTTATCCGTGAATATAGGAGGGGTTGATTAGAGAGTACAACTCGGTTCTGAATACGCGAAAGCGACAGTTCCTGTTAAATTAGTTCTTTTCAAAGTGGAAAACATTGCCCATAAGTAGTTCTATTAACAAGTACCGGAATATCTATTGATTACGTGAATTACATTCGAGCCTGTCTTCATTAATTATTTAAAATTATCATTTTATCCACCATTGCACACTCCTTAAAACCATTATATTCAGTTGCCTTAGATACACACCATAACAACATGTACGGTAGATTGACACTTGGTCTCTGTGGATTCGACAATCTTTTATATTACTCTGACGTGTTCGTACACTTGCAAAAAACACGCATCAAGTTTTTGGCGCCGTTTCCGAGGACCAATTTCGTCAAATTTCATACCCTGTAGTTATATCATTTAGACTAAGGTTGTTACCTATCGGTCAATGCGAAAGACTCGCAGTGCCAGAAGTTTAGTAGACCCTCTAGCTGAACCTGAACGTTACGCTCGCGCACGTTTCTTTTTCCATAGGAATAGGAGAGATATGGCCGAAGATCAAAACCGAAGACCTCTTAAGGACTTCGCCCAACCATCAAACGAGGAACCTAGTTCTAGTATAGTAAACCCCGCTATCCCAGCCAATAATTTTGAACTTAAACCATCCATGCTGCAATTAGTGCAACAGAGACAATTCGCAGGTCTTGCTATTGAGAACCCAAACCAATATTTAAAAAACTTTCTCCAGTTAGCAGACACCTTTAAAACTAATGGAGCTCCTCCTGAGGTGATACGCTTAAGATTATTTCCTTTTTCCCTCAGAGATAAAGCTCTATCATGGTTAGATTCCCTTCCACCCAATTCCATAACAACTTGGGAAGACCTTAGAAAAGTATTCCTTGCTAGATATTTTCCCCCAAGTAAGACCGCTCTTCTTCGAAACCTAATAACCAGATTTACCCAACACCAAGGAAAGTCGTTGTTCGAAGCTTGGGAGAGATATAAAGAGCTATTAAGAGCATGCCCACATCATGGCTTAGAGAATTGGCTAATCATTCAAACCTTCTATAATGGACTTCATTATAACACTAAGATGACCATCGACGCTGCCGCTGGTGGCACACTGATGAACAAACCTTACCCTGAAGCTAGTGCCCTTATCGAAGATATAGCCCAAAACCATTAATCATGGGGAGTAGAACCAACAACAGTGGAAAAGAAGGAAGCCCAAGGAGGAATACATGAGCTAAGCTCTATGGACATGATGCAATCTAAAATGGACGCATTGGCCCTTAGAGTCGAACATATGTGTACAACTCCGAATATTGTAGGTGCAGTTTTGCCGAATTGTGAGATATGTGGGACGCAATGACACCAATCCGCCGAATGCAATTTGTTAAATGAGACCAGCCCTGAGCAAGTGAACTACACCCAAGGGAACCCATTTTCAAACACATACAACCCTGGATGGAGGAATCACCCAAACTTCTCCTATAAAAATAATAACCCTATCCAAAATACCGCACCTCCGAGACAACAAGGTTACCAAGCCCCAAGAACAAAGCAACCTATGCAACCTGTACCACCAAGTCCGAGCCTTGAGAAAATTATGGGAAATTTTATCACCGCTCAAACACAACAAAACAAAAATTTCATGAACCAAAACGTCCATGTTAACGAACTAATTACCCAGTTAGGAACCAAGGTTGACCAAATTATTACTCATAATAAGATGCTTGAAACCCAAATCTCTCAGGTATCTCTAAACCAAGCCCCACATACTACACCTGGAGGACAGTTCCCTGGATAACCTCAACAAAACCCGAAAGGGCAAGCAAATGCCATTACTCTACAAAGTGGAACCGCTTATAAGGAACCTTCAAACCCTAGATTAAGTGATCCCGAAACCTCTGAGAGAAATGAGGAGAAGCAACCAGAAGAATCTGAAAACCCGGAAAGTCAAGATAAAGGAAAAGAACCTAAAAACAAAACCTATGTACCACCACCGCCATACAAACCACCAATACCATACCCTCAAAGACTAAAGAAAACCCAAATCAATAATCAATATCAAAAATTCGTTAAGGTTATAGAAAAACTTCACGTAGAAATCCCCTTTAAAGAAGCCATCACCCAAATACCTTCTTACGCTAAGTTTCTCAAAGACATACTTACAAATAAACGTAGACTTGAAGATCCAAAACCCGTGGAATGTAATTCTATTTCCGAAAATAGGTTAGCAAAGAAAGATAAAGATCCCGAAAATTTTTCCATTCCTTGTATTTTGGGGAATCATGTCATCGAAAAAGCTTTTCTAGACTTAGGAGCTAGTGTAAGCTTAATGCCTTTAGCAGTTTGTGAGAGATTAAACTTAGGAGAATTACAACCTACTAAGATGTCACTTCAATTAGCCGATAGATTCGTTAAATACCCTATAGGCATACTTTAAGACGTCCCTGTTAGGATAGGTCAGTTGTTTATACCTATTGATTTTGTTGTCATGGACATTAAAGAAGATGACGACATACCAATCCTCCTAGGTAGACTGTTCTTATCAATTGCTGGAGCCGTAATAGATGTTAAAAAAGGGAAACTAACCTTTGAGGTAGGTGACGAGAAGATAGAATTTGTACTCTCGAAATTTCTTATGGCACCTGTAATAGGAGATGCTTGTTATGCCTTAAATATCATTGATGAATGCATTAGGGAATTAGAACAAGAAAAAGAAACTGAATCTATAAAATTGCCATCAACCCTTATTTGGGAAGATGACAGTTATAAAAAACCCTACATTGATGATAACCTTCACGAATGTTTATCTCTTACCCCAAATCCTATGCCTTGCCCTATGAAACCAACCGTAAAACTTAAAGAACTGCCTAAGAACCTGAGATATGAATTTCTTGATGAAGAAATGAACCGTCCAGTTATAGTCAGTGCTACCTTAAACCAAGAGGAAACCAACCAATTGTTAGATGTTTTACGAAGGTACCCCTCATCCTTAGGATATAAGATCTCAGATCTAAAAGGAATAAGCCCATCCGTATGCATGCATCAGATTTTGCTTGAAGAAGATTCAAAACCCTCCAGAGAACACCAACGAAGAATATATCCTATGATGAGTGAAGTAGTTAAGACTGAAGTTCTTAAGTTACTAGAGGCAGGTATAATATATCAGATCTCGGACAGTAAATGGGTGAGTCCTGTGCATGTAGTACCTAAAAAGGGAGGCATCACAGTCGTGCAAAACGAGAAGGGTGAACCTGTAGCAAAAAGAACCGATGGAGGTTAGCGTATGTGCATAGACTATAGAAAATTAAATAAAGCAACTAGGAAAGACCATTTCCCATTACCATTCATAGACCAAATGTTGGAGCGCCTAGCCAGACACTCTTACTTTTGTTACCTAGATGGATATTCAGGATTCTTCCAAATACCTATTCACCCTGAAGATCAAGAAAAAACTACCTTTACATGCCCTGTTGGAACTTTTGCCTACAGAAGAATGCCTTTTGGACTCTGTAATGCCCCTGCCACTTTCCAACGCTGCATGATGTCTATCTTTGCAGACTATTTAGATGGAATCATGGAAGTACTTATGGACGATTTCTCAGTTTGTGGATCTGATTTCAAAAATTGTCTTATCAACCTTGAGAAAATTCTGGAAAGATGTGTGGAGGTAAACCTTGTGCTAAATTGGGAAAAATGTCATTTCATGGTCACCGAAGGGATTGTTTTAGGACATATAGTTTCCGAAAAAGGTATAGAGGTAGACAAAGCTAAAATAGAAGTCATAGAGAATCTAAAACCGCCGAAGACTATCAGGGAGATAAGAAGTTTTCTTGGACATGCCGGATTTTACCGACGTTTTATCAAGGACTTCTCCAAAATAACAAAGCCCTTAACTGGTATTTTAATGAAAGATGCTGAATTCATCTTCGATGAAAAATGTACTGAAGCATTTAATCTTCACAAGCAAGCTCTGATTTCAACACCTATAATGAAACCCCCTGATTGGTCAGAACCATTTGAGATAATGTGTGACGCTAGTGACTATGTTGTAGGAGCCGTTCTAGGTCAGAGAAAAGATAAAAAGTTACACGTAATTTATTATGCCAGTAGAACCCTAGACGCTGCACACCTCAACTACACAACAACCGAAAAAGAGATCCTAGCTGTAGTTTTCGCCATAGACAAATTTAGATCTTATCTAGTAGGAGCCAAAATTATAGTTTACATCGACCATGCTGCAATTCGTTACTTACTAAGTAAAAAGGATGCCAAACCTAGGTTACTTCGATGGATTTTATTACTTCAATAGTTTGATTTAGATATCCGTGATAAGAAAGGCACATATAATGTAGTAGCTGATCACCTTTCTAGGCTAGAATACCTGAAACCTGACTCAGTGCCCATAAATGACGATTTTGCCTATGATAGACTGATAGCCCAACTAGAAACTATTGAAGATGATAACCCTGACCCACATGAGCATTCTCATAAATCCTTAGCTATAAGTAATGTACCTTGGTATGCAGACTTTATTAATTACCTAGCCACTGACATCATACCCCCTGATCTAAACTACCACTGGAAGAAGAAATTCTATTGGGATGTTAGAAACTTCTATTGGGACGAACCATTTCTTTTCAAGAGAGGTAAAGATGGCATTTTGCGCCATTGTGTTCCAGAAGAAGAGGTACATAATATAATTGAGCATTGTCACTATGCACCCTATGGCGGACATGCAAGCACATCTAAGACCTACGCCAAGATTCTTCAAGTTGGCCTGTTCTGGCCTACTATGTGGCGTGATGTCCATGCTTTCATTGTCAAATGTGACAGATGCCAACGTACAGGAAATATTTCAAGACGTAATGAAATGCCTATGAGAAATATCCAAGAAGTAGAACTCTTCGACGTATGGGGTATAGACTTTAAGGGACCGTTCCCACCATCTTTAGGAAATCAGTACATCTTAGTAGCCGTTGACTACGTGTCTAAATGGATTGAAGCTATCGCCGCACCCACGAATGACACCAGAGTAGTCATCAAATTATTCAAAAACTATATATTTCACAGGTTTGTAACCCCCTGTTTAGTCATAAGTGATGGAGGATCACACTTCATATCGAAAATATTTGATAAACTTTTAAGCAAGTATGGAGTTAAGCATAGAGTAGCAACACCATACCACCCACAAACCAATGGACAAGTGGAAGTATCTAATAGGGAGATCAAACAAATTCTTGAGAAGACTGTCTCTATATCTAGAAAAGATTGGTCGCAAAAACTTCAAGAATCATTATGGACCTATAGAACCACTTTCAAAACCCCTATAGGAACAACCCCTTATCAACTGGTCTATGGAAAATCATGTCACTTACCTTTTGAGTTGGAGTATAAGGCCTATTGGGCCATCAAAACTTTGAATTTGGATTACTTAACTGCTGGTGAAAAACGTATCCTTGATATCCACAAATTAGAAGAGCTCAGACAATCTGCCTACGAAAATGCCATCATATACAAAGAAAGAACAAAAGCTTGGCATGGCAAAAGAATCATAAGAAAAGACTTCAAAATAGGCGATCCTGTTCTTTTGTTCGATTCTAGGTTACGACTTTTTCTAGGGAAGCTTCGTTCGAGATGGACTGGCCCTTTCGAAGTATCTAAGATTCTAAGATCTGGTGCTATTGAAATCAAGAACCAAACATGTAAACCGTTCATCGTCAATGGGCAGAGGTTGAAGCCCTACGAAGGAGGTGACATCCCAACAACATATACCTGCCATACTCTGAGTGATCCACCATATCCTTCAAATGATGTATAAAATATGGTCGTCGAGCTAATGACGTTAAACAAGCGATGCATGGGAGGCAACCCATGGTTTTCTTATTTACGTACTTTTTTATTTTTTTACTTTATTTCAATTTAATTTGTTTACTTTATTATTCTCTCAGGACTAACGATTGAATGTTTTATGTGATTTCAGGACTTGTTTGCTAACCTTGTGCAGAATGCAGAACCCTGATGACATGCACGTGGCCTTTAGATACGGCACACAGAGAGAGCGTTACTATGTCCACATAAGACGCCCTATGGCACCTACCAGGTACCCAGACCATGATTGCATGGATGCCTTGGGGATAGAGCCAAGCGTCAAATTCTTATGCCACCAACTCCAGTGGGACCAGTTTGACGATATGATAAACAATTACAGGAACTTGACTCTAGAGTTCCTCAGCTCGTTTCATTATGATCCTTAGGCTGGACCCAATGGACATGCTGCTTTCAGGTTGTTCGGGACTGACTACTCCTTCTCTCACAAAGAGTTTGGTGATTTACTAGGTTTTCAGACTACTCCTGATGCTATTCCAGAGACACCGATGGGGTATTTTATGAGCAGAGAAGTGGAAAAGTTTTGGTCTAACATCTCAGGTGGAGGGAGCCAAGATCCTTCCACTCAGTTTTCTCAGGTAATCCACAACCCTGCGTTAGGGTACTTCCAGATGATTTTAGCACACTCCTTCCTCGGTTTTCCAGATACAGAGACTCTGCTGAGTGAAGAGGAGATTTCCCTACTATTTTGTGCGACTCAGTCACGCCCAGTTACTTGTGGCAACTTTCTATTGAAGGGCCTTGCCAGTGTCACCAGATCATCTGTAGGCATTATACATGTCGGTGGGATTGTTACACAGTTAGCTACTGCATTGGGTTTGTCTCGCAAATTACTGCACCTCAGGACTTTCTGCTGCTACACCACCCTGGATGTTGACTTTTGTCTTGACAGAGGACTGATGAGGAGGGCCTCTTTTGAGCCCAACACGTTTAGATTACTGATCGACGAAGAAGTGATACATTACTTTATATTACCAGACCCGCTGATGACCAGTGTCCACGACCCTGCTAATTGGAGTTATGTTTTAGAGGGTTATGGAGAGACTGTCGAAGAGCCAAAATCACCTCTCGCCGCTGAGTACACTCTTACACCTCTTTCTCCCCGAATCACTGTTATGTCTAACAATATGTCTTTGCAGCCGCCTGATCTACAGACCCAGATTTATGAGCTCCGCAAGGAGACTTCCTTGCTCAAGCAGGAAGTAGCAGACTTGGCATTACAGATCCAGGTATCTGATCTCACTCATGCCTCAGAGGCCGATGCTCTATATCAGGAGATTGAAGAGCTTCAGAGGGAGATAGCTGAGATTCGTGGATCAAACCAGGAAGAGAAGCCTACCACATGATTCGTTTTACACTGACGTTATTACCCTAGTATTTAATTTCTTTTTCATGCTTTATTTTATTTTTCGCATCTCCAAATATATTTTATATTATTGCATCTATTACATTTTCTTTTTCATGTACTTTGATTTTATCTTATATATTATTTCATGCACTAATCTCATTTTTTCTCTTTTCTTTTGATTTATTTTATTTTATTTTTGTCGAATAAAGAAAAAAATATAAAGACAAAAATATTTTCATTTTTGTCTTCATAAAAAAATATGCAAGCTTCATGCCTTAGAAGAGAGAAGAAAACGCTATCCGGACCCCCCTCCCCCCCCGAAGACCGAAGGTGCAAAAGGGCCCAAAAGAAGAATTGAAAATATCCAAGGCCCAAAGGAAATTGGCCTTATGGCGGGCGCCATAGACCCTGTGGCGGGTGCCATAGACCCTGCGGCGGGCGCCACACCATCCCTCATCAAATTCGGGGATGATTCCCCATTTCCACACCTTCAAAGCTCAAAAACCCATTTTTCCAACTTCCAAAAACTCCATTGAACCCAATTAAAGCTCCCTCATTTCCAAAATATTCACTATCTATAAAACCCATCCAAAATCCATTTTCATTTTCATCCACCACAAACCATAAAAATCCAACCTTTACCATCTCTCTCATAAACCATTTTTCACCACTTTTCACTTCTCAAGGAGCAACAACAATGGAGTTCGATGGATATCTTCTTCGCGATGGAAGACCGGGTGATAGGCAAAGGAAAATTATTCAAAGGCTTCAGAGTCGAGAAATTCTCTCGACTAGGTACGTCGATGATAACTGTCTTTATGCTTTGGGTCTGTATCATAGTGTTTTTCATTTATTAGATTTTTTAGGCTTGCATGATATTTTTGTTAACCAGGGACCTACCTATGAGAGGCTGACAGTTGAGTTTTTAAGTTCATTGATACACACTGTCAGTCCTAACACTGCTAGCACAGTCGGCACTATTAATTTTAGACTGTTTGGAATTGAATACGAATACAGTACCGATGAACTAACAGGTTTGTTAGGAATCCCTCATAGGGAGGGTGCGATATGTGAGGCACCTTTGGATGCGGAATGGTCGGCCGAAGTATTTTCCTTCTGGCAGAGGCTGTCAAGTACTTCAATAAATTCTTTTGAAGGAATACTTGCGTCGACCATCCATAACCCGACCATAAGAGTTTTCAGATATCTTTTGGCATGTACTATTTTTGGTCGGGAGAGTCCAAATAAGGTAAACGCTAAAGAGCTCCTATTTTTGCAAGGATGCCTCACTAATACCCATATCAATCTGGTCCCGTTTATGCTTGCACACATGGATTTAACTACTAATAAAAAAGACCGATTATTTTTGGAGGACTTGTTACGTCTATTGCTCGGGCTCTTGACCTGAACAATGAGATAGCTACACTTGAACCACTACCTCCTCGCACAATTAATTTAAAATTTCTAAAAGACATGAAATTGTGCCGAACGAGGAGAGCAGGTGGTTATGAGTTGATGGTTCATGGGGTAGCTATCCCATTTGTTGCTTTACCTTGCAGTAGACGTATTGATGTACATAATGAAAGGAACTGGACCTATGATCTGAATGCTCCACCTGTTTTGGGTCCACTTGCTCCTAATATTCCTGATGGGGAGGCACATGACACTGATGAATAATATGATCGGAGAGAAAAATCTCCCGTACCTCACATGTCCCCCCATCGTCCTTCACAGTCACACACCACACCATCTTCTTCTAACCCTGTTGCAGGTGCTTTTCCTGAATTCTATGTCACTGAGGAGATGTGGCGTGATATGACGGCTAGAGAGGAAAGGCGAGACAGCCTACTCTTAACTATTTCACAACAACTGACGGACAACATGAGCTTCATGCAACAATCGCGATCGGTTTCGAATTGTGCCTACATTAACATTTGTCGTGCCTTGACCGACATCACATCAGAGCAGGCCCGGCGAGAAGTCAACCGCCGACACTACCAGCTTATGGAGGCCACTCAGGGTTTCATCCTAGGTAACCTTCGAGAGGTCCGGGGTACCCAGGCTGCCTTATCAGCACGACTTGACCGGAGGGACCAGCAGCGCAGTAGATCCCGTCGTTCCAGACCATCACAGCAGGACGGCGAGGGCACCAGTGCTCCTCTGCAGTAGTTTTTCAGGTTACTCTCCTTATCTTATTTCGAAACATTGGGGACAATGTTCGATTTAAGAGCGGGAGGGCATTTTATTGCTTTTTGTCATTTCCCTTTCTAGTTATTTATTTGCTTTCCGTTATTTCCCTTTCCAGTAAGTTATCTAGTTTAACTTTTCTTAGATAATGCATGATTCTGAAGAGTCAGCAGTATAGTGTATTTTTAGTACATCCTCATTTTTTCCCATTTCTTTAGCCTTACCAAATTTTTTTAAAAAAGAAAACAATGTTGTTCCACATGTTTTTTGGGCTTTGAGACAAGTTTGGATTAGGATGTGGTGACTTAGGTCAACTTTTTGAAACATCAGTACCATTGTAGCACCATAGACCTCTTTGTCGCTCCCGGGATTTTCATCCTAGTACAAATGTGAAAGTGGCGCGGAAAAGGTAGAGTCGCCAACCAGACATTTTTATCCCGAAAGAATGGGAAAGGTAATGTTGCACAAACCTGAGGAAGAAGGAAAGGACAAGGTCCTGCGAACCAAAGATCTGGGTTCGGGAGTCGATTACGACCTGGGAAGGTATTAGCACCCCAGACCGTCCGCCGTACCCGACGGGATCCACGCTTGTTTGTTTGTTTCAAAGGGTGAGAAATAACTACTGCTGAACAAATGAACTGCTAACTGGAACTGGAACTGAAATGAGAAAGGAGTTGAAAAAGAAGATGAAAAGAAAGAGGGGGAAATGTAGGGAAAATAAAAAATGTGCTCGAACGGGCCCTACCCCGCTGCCTACGTACCTCATCGGGATAATGAGGATCAGAGTCGACGTAGTTCGCCTAACTAAGGAGGGAACTATTTGTTTGTGTTTTTTTATGGCTGGAACTGCGTATGTCTATGCTCAGGTGTTGTAGGTTCGTCTGGTACGAGTGCGTTTACCGTCTTGCATGCGAGACAAGTTGTCGCGAGTTCGCGTTGTGAGTGAATGAGATGAGAAAAGAAGTTCCCGCAGGATAGTCACTTGTTATTTGTTTTTTTTTGTCTTTTAAGAGAAATGTTTTGAATTTGTTTGTGAACGGTCTTGTACTAAGACCTATCCATCGCGGGAAGTACTTACACCTCGCCCCAAAACAGGACGCGTATAAACACTCCGCAACAAAGTCTCGTGTCGTACAAGATTGTTCGGTTTATCCTTAGATGTTTTATTATTTTCTTCATGAGGAGAGAAAGAATGACTCAAATTGGAAAAGGGAAAATCTAATGGGAACTAAGACACACCCTAATTTTTATTGATTTATTTACATGGGAGATCTTATGGTTTGTGGGGTTTTCTAAACCTAAGGAGGAGAGGAAAGAGGAAGAGAAAAGGAAGAAGAACACAACTTACTTCCTAATGAAGTTAAGTTGGTTCCAAAAGGGGAAAACCTAACAAGCACAAACATTATGTAAGGCAAAATGATGCAAATTAAATGCATTAGAAATACCAAAGAGGATAGGGTTTTTAGACATACCTTGCCCTCCCTACAAAACAAAGGTTAGCATGGTAAACATGATAAAAATAAGGCAAATAAAATTACCTAATTAATTCCTAAGGGAACTAGGACTTAAACTAGACTCAATCTATAGTTTAAAGGACCTAAAGCTAATGCAATGCAAAATTCAGCAACTTATTTACAACACTTAATGCACAAACAGTTATGAAATGCACTATACAATGCAACAACTTTTTACAGCACCTATATGTATGCAAAAACAGGTGTTAAAAGTCACAAACAACATGAATTTACAACAAACAGCATGTATTTTACAGCACCTATATGCAAAAACAGCTATGAAATGCAAAATCCAGATTTGATGTTTTTCACTTTTAATGCGCCAACTCAATGCAAAGTACACCGATCAATCATGATTATGCAATAATGAACATGGATCAAGCACATGATTTAGATGAACATTATTATTCTTAATGGAGTATGCAAGAATGCATCACATGAATTATTATGCAACAAGTATGCAAAACATGAACATGGTCCATGAATATGATGAACATTGATCATGAATATGCAAAATGATGGGTCAACAAAGGTGCTAATCTTAATGCAAAAACCAGAACTTGATTGATGGAAGAATGTGATCAAAAATGCAATAAAAATGCAACAAATGCAACACATTGTGCTTATGCATAAACATGCTTATGAACATGCAACATTTGGTATATGATGAAAGGATGCGAATGTATTAACGATACATGTGAATGATGCGAGAATTGGAATGCAACATGATCATTTATATGCTAAAGAATGTATGGGTATGGCAAGAACATGCAATAATTCAAGTTATGCATTAATGGACACAAACATACATAAAATGCGAAATGGACGGAATTGTGTCGAATCGACTCGAAATGGGGGAATGGGATATCGAAACTAACCTAGAAATTTCCCTAAAATCAGTACCTAAACATGTATGGGGGATGATAGGCATGAAGAATTAAGACTAAGCTATCAAATAAGCTAAAATCTAAATTCCTACGACGAGAACCGTTTTTCCTATTTACAAGGGATTCTTTACACCTACTAGGACCTAAATTAGACTACAAATCTAATTCCTAATAATCCAACTGCAAATTGCAAGCAAGAAAGCAACGAAAACGAAAATGAACGGTACAACACAAACATAATCGAAAATCATGCGGAGAATGCCGTTAAGGCGAGATGAAGAGGATAAATTAAGGCATAATGGTTAAATCACCAACCTACGAAACAGAGGAGTGTTTCAGTAATTGTTGCAATGAATCAGAGTACGAATGGAGAAGAAAACCGGAGAATCCGCGAATGCAAAATAAATGCTATTCGGTCTTGACGCTTCTCGATTAATCACTTCTGATAAGTCGCAATCTCCACCAAAAACCAGTAGCTTCTTATTCCATAATGCTCAATTCAATGGAGGATGGAGGCTAAGCTTTAAGACCTTCAAGTTTCAATATGAAACTTGAAGAACTTTTGTTGAAAAGCTATGGTGAAAATGGTGGAAAAGTGGGAGAGAAAGTAATGGATTTTAAGATTGTGAAAATGGTGATTGAGTGAAGAATGAGGGAGAGAGTAATTTGTGGTGATTACCCTTAGCTTTGGGAGGAGATGGATTTATATAATGCATTGGTTTGGAATGAGGTTTGGGCTTGGAGGTAGCTTAGGAGTTAGCTTAGGTTAGGAGTTAGTTTGGATTCTAGAGAATTCTAGAACTCCTTGGAAGGTTGTAGAAAACTCTAGAATGTGGTAGAAGATGGTGAGCTGGCTCTTCTAGAACTTTCTTTAGTTGGGATCAATCCAATGCATCAAACACCATGAAGCTTATGATGGAGATTAGTGAAGTGAAACACAAGCTTAGTTATTCAAGGACTGCATCTTGAGTTTTCTCTCTTGATTATGGAATGCACAATAATTAGAATGGACCTGCATACATTCAATGATAACTTGCTAATGTAGCAAAGATCAATGGAAAAATTCAGCTTGAAACCAATGAATCTAGTGTACACTAGCTCATGAACATTTGTGGTGAAGACCACTTTGATGTAGCAGCAATGGTGAAGCGTGAATTGAGGCCAAAGTGAAGCTAAATGAGCTATAGAATATGTACCAATCATTTCCAAGTTTAACCCCAAAGATAGCATAGCATTCCCCCTTGTTTTGCATTAAAAACAGCAGCAAAATGGCAAAAAACAGCATCATGTATCGATACATAAGGTTATGCATCGATACATACTGAAGAGAAGGCTAAATTCAGCAAAAAACACATTATGTATCGATACATAACACGGATGTATCGATACATAACAGTTTTTTAACTGTTATGTATCGATACATAACACGGATGCATCGATACATCCTGTTTATGTATCAATACATCCAGCTCATGTATCAATACATAGCCAGCACACATGTATCGATACAAAACTCGTATGTATCGATACATGGCCCCCAAAAACTGTTTTTTCCTTGATTTTTTCACTCTTTCTTGCTCAAACTTCATCCACAAGTCCCTTATGACCAAGATTTCATGTCCTTGACCTCAAGAAGTCAAGAGTTGACTTTTTACTCATCATGGTTGACTTTTCTCCAATTTTCTGATTTTCAATCAACTGAACAATTGAGGGCCTTCCAAAATGAGTCCAATGGTGAAATTTGAACCATAGGTACTTGACATCATGTAGAGAACCATGAAACCATGCTTGGACCAAAGTCTCATTGATAAGCCCAGTTCATTAGAAACCCTCATCTGACTCCTTTTTGTTGAGAAATGTTGCACTGCTTGCCTCCCTTGATCAAAGCACCTATGTATAGGACTTGTGGCTTCAAGTGAATACTTGTGGGATGTTGTGGACCATTTGCACAAGGTTGAGAAGCTTTGTGGCCCTTTGATTGCCTTTGTATAGCCTTCAGTTGCTTTGTTCACTGATCACAAACCTATGCCCCTGCTGTGATGGTTATGATGCAATGTTTTTGGTTATTTTATGAATTTATGTATGCTAAATGCTATGTAAAAAGTTGGGGAAATGAGAGGGACAATTTTGAGGTATTACAGTTGCCCCTATTCAATCATCTGCAGGCCTGAACGAATAATTGCGAGAGCTTTTAGACGTTCAAGGTACGGAGTGATTGAATACTCAAATAAAACCTAGAAATTTGAACTCTGTGGGAAATAAAATATATTGGGAAGAATGTCGTCCTCAAATGACAATCCTCAAATGATCCTCGGATCTAAAACGAAACCACCCTCGAATGGAGACGCAATGGTACCGACCTCAGTCGATAACCAAAAACACAAAGACTGACCTCAGAAAGACCTTGCAAAAGAGATAAAACTGATCTCAATCAATAAGCTCAACATGGTCTATCACCTCGAATGATAGCCACAACAACAAGACCAACCTCGGAAGGACTTGAAGAAAAGAATGCCATTCTCGAATGACAATTCTCAAAAGATCCTCGGATCTAACACGAAACCATCCTCGAATGGAGACGCAAAGGTATACCAGCCTCGACTGATAACCAAACACAAAGCTGACCTCAGACAGACTTTGCAAAAGAGACAAACTGACCTCGATCAATAAGCTCAAAAAGCGAACTACTATCCTCGAATAATAGCCACAAACAAGACCAACTGCAGAAGGACTTGAAGAAAAGAAATGCCATCCTCGAATGATAATCCAAAAGATCCTCGGATCTAACACGAAACCATCCTCGAATGGAGACGCAAAGGTATACCGACCTCGAATGATAACCAAACATAAAGCTGACCTCAGACAGACTTTGCAAAAGAGACAAACTGACCTCGATCAATAAGCTCAAAAAGTTAACTACTATCATCGAATAATAGCCACAAACAAGACCAACCGCAGAAGGACTTGAAGAAAATAAATGCCATCCTCGAATGACAATCCAAAATATCCTCGGATCTAACACGAAACCATCCTCGAATGGAGACGCAAAGGTATACCAGCCTCGACTGATAACCAAACGCAAAGCTGACCTCAGACATACTTTGCAAAAGATACAAACTGACCTCGATCAATAAGCTCAAAAAGTGAACTACTATCCTCGAATAATAGCCACAAACAAGACCAACCGCAGAAGGACTTGAAGAAAAGAAATGCCATCCTCGAATGACAATCCAAAAGATCCTCGGATCTAACACGAAACCATCCTCGAATGGATACGCAAAGGTATACCGGCCTCAGGCGATAACCAGAAACACAAAGACTGACCTCAGACAAACTTTGCAAAAGAGACAAACTGACCTCAATCAATAAGCTCAAAATGGTCTATCATCCTCGAATGATAGCCACAACAACAAGACCAACCTCAGAAGGACTTGAAGAAAAGAATTCCATCCTCGAATGACAATTCTCAAAAGATCCTCAGATCTAACACAAAACCATCCTCGAATGGAGACGCAATGGTATACCGGCCTCAGTCGATAACCTTAAACACAAAGACTGACCTCAGACAGACTTTGCAAAATAGACAAACTGACCTCGATCAATAAGCTCCAAAATGGTCTATCATCCTCGAATGATAGCCACAACAACAAGACTAACCTCAGAAGGACTTGAAGAAATGAATGCCATCCTCAAATGAAAATTCTCAAAAGATCCTCAGATTTAACACGAAACCATCCTCGAATGGAGACGCAATAGTATACCGGCCTCAGTCGATAACCAGAAACACAAAGACTGACCTCAGACAGACTTTGCAAAAGAGACAAACTGACCTCGATCAGTAAGCTCCAAAATCGTCTATCATCCTCGAATGATAGCCACAACAACAAGACCAACCTCAGAAGGACTTGAAGAAAAGAATGCCATCCTCGAATGACAATTCTCAAAAGATCCTCAGATCTAACACGAAACCATCCTCGAATGGAGATGCACTGGTATACTGGCCTCAGGCGATAACCAGAAACAACAAAGAAAATAGGACAAGATGGTACGGGGTCGTTGTACATAAACGAGAGCCCAGACAAACAGGACCGTTGTACAAAACGGGAACCTGCGACGCGACTGTTGTACCAAACAAGACGCGAAATAAATGACGAACATTGACTTGAAAAGACAAGGATGTCTGAAAAAGATATTGGTATCCTCTATACGGAATACTTCAGGTTGAGAAGATATTATAGGTCATACGTAATATACCTCAAAACTGGACCATGCTGGCATGCATATGTTTGAATTTATGGCGTAATGCTCCATGACGATGGAAATGTTACGCTTTGGAGGATGCAAATGTAATAATGATTATGCGTATGCAAATGCAAAGAGATCTCCTGACAAGGAGACTGCAAGCATCCCAGATAGCTTGACTGGGGAGGAAAAGTGATCATTGCATTGATCTGATCCATCCTGATGAGGAGGAGACAACTCTGCGGGAAAGTTGTCAATGATTCACTGGCTTTGAACAGCCGCCCTTGCCAAAAATAAATTGGACTTTGAGATTTGGAGTGCCAAGACCCTGCTGGAGATGGACCCTTCTTGAACTCTGGTGGGGAAGTGAGGACCTCCTGACTTGGCTGGGAACCAAAGGCATGATACTGCTTAGGTAGCAAATTGCTGGGGAGGACAGACACTCCTTGGACTGCTGGGAATTGCCCCTGTATTAAAGGGAAGTCTCTTCTTGGGGAGGACACCTACCTTCTGTCATTACCGATGAGGGAGATTTCAACTTCCAACTCTACTGGGGATGATGGAGGATGTCGATGATAAAGCTTCCTGCTGAAGATAAAAGTTTAAGTTGCCCCTCGCTGGGGATGAGAGGTATAGAGTGTCTCATGTTGGAAATGAGAAGTATAAGGCATCCCATGCTGGGGATGAAAGACAATGATACCCTTCTGCTCAAGAAGTATCCTTCACTTTGCTACACTGCTGGAGAAGGGATTGTCTGATGAGACTTGCTAAACAACTCTTGAAGTAATGTGTTGACAATGGCTTTGCCCCTAGACTCTGGGTTGATAGATTGCCAACTAATCATGATTGAATAATGGTTCTTTGCAATTTTCAACTCGCCATAGATTAAGGTCCATTGGAAGAAAATGTCTCAAGAGGATTTTATAGAAAACATGACATACGAAATGCCTCAGTGTCTTCAAACTCTTGGAGAGATTCATCGGATCTCGAAATAATTGCCCCTGACTACATGGTCTGTGCAAGAATTTGCCTCGCGAGGATTCCTGAAAAACTTCATATCACTGTGAGATAGTGTGTCCTAGTATTTTGAACCTTGGGTAGGTGCTTCTGATTAACCGTCTTCGGGAGAAAGTAAATTCTAATGCTCTTGGGGTGGCCTGCCCCAGTACGAGCATTGAAGTGATCACCTCTGACTGACCGTGCTTTGAAGAAAGCACCCATACCAATTGTTCTTTGAAAGACTGGATCTCGAAGTAATTGCCCTAGCTTGGCTGAACTTTGAATGAATGCCTCAGATTAATGGCTCTTTGAGAGATTTGATCTCGAAGTGATTGCCCTAGTTTGCCGGAACTTTGGAGAGATTGCTCGATGTGATTGCCCCTGATTAGCTGGCTCTTACCACGACTGTTGGGAAAGTCCCTACTCAATGGAGTTTTCTTGAAAAGTGCACCTCGACAGATTGTCCTCCGGAAGTTCCAGAATTTTCAACTTGGCAAGATTAAGCTTCTGGACTGAAGTTTCGTATGTGAATTTGTATGATGCCCAACAAATATATGCAAGCAGAAAATGTTTATTCTAAGAATGAAAATTCTAATGCAACACACACGTTAATCTTGAAGTTTTACTGAAAAAGATGTCGCAAACCTTTGTGAGCGAATCACTGGTTAATATACGACATTAATTTTTTGAATAATAGAAAGCATGCACATGCAACACCAACAAAGATCTTTCAACACCACTCATAGGAGTTAAGAACGCGGTCTCGTGGTAGTATGCTCTCAAAAAATAACCCTGTTTCAGTTAGGACTTTTGAGGGTTGTATCGTGGCCTGGTTCACGGTTATAGAAACAAAAGATATAGGCTCGAAGTTTATTTGTGCCCACCCATCTTCGTGATGTTCTCAATTCCTATGTTCAATTAGCTCTCACAAGCGCTCTCCTCTCAAAAAGGGTTTTGTGATGGTTGAAGAACCAATTACACTAACGGTTTAAGCACCAATCAAGTTGTTGTTTGGAGTCAGTCACCCCTTTGTCTTTCGTGTCTGTATCACACGACTTTGTTCTTGTTCAAGGATCTTTCTTGTGTAATCCTTTTCCTTTTTCGCTTTTGCATTATTTTGCTTATCCCTAACTTTTGCCTGGACTGATTCTTGTGAATCTTTGATTGCGAAGTCCAGCAGGATGCCCTAATTTTTGCCTAAGTCGTTTGTTTTCAAGTTTCGACTTAGCAGACTTTTTTTCATTTCTTTTTTTTTAATTCTCTTTTTTTGAACAAATCGTGTGACATTGGTTGTCTTGATTGCTTTGCGAGGGTCGTGACTGTCTCACTTCTTGGTTGAGGAAGGATAACCTTTGTGGTTTCTGGTATTTGGATCTCTTGATTGGGATAACCATTATGGTTTCTAGTCATTGGGCCTCTTAATTTGGTACAACGAAAGGTAATGGATCCTCAGATGTGCACTCCTTTTTGAAATTTGAACGCTCGGTCAAACTAACTGACGCCTACCCTGCCCTGGGTTAAATGCAAGGGTTTTTTCATACGAAAAGAAACTCCTACTTCAAGGCTCAAATGGGCTGGCAAGGGTCTATCTACCTTATATCTCCGGTGTTTAGGATTTGAAACAATGCATGTACATTGTCAACATGGTCTTTCTCAAAAGCACACAATTAGAGTTTTTGCGTTTTCATTTCGTCATCCTCCCTGATAGAGGTAAGCACAACAGTGGGTATTGCAATGCACATACACAAAATCATGAGTGAATACGAAAGGATTACTTCAAGAAAAACATGTGCATTTTATTATGGTTATCATTCAAAAACAAATATGTTTCATGCATGCATACAAATATTTAAACAAACAATAGAAACTACAAATGAAAATGCAGTAAAGAAGCTGAGCATTGCCGTCATTGAGGAGACTTAACTCTGTCTGGACTTATTGCTTCTGAAGATGCCCTTGCAAACTAGGATGCCAATTTGATGAGGAGATTTCAATATATGGGCAGACTTCCTGGCATGATGACCTTTGAGTCGATCAAAATTTGAACCTTGTGGTTGAACACATCACATTTGTCAATTGTATGCCTAAATTCCCATGAGTGGTACTTGCATCTAGCCTTAACATTGTGGTTGCCATTATTGAGGAGGCCTGACTCCGTCTGGATTTATTGCTCTCGAAGACTTTCAGCAATCAGCAGTCTGGATATTCATTCCATTACTGTTTTGGTGCCATATTTCCACTTTTTCCTGGCGTGAACACAATAGTCTTGGAGTCAATCAAATTCGCGGTCTTGTCTTTACCTTTGCCCTTGAAAGACTTGCAATCTTCAATTAGATGGTTAGGTTCCCCAAAATGGTAATTATACTTGGAATTGAAACCCCAAAAGAAGCTTTGTCGAAGATGATCCTGATCCAACTAGCTCAACCATTTCGAATTTGAGTAAATAAGGAAACTTGTTGCACGTACGACATCAGAATATGATCAAACTTCTTCTCAAGTTGTTCTGGACTTTAGCCGTACTCTCTGCCCTTAGGAGTCTCTTGGGAAGCTGAAATTGGATGCTGACAAACGACATCTGAAGGGAAGAGGTTGATAAATGAAGTTGATAAATAAGGTTGCTTGGAAAGATCTTGCGCGATCTCCTGCCTACGTATCTCCATTAACCAATGGAGATTCAGAGCAGCGTAGTTCCCCTCAATAGGGATGAAAAAAGCTTCGTTCAGAATTTCCAAAACCAGGATCATCTGAGTCTTCATCTGGTTGACTTCCTGTTTCAACAGTTTCTGGTTCTAAAATAAATCTTGCACCTCGGTCCTAAATGGCCTCAGCCAGGTCTTCCTTCGATTACCTCCGCCCGGAATTGCTTCAAATATACACCTTGATGACTGTGATTCAAGTTGTCTATTCTGATGAGAAATCAAGTCAGGAAAAGAATCTGTCTCTGAACACCTGTCAAGAATGCAGGGATGTATGCAAATGCCATGTTCAATTATTTATGAGGAATCTATCTGCTTTGATTCAAGGTTTGACACAGAAAAAGTCCAACAACATGATTCAGATATGTGATCCTCGGAAATAACTGAACATGTGCGCAGAAATGCTATGATGTCATGTATGCAGCAGGCATGTGATCAATGGTTTGATGTTGGTATTGAGCAGTGAACCAACTGTCTGAATAGAACCATAATAGTAGCACCATCTCTGTATAGAACCCCGTAACTGAGAACCCAATAACTATAGAACTGGATCACATAATAGAACAATCACTGATGGTGTTGAAGTTGAACAACGAGCCAAGTGTTTGTGGAGAGTCACAATATCAAGGTCACAATGGTAATCACGGTAACAATTTCTCTGAATAGAAATCGCGAATCTCAGAATCAGAGAACCATAGAACACTGAACAATACTGACAAAGTGGGCATGTTGAAGTTTAGGGTTTCTGCAAACCTGTAAACCCCTCCCAATCTCACGGGTGTGCTACTCGGGTCAACATCACGGACTCTCAAAGCCGAATAGCAATAATACGTTCACCATTTCCGAGAAATGGCTCATGACCAAATCAGGGAATCGGTTTGGCATTATGTACTACTCAGGGAGGCCTCGGCTGAGTCCAAGGAAACAAGCATCCCTCATAAGTCCTCAGCTTCAAGCACTGAATCGAGAAACAATAGTATATTCATCACGAAGGGTACAATATTATCGTCATACAAACAGTTTGCCTTGACTGGATTCCTATGAGAGAACCAGGCCATCCTATGCGAGTTCCCAGTGGGCCCTCGGATGCGAGTGGGTATGCCAACAAATGTGGTCTGCCACTGTCATCACTGGAGAGGGTTGTTTCCACTAAGGTTCTCAATGATCGGTCACCAGCTGCACATAACCATCAAGGTCGTATCCCGAAGTGGGGCAAAACCCCCCCACAAGATAGTTCCAAGAAGGTCGCAACCTGGGTGTGGAACACATCGCCACTCATCATGTTGAGACACCATGCAAGTACAACGTGTCCACGCTAATCCTATGGTGCACTCAAGCCGAGTATTTGGCTTATCTCACAGTAACTCCCATCCCACAGAAAAAATGAAAACCAACACAGCCAGACAGTCCGGTATAATATGATACATGGAAAATAAATACTGAGAGCGGTAAATAAATGCTCTAAAGTAAAGTTGTAAAGTAAAAACTGTAAATAAAAACAGTAAAGCTAAACTAAAGCACACAACAACAAACAGATAAACACCCAAAGAAACAAAACCAAACAGGCGCTAGGATTGACTCTACAAGGGAAACCAGAGATTCTGGGTTCGATCCCCAGCAGAGTCGCCAGCTGTCGCTCCCGGGATTTTCATCCTAGTACAAACGCGAAAGTGGCGCGGAAAAGGTAGAGTCGCCAGCCAGACATTTTTATCCCGAAAGAATGGGAAAGGTGTAACACGGTGGGAGAACTGACTTTAGTTAAATGTTGCGGATAGCAAGAGTCGCCACCGACTTTTATTTTATCCAAAGGAAAGGGCATAAAAGAACAGGAAAGACCTTAAAAGATTTTTGGGTTCGGGGGGTAGGTTATGTAAAGGGAAGGTGTTAGCACTCTTTACATCCATGGTTATCCATGGGCTCTTAGTTACTTAGCTCACTTTAAAATGTTTTTGAGAAGTGTCATGTGTGTTTAGAAATTTTCTTAAGTACTTTATAATGATCCATGTACGGATATATATATATAAAGCCTTTGTTTTGAAAATTGCTTGAAAAGTGTGAAGTGTTTTGAAATGTTTTTGAAAAGTGAGCAAGTACATAAGAGGAACCTACCATAAGTTAAGTCTTTTCTATTCTTGAATATCCTTTAAGTGGTAAGACTATCCCTATTATTAAGGAATAGGTAGTCATTACCTTGGATGTGTGAGGCACAAGTGAAGGGACATTTGTTATTTAGGCAACTGTAAGGTGTATTTAGCAATTCAAAGGGACTTATCATCTTTATTCGAAAGGGACAAGATCATTACGAAGGCAACCACGACAGGACTTGATCTTTTTATCTATTAAGGGACTAGATGATATAAGAGAATGAACTTTGCTTTACACCTTACTTGACCTTTTGTTTAGGCAACATGAGAGGTATCCTTAAGAACGTGAGATGGCGATCAAAGATCGACTTACGTGTGTGAGTGTACCAATTCAAATATTTATCTTTAAATTAATGATCTAAGTTGATTTTTAAATACAAACATGTCTTGCACTCCCTATTTTACTAACCATGACATTTAAAAATAAATAATAAAAATTACTACAACTATTACATAATGGATACAATTACATTATAATAATTAAAATAATAAGTAAATAAATAAATAATTGGGTTAGTAATAATAATAATAAAATAAATAATCACATAAGAGATAAATAAATAAAGAAGTTAGTAATAAATAAACAAAATAAATATAAGAAAAAGAAATTAGCATAATAATATAAAAAGTTCAATTTTAAATGAATAATTATTTTTAAGGTTTTTTAATTAATAAGAGAAATAAAGGATAAATATTATATATTAACAAAATATGACTAATAGTCTAATTATTTTAATTTTATATACATATTATAAAAATATCTAATTATAATTAAATAAGCATATAAAAAAAAATTATATTCATAAAATAAAATTAGTTTTTTTTAGTTATTTAGAAAAATAGATTAAGGTTAATTAATTAATTAAACTATTTACATTATTTATACAAAACCATGTATAATAATAATAATATAAACAAATTATAAAAATAAATGGACATAATTAGAATTTATATACAAATATTAATATTTATAAAATAATTAGGGTTTATGAAAGTAATTAGGGTTTATATAAAAATTAGGTTTCTTTACATATAAAATTTTTAGGGTTAATTATTTAATATAAACATGATTAAATTATTTATACAAAAAACAATATAATATTAATAATTTACAATAGAATAAATGTTAAATAATTTTAATAATAAAATTTAATTTTTTTTAAAAAAATATAAGTTTTGAAATATGTATAAGAAAATAATATAAATATTTTTTGTTTTAACATTTTATTCATTATATTAATTAAATTAAAATATAAACAAATTAAACAAAATAAGAAAAAAAATGATAAAAAACTTACCTGGGGCTGGGATTCGAACCCAGGCCCTAGGCTTGCCATCCCTTGGACCAACACCACAGCCACCAAACCAAGCGTGCGCTTGTGAGTGTAGAATGAACACTGATCATTATATTTTTAGTCTGAAAAACATAAGGGAAATAGAGCAAAAAAAATGCTGGAGGTGGTATTCGAACCCCTGTCCTGATCTTCATTCACGCGCATGCTTGCCATCTGAGCCAGGCTATCTGTTCTGAAATAATTTTAACAATAAACCATAAAATATTATAACAAATATTTGAATATGATTAATGGCGCGCTGGCTTCTTCTTCTTCCTCCAGACTTGCGTTTTTTGCTGCGAATTTTCCTATGAACTTTCCTACGAATCTCAACATATACAGGACCTACGAAATTCAAACACCAACAAAACAGTGAAATTATTTCAAATTGATTAGTGCAATATGATCCCCAGAGCTCATACAATCATCCTATGTCTTTAAAATTTATTTATTTTTGGTTTATCATGAAACCCTAAAAGCTTGGCCGAAACCCTAACAATGGCTATTCACGATTCAGGTCATTATTCTTCAATCCAATTATCCAGAAAGCTTGCTAAGATCATTACAAACACAAAACAATCATTAGAATCAATTGATAATGCATAAAAGTATGAAATCGAAAAAGTCAATAAACTTGAGAAAGAATGATTCGGTTTATGCAATATGGCATGATTGGGATGCTTTTAAGGATTGGAATAGGTTCAGTGATGTCCAAGGAGTGTTTTGCAACCTTTAGAATGCCTTGAGAGAGCCTCTAACCAAGAATCCGAATTGAGAGTTTTGATGAATTTTTGAAAATTTGAAACTTACTCTTGAGGCAGCAAAATCGTCTCCTATGCATTGTGATGAGTTTGTGTACATATAGTAGATGAAATTAGGTCAAAATATTGGGCTATCCTTTGGATATTTTGGTCATGGAAGATTGAAAAAGATCATGCCTTAAATTTCAAATATTCTTGAATGTAACCTTGCTATTTTAAGACAATCACCATAATTCTCATATCAATTTGATTCAAGCCATATTTATGATTTTCTAGAAGCAATATCTCATTTAAATATTTGATTTATCTATTTTATTTTGATTTAAAATAATTTTAAATGAATAAAATCAAAATAAATAAAATAAAAATAATAAAAAATCTGAATAAATAAGGGTTGGGTCGTGCATGATGTCATGTTAAAATTTGGATCACAAAATTGCAAGCCCATTTGGGAGAATTTGGTTTTAAGCCCCCATTTGCTTCATAAACTTCCCTAAAATTTCCCAACTTTGCAAGGGCACAAATCCTTCAATTTTAATGCTATGGGGGTGTTCTTGGGCATTTTGGAAAGCTTAAAGAGTCCTCTAACCAACCCCATTGGTTTCATGTCCATATCTTTTACCATTCTCAAGTTATGCCTTTTTGAAGTTGTTGACTTTTTGTTGACTTTCAAAAGGACCTATAATGTCTTAGCTCATACCTTCCAAATGAAGCATTTTTGGGCTTGGCCTGTGAGACACAAAGTTGTAGAGAATTCAATTTCCTTCAAAATGAGATTTGGATGGGAAAAATTTGATGAAGCATGTGAAAGTTATGGCTGGTAAAAGTTCAGTTGACTTTTCCTGAGGTAACCCTAATTTAGAAACTCCTGATTCTTGATGATCTGAAATCTCCTTGATGAATCATGATCAACCCTTAATAAAATGATGAAATTTACATCATATACTTGATGTTGGAAAAAAATCATGAAGTTTGACTTTGGTTTGACCACAGTTGACCTCAGTTTGACTTTTTAACTACTTTGACTGATTTTGACCTATCTGATCATCTGACTGAGCAAACCTTTGGGAAAAATCTTGAAACTTGTCATGGGGGTTCTTAAACACATATGAGATGTTATGAAGCTCACTTGAAGTCTTGGAAGTCCATTTAGCCTGATTAAAGTCAAAACCCTAGTTTTGGATGCATTGCTTAGGAGGATGCATTGTCTGAGGGAAATGTCAAATCTTCTGACTAATTGTGAACCTTGTGAACCTCATGAACCTCATGAGAGGTCTTATGAACCTTGTGAACCTCATAAGATGTCTTGTGAACCTCATAATATGTCTTGTGAACCTTGTGAACCTCTTAGTACACAAAGTCTTGTCTTGTGAGGGCAAATTTTGGGGTGCAACAAAAGGTAATGTTGCACAAACCTGAGGAAGAAGGAAAGGACAAGGTCCTGCGAACCAAAGATCTGGGTTCGGGAGTCGGTTACGACCTGAGAAGGTATTAGCACCCCAGACCGTCTGCCGTACCCGACGGGATCCACGCTTGTTTGTTTGTTTGTTTCAAAGGGTGAGAAATAACTGCTGCTGAACAAATGAACTGCTAACTGGAACTGGAACTGAAATGAGAAAGGAGTTGAAAAAGAAGATGAAAAGAAAGAGGGGTAAATGTAGGGAAAATAAAGAATGTGCTCGAACGGGCCTTACCCCGCTGCCTACGTACCTCATCGGGATAATGAGGATCAGAGTCGACGTAGTTCGCCTAACTAAGGCGGGAACTATTTGTTTGTGTTTTTATGGCTGGAACTGCGTATGTTTATGCTCAGGTGTTGCAGGTTCGTCTGGTACGAGTGTGTTTACCGTTTTGCATGCGAGACAAGTCGTCGCGAGTTCGCGTTGTGAGTGAATGAGATGAGAAAAGAAGTTCCCGCAGGATAGTCGCTTGTTATTTGTTTTTTTGTCTTTTAAGAGAAATGTTTTGAATTTGTTTGTGAACGGTCTTGTACTAAGACCTATCCATTGCAGGAAGTACTTACACCTCGCCCAGAAACAGAATGCGTATAAACACTCTGCAACAAAGTCTCGTGTCGTACAAGATTGTTCGGTTTATCCTTAGATGTTTTATTATTTTCTTCATGAGGAGAGGAAGAATGACTCAAATTGGAAAAGGGAAAATCTAATGGGAACTAAGACACACCCTAATTTTTATTGATTTATTTACATGGGAGATCCTATGGTTTGTGGGGTTTTCTAAACCTAAGGAGGAGAGGAAAGAGGAAGAGAAAAGGAAGAAGAACCAACTTACTTCCTAATGAAGTTAAGTTGGTTCCAAAAGGGGAAACCCTAACAAGCACAAACATTATGTAAGGCAAAATGATGCAAATTAAATGCATTAGAAATACCAAAGAGGATAGGGTTTGTAGACATACCTTGCCCTCCCTACAAAACAAAGGTTAGCATGGTAAACATGATAAAAATAAGGCAAACAAAATTACCTAATTAATTCCTAAGGGAACTAGGACCTAAACTAGACTCAATCTATAGTTTAAAGGACCTAAAGCTAATGCAATGCAAAATTCAGCAACTTATTTACAACACTTAATGCACAAACAGCTATGAAATGCACTATGCAATGCAACAACTTTTTACAACACCTATATGTATGCAAAAACAGGTGTTAAAAGTCACAAACAACATGAATTTACAACAAACAACATGTATTTTACAGCACCTATATGCAAAAACAGTTATGAAATGCAAAATCCAGATTTGATGTTTTTCACTTTTAATGCGCCAACTCAATGCAAAGTACACCAATCGATCATGATAATGCAATAATGAACATGGATCAAGCACATGATTTAGATGAACATTATTATTCTTAATGGAGTATGCAAGAATGCATCACATGAATTATTATGCAACAAGTATGCAAAACATGAACATGGCCCATGAATATGATGAACATTGATCATGAATATGCAAAATGATGGGTCAACAAAGGTGTTAATCTTAATGCAAAAACCAGAACTTGATTGATGGAAGAATGTGATAAAAAATGCAATAAAAATGCAACAAATGCAACACATTGTGCTTATGCATAAACATGCTTATGAACATGCAACATTTGGTATATGATGAAAGGATGCGAATGCATTAACGATACATGCGAATGATGCGAGAATTGGAATGCAACATGATCATTTATATGCTAAAGAATGTATGGGTATGGCAAGAACATGCAATAATTCAAGTTATGCATTAATGGACACAAACATACATAACATGCGAAATGGACGAAATCGTGTCGAATCGACTCGAAATGGGGGAATGGGATATCGAAACTAACCTAGAAATTTCCCTAAAATCAGTACCTAAACATGTATGGGGGATGATAGGCATGAAGAATTAAGACTAAGCTATCAAATAAGCTAAAATCTAAATTCCTACGACGAGAACCGTTTTTCCTATTTACAAGGGATTCTTTACACCTACTAGGACCTAGATTAGACTACAAATCTAATTCCTAATAATCCAACTGCAAATTGCAAGCAAGAAAGCAACGAAAACGAAAATGAACGGTACAACACAAACATAATCGAAAATCATGCGGAGAATGCCGTTAAGGCGAGATGAAGAGGATAAATTAAGGCATAATGGTTAAATCACCAACCTACGAAACAGAGGAGTGTTTCAGTAATTGTTGCAATGAATCAGAGTGCGAATGGAGAAGAAAACCGGAGAATCCGCGAATGCAAAATAAATGCTATTCGGTCTTGACGCTTCTCGATTAATCACTTCTGATAAGTCGCAATCTCCACCAAAAACCAGTAGCTTCTTATTCCATAATGCTCAATTCAATGGAGGATGGAGGCTAAGCTTTAAGACCTTCAAGTTTCAATATGAAACTTGAAGAACTTTTGTTGAAAAGCTATGGTGAAAATGGTGGAAAAGTGGGAGAGAAAGTAATGGATTTTAAGATTGTGAAAATGGTGATTGAGTGAAGAATGAGGGAGAGAGTAATTTGTGGTGATTACCCTTAGCTTTGGGAGGAGATGGATTTATATAATGCATTGGTTTGGAATGAGGTTTGGGCTTGGAGGTAGCTTAGGAGTTAGCTTAGGTTAGGAGTTAGTTTGGATTCTAGAGAATTCTAGAACTCCTTGGAAGGTTGTAGAAAACTCTAGAATGTGGTAGAAGATGGTGAGCTGGCTCTTCTAGAACTTTCTTTAGTTGGGATCAATCCAATGCATCAAACACCATGAAGCTTATGATGGAGATTAGTGAAGTGAAACACAAGCTTAGTTATTCAAGGACTGCATCTTGAGTTTTCTCTCTTGATTATGGAATGCACAATAATTAGAATGGACCTGCATACATTCAATGATAACTTGCTAATGTAGCAAAGATCAATGGAAAAATTCAGCTTGAAACCAATGAATCTAGTGTACACTAGCTCATGAACATTTGTGGTGAAGACCACTTTGATGTAGCAGCAATGGTGAAGCGTGAATTGAGGCCAAAGTGAAGCTAAATGAGCTATAGAATATGTACCAATCATTTCCAAGTTTAACCCCAAAGATAGCATAGCATTCCCCCTTGTTTTGCATTAAAAACAGCAGCAAAATGGCAAAAAACAGCATCATGTATCGATACATAAGGTTATGCATCGATACATACTGAAGAGAAGGCTAAATTCAGCAAAAAACACATTATGTATCGATACATAACACGGATGTATCGATACATAACAGTTTTTTAACTGTTATGTATCGATACATAACACGGATGCATCGATACATCCTGTTTATGTATCAATACATCCAGCTCATGTATCAATACATAGCCAGCACACATGTATCGATACAAAACTCGTATGTATCGATACATGGCCCCCAAAAACTGTTTTTTCCTTGATTTTTTCACTCTTTCTTGCTCAAACTTCATCCACAAGTCCCTTATGACCAAGATTTCATGTCCTTGACCTCAAGAAGTCAAGAGTTGACTTTTTACTCATCATGGTTGACTTTTCTCCAATTTTCTGATTTTCAATCAACTGAACAATTGAGGGCCTTCCAAAATGAGTCCAATGGTGAAATTTGAACCATAGGTACTTGACATCATGTAGAGAACCATGAAACCATGCTTGGACCAAAGTCTCATTGATAAGCCCAGTTCATTAGAAACCCTCATCTGACTCCTTTTTGTTGAGAAATGTTGCACTGCTTGCCTCCCTTGATCAAAGCACCTATGTATAGGACTTGTGGCTTCAAGTGAATACTTGTGGGATGTTGTGGACCATTTGCACAAGGTTGAGAAGCTTTGTGGCCCTTTGATTGCCTTTGTATAGCCTTCAGTTGCTTTGTTCACTGATCACAAACCTATGCCCCTGCTGTGATGGTTATGATGCAATGTTTTTGGTTATTTTATGAATTTATGTATGTTAAATGTTATGCAAAAAGTTGGGGAAATGAGAGGGAAAATTTTGAGGTATTACACTCTTGAATATAGGAATCACTCCTAAACCCCACACCATGGCCTTTATTATCATTCAAAAAATTGTCCTAAGTAGTTTATTCTAGCAGTCAGCTTCGGCCTAAGCATGCTCTACGTAGGGGGCCGATGAACATAAGTGAATGATCCAGTGCTAATAAAAATAAAATAAAAGAGAAAAAAAAGGGCAAACTCTGGGATAGGTGACCCTCACAAAGTCATTTAAATCGAAAAAAGAGAAGAAATTTTTTTTTTTGCCACAAAAAGAAACAAAATTGCAGTCACCTATTGTTAGTTGGTTCAGAGGTATCTGGCACTGAACTTGGTAGGGCAGATTACGATCTGATCCCCCGCAGCTACATTTAGGCAAAAATAAAAACGGGTTTACACATGCTTATACGCCAGAAACCTTATGTTATGGATCAGAATCACTAACCGGTCACTCTACTATGAAGCATGTACGGATAATGGGCTTAATGTGATTGCGCCTGAATGAATAGGACCCAAAAAGAGATGAAAAGATAGGCCTAGGTATTGTGGGATGACATGGGGTGGTTAATATAGGATTGAAGTTTGTGTCTGTGTTATTATGGTACCCTTGGTTCACTTAGTTAGTACCTGGCACTGCATCCTGACTTGAACTTAGAAGCCCTTTAGCCCAAATCACGTGTTGACACCCGTTTTCTTCATTTTCGAGCTTTAATGTTTGCTTGAGGACAAGGAAAGGTCTAAGTGTGGGAGGATTTGATAACACTAAATTTCACTGTATTTCTGACTCCGATTTCGCATGCATTCTTAGGTTTTATTGTTATTTTGTTATGTTATTACTTTGTTTTTCTTTATTTTTAGGTTTTCTATGTAATCGAGGCTTAAATCGAGAAGAGGAGCGAAAAAGAAGTTGAAACAGACGAAAACCAAGAAATTCAGCTTTTTACACTTACGGCATCCGCCATGGCTGGCGCCATGGGGTCTGCCATGACGTGACCACATCTCAAGACCACTCCACAACTGCCAAGACCCACGATCCCCACTTTCTTCATCCATTTGCACTCATGGCGGGCGCCATGGCCTTGTGGCGGGCGCCACAAGGCAAAAGTGGTTCCCTCCACTTTTTAGTGGAGGGGGACATCCTGGTCATTTCCCATTTAAGATTTGCCTATAAATAGGACTTTAGAATTCCATTTTCTTCATCCAAACTTAAAATCTCTTAGGCATATGTCAGTTTTAAAGTAGTTATCATTCCATATCGGGGTGTTATTGCAATCGAGTGATCGAGTCTGTATACGTCTGTGTGATCGAGTTTTGGAGCACTATGGGAGGAAGTTAATCATGCCGCCATTTTAATTCCAGTTCATATTTTATTTTTCCGCATTGCTTTACTTTTATTTACTTTCCGCATTGCTTTACTTTTATTTATTTCCCGCACTCGCTTTACTTTATTTATTTCTCGCACTCGCACTACTTTCGTTTATTTTCTGCACTCGCTTTAAATACCTTTATTTCTCGCACTCGCACTACTTTTATTTACTTTCCGTTTTATTTACTTTCCGCACTCGCACTACTTTTATTTACTTTTCGCACTCGCACTAATTACTCTTATGAAAAATAATAAAAATAACTTTTACTTTACCATGTCTAACTAAATCCATAAAGGTTAGAATGTAATGATCGTAATTGAACCAGTAATTTGTACAATTGTTTGTAGAAACACTTAAGGGCTATTTTAACTTTCAATATAAGTTTAATTGTTTTTAACTATTTCAAAAACATCCAAAAGCGCTTTGTCTAGTTCATTAGGAGTTTTTAGATTAAAAAGAAAAGGGATTTTAAAACTATTTTCGGACGCGTTAAGAAGTTTAGAGTCTGGTTCGTGAGAACCTCTTTTTGCTAAGAAATCCAGGTTAAAATAATTTTCAACTTAGTTAAGATAATATATTTATTAAAAATAGGTTTACTACTTTAACGCAGTACGCACCTTTTTATCCGTGACAATAGGAGGGGTTGATTAGAGAGTACAACTTGGTTCTGAATACGCGAAAGCGACAGTTCCTGTTAAATTAGTTCTTTTCAAAGTGGAAAACATTGCCCATAAGTAGTTCTATTAACAAGTACCAGAATATATATTGATTACGTGAATTACATTCGAGCCTGTCTTTATTAATTATTTAAAATTATCATTTTATTTACCATTGCACTCTCCTTAAAACCATTATATTCAGTTGCCTTATATACACACCATAACAACAGGTACGATAGATTGACACTTGGTCTTTGTGGATTCGACAATCTTTTATATTACTCTGGCGTGTTCTTACACTTGCGAAAAACACGCATCAATTACAAACTCTAATTTAAGTCTAGTCATAAGCTCTTATAGTCAATGAAACACATTGTTGCATTCTAGACGTAAGCTGACTCAAATTATAATCAATATCCTACTTCTTAAAAGACTTATCACATTCTTATAAATGTGAGATCCACATCTAGTATCACATACTCGAGATGTAGAAGTATACAATTTGATTTTCTATAACAAATTGTATGAAGAAAAAGTCTTACTTCTTTCTTCTAGTTTGATTCTTTTGATAACCATTAACATTTTTCTTCTTTCAACACATGAAATCAATGTCTTCCTTTATAACCGTGTTTTTCTGTCAAAATTCAAAGGAATATATCGTCCTCGGAAGTGGATACTTATTCTTAATAATAACCTTGTTCAATTGCTGATAATCAACACATAACCTCATACTACCATCTTTCTTCTTGACCAATAACACAGGAGTACCCGACGGAGAAATGTTAGGTCAAACAAAATTCTTTTCCAACAATTCTTCTAGTTGTTTCTTCAACTCACTCAATTCCAAAGCAGACATCTGATACAAAGCCATAGATACAAGACTTGTACCAGGTAATAAATCCACTGCAATTTCAACTTCACGTCCTGGAGGCAAATCACTTATGTCCTTCAGAAACACATATGGAAATTCTTGAACAACTGGTAGTTCAACACTCGAATTCTTCTCTTCAAATTGTAACGATGCAAACATTGCAAATATCTGAGCTTCGTCTTCTAACAGTTCATCCAGTTGCTTAGCCATCAAGAACATCAATTCACCATGATCACCAAGTTCAGGAAACTCCACAATCTTCGCATAACAATTGATATGCACAAAGTTGAACTTTATCCAGTTCATTCCATGAATAACATCAAGTTGGTGAAAATGTAAGCACACCATAGCCATCAAGAAGTCCTTCTAAAAAGTGGTCAAAAGACACTTTAAACACACATATGTGGTAGTAATAGAACCATTAGCCGGCGTTTCTATTACCATACCACCATTCATACTAGACAACGTCAAACCCAACTTAGTAGCACATTAAAAAAAAGGAATTTCTAGCACCAGTGTCAATAATCGCAATTGTCGTACCCTAAATTTTGACCGATACTTAGGTCACCTTCAATAAACTAGAAAACTCAAAGGGAGACCCTATTTGGTTTTTAGTATATTTTAAAGTGTGAGATTTTAGTCTAGGGACTTAATTTATTTTTAGAAGTTATAATACTTATATTGATAGAAACATATTATAAATAAAAAGTTGTATAAATTTCATTTGTGAGGAAGTTTAAAATTAGAAATTAGGTTCTTAATTAATATGTTATTCTTGAGATATAATTTTATTTCGAATAGATATAACAGTCCATTCGGTAAAAGAGTATGTCCAAGGGTTGTAAAGGTGAGTGCAAGAGTTCGAATCAAACTCCCCACAATATTAAAAAAAATTGAATTTAACCATTTTTTTTGGTATTTTTGTAACCATTTTTTTTAATTAATTAATCATTAATAAAAAAATTATGAAATATTATTATCTAAAGAATAGGAAGTATGAAAACAAATTAATAGCTCTCAATTTAATATTTAATATTAAAAATTTAATTATTAGTAAAATTAAGTCAATTTTTTTTAATTAACTTATTTTAACATTTCCTATTCAAGTTGATAGTTGTTTCTTCTTTATTTTTATTATAATTAAACATAAATAAAAAGATGATAATAAAAAGAGAAAAAAATTGAAAACGGAAAAGAAAGACATATGTGATTCATCTTCAATAGCAAAAGTCATCATATACTTTCAATGAAATTAAAAAAAATCAGAAAATTAATTACTATTATAAATAAAAGTATATATTATTATAAAATTTTGGGGAAGAGATCTTTTAAAAATATCAACTAATAATATTATTTTGATATAATTATTATTAATTGTATTATTATTTTTATTTGTTTTGGGTCAACTTTTGTTCACTGAATCTTAAACACGATTGTTACACAGTAAATGGTAGGAAGCTCAAAATCAATCTATTAATGTCAAATCAAATTTCTTTAATAAAATATTTCAATCCAATATAATTAAATTTCATTAATTCATAATCAATTATGAAATTTGTGGAAAGTCATCAAATAAAAAATCTAAAATTTATAAAAAAAATTAGAATGATCTAAAGATTTTTTTCAATTGTGGAGGTCAACAATAGCCAATTTTATAAATATCAGACCAAATCAAAGTAGAAAGATTTTTAGTAATCATATGATTTCTTTCCGAAACAGAACATCACAAAATCATAACAATAAATCACACAAATTTGTATTAACTCACAATCAATATATCCAAAATAAAATCAGATAAAATAATTCCAATTTGTTCCAAATCACATATTAATACACATATCAATCATCAATAAAATTAAAAAAAAAATCCTAATTAGTTCAATCACATTTAATTGTCTTTGGTCTAATTTTGTCTATAAATATTACTCGTTTTTACACACTTGGGGGCACCCACAATCTACAAATCACTCCCTCAAAGTTGTTGTTCTTCACACTGAAGAACAACAACACTAAAACCTTAAAAGCCTTCATCATCAATTGTTCGAGGAAGAAAAGGGGGAGAAAATTATCATCAATTATTCAAGGAATCGAGGAAGAAAAGAGAGCGAAAAGTATCAAGGAACCTAAAGAAAAGAAGGGAGGAAGCAGCTTAAGTGGGTCACGGCAGGTCAGGTTGGTAAAATGAATCTCGAATACTACATCTGATATTGGCAAGTATGATTTATGTGTATTTGATCTTGTTTGAAGGATTGGTTGTAGGGACTTAAATTATAACTAACAATATGTATATGTATGCATTCTATTTTGGTTGTTTTCATTACTAATTGGGTTTAAATTAACTAATTGAATTAATTACTTAATTTAATTATTTAATTAGGTTTTTTAGGTAATTAGGGAGAATAATTAAGATTAGGATATAATTTGGTGAATAAATTTCAGGGACTAATAAAAATAAATATTTTATTTTTTCTCTTGGTTTTGTTTTGGGGTTTAATTAAAATTATGTAATTTTTCTCTTGATTAAATATTGGGATTATTCTATTTAAAACGAAATATTTATATTTATATTATGAATTTTGGGGATAAAATATTCTTGGGTTTTTGAAAATTTTGTTTATAATTTTAATTATGGTTTATCTTTAAACTTGGGGATTTTGTGATTATTTTAGGATTTAATTTATTATCAATTTTTGGGGATTTAAATAAATATTGGGATTTAAATTTTATTTAGGGATTAAAATATTATTTTGGGATTGAACTATATTTTGGTGTTGATTTAGATAAATATGTTGGACTCAAATTTTATCTATTTTGGGGATTTAAATTTTATTTATTTATTTGAGAGATTGGAATTTATTTTGGGATCAATTTTAAATGGGGTCTTATTTTGGGGTTTCTAACATTTATGGGGTTGTATAAAAATGTTTTGGGTTTTTTTTATATAAAATAATTAAATTAATTACTTAATTTAATTATTTGATTAGGGTTTAGATGGTAATTAGGGAATTTCAATTGGGATTAGGACTCTTAAGAATGTAAATGGGTTTTTTTGAGGTATTATCTTATTTTTGGGATCTTATTAAGTTATTAAATTCCTTTCATTAAATCAATGGTTTATTAAAAATGAGAAAATATTTTATTAATAAATGTTCTTATATAATTCTAGATTTTTGGGATCAAATATTTTTGGGCATTCACAATAAATTTAATAAGTCATTTATGTTTTTTTTAAATAAAGAAACTTATAGTTTTATGGTTTTATTCAAATTGGACTTAAAAATTATTTTGGGGATTGAACTTGGTTTTTGAATATATGTGGATTGAGAATACTATTTTTATTTTTAAATTTAAATTTGTATTTTGGGGATTAAAATTATTTTAGTTAAATATTTGGGTTTAATTTCTTTTGGGAATTGATTTTAAAATATGGGACTTTACTTTAAAGTTTTATAATATTTTTGGGGTTTTATAAAAGAGTTTTTGGGATTTCATCTAAGGGATATTAAATGGGGTTTTACAAATAAAATATAGGGGTTTTATTTGGGATTTAAGAAATTATTTAAGAGATATTTAAATTGGGTTTTTATAAGAAGTTAGGGGTTTTAAAATGATAATAAAAGGGGATTTATTTTAAGGGTTTAGAAATTTAGTTAAAGGGGTAGTAAAGGGATTAGGATTAGGGTTTAGGGGTATGGGAATTGAACTACGACGCTCTGATCCCTCTTTTGAGGGTATGTAGGCATAGGGTTTTTGAACAAAGACCCTAGCGAGTACAATAAGGGATAAAATTAAGATTTTTTTGGATTTATTAAATTTAAATTTATTTGGAAATTATAATCATGGAATTTATAAAAATAAACAAACAACCCTAAGAACATAGAAAGGATCCTATTGGATACAATAGAAGTGAGGGGTGCCTAACACCTTCCTCTCATTTAACCGGCTTCTGAACTCGAGGTCTCTACCCTAGGGATTTAGGTTTATCACTATTTTTACCTTAAAAATGTGATAGCGACTCTTAAATTTTAAGCCGGCCGCGACAGCTGGCGACTCTGCTGGGGATAGGGTAGTCAATCCTACTTCTAGGATTTCTAGGTTTTGTTTGTGAGGGGTCTTTTGAGATTTTTGTGTTTTTATTTCTATTTTTTATTTTGGTGGGTTTTATTTTATTATTTGTTGGATTATTTCTTATTATTTTCCTGGATTATTTAATTTGTTTATTTATTGGAATGTTATTATTTTTTTCTCATGCATTTTTTTGAAGGGATGTTTCTGGAGTGAAAGCTAAAACCAATGCTCGAGAAAAAACAACAAGTATTAAGTAGGGGATCGTCCTGTCTTGGCCGGCATGGATTTCCATCTGTGGGGTCTTTGATGACGATACCCGACTAGAGTAGATCAATTCAAAGAGCTGATCATGTGTGAGCTAGCCCCACTTCATGGTAAGGACTTTGACTTTGGTCCGTGACTCTAGTGGCCTTTAGAACCCCCACCAACTCATGGTAACCTTGTGTACCTACCCCAAAGGGGTCGTTACCAGGTTTCTGCCTAAGTTGGATTTATCCCAAAGGATTACCGTAAGAAGGCTTGCTCCTTCCCATGGTAATACAAGGGTATAATCCTAGACTTAATGGCTTATCCAAACCGTATATCCTACATGTGAGGGGATTGGGTAGTAAACATCTAGAACTATCCTAATATAGGGACCCACCCAAGCTAGGTCATGCTTGCATATACCCTAAACTCGTTTGGATTTCCCATGTCGGTCATTATCCCTATATATAAGGAGACCTCTTGAACAAGGTTTCCTTATATTCGACATTATCATTAACCAATATGTAGATTTTATATTTATGACTATCCTAAACCTGCAAGGGTTTCCCTTCATATGTCATTGTCCTAATTTGACACTTGCATTGCATCCATAAATATTTTTAGCATACCTAAAAAATGAGGGAAAAATATTTTTTTCATACCCATGCATTTTCATGCATTTGCAGGCCTACACATTCATTTGCATATCCTTTCCAACAGTCAAGAACTCCCGGTGCTTAGAAACAGAACTTTAAGGATATCTCAAGAAGCTTTGTAAGGACTCAAGAGGGGGAAATACCATTGAAGAAGGGAATGTAACCCTTCCCGTATGAGCCAAAGGCCTACCTAATTCCTCAAATACAACAATCTGGGATGATACCTCTACAACAAGGTTTGCAACAATATCTACTTCAACAACAGTCTCATGAGCATCATCAATCACAACAAAGTAAGCTTGGAAGGGAATTGGATCCTACGCCAATGCCTCATGACTCACACGGAAGTGTCCTAATAAAGTAAGGAAACACATTATCCTATTCAGATCCTACAAGTGATGAATACAAAGTCAAGACCTGATCGACAATAAGCTTTTGACTTTCAAAGGAGTCCTAGTGGTGAACAGTCATCCTTTACCTTCATAAGTGGAAGAACATTAAGGAGCATCCCTTAAAGTGGAAGAACATTAAGGAACATCCCTTAGAGATAATGGATTAACAAGGAAGCTCACATCTAGGATCATTAGGCCTTTATCATTTCCGGTTGTATTTTCTTTTCTACTAAGCGTCGGTTGTATTAAAGATTGTACCCTTTGGGAAAATAATTTTAATAAAATGAGCATGCATGTTTTTGAAATCAATCCATTCGTTTTCACTAATTTTTATACCATCATGGAAATAAATAAATAAAAAATAAAAAATCACACCTTCTCTTTTCACTTCTCACATATTGACAAACTTATGAGGAGAATGATGTAAATAAACAAACGAACTTGCTAATGTATGCTTTAATGGTAAGACCTGGCTGACGATGTAAGGCATTATTTCACTCCCTAAATACTGGAGAAATAAGGAGATAATCCGTAGTTAACCCCCTCGAGCCAGAATTCGGTGTTCTTTCTAAATAAAAAAACCTTAATCTTAACCAGGGGCAGGGTAGATTTTAATTAATTCAACAGTGTCTCCTAATGCAAGGGAGTCAATACCAATCACAAGGATAATGGTTTAATCTTATCTTCTTCCTCGCGTACATCATCAAAGGTCAAGGAAACAATGAAGCAATAAAGCTCACAATGTTTTCTTCCTCACACCATTCAACATTGAGGAAGCAAATGAGGAAAAGATCATAATATCAAACATGGGAGTTACACACTTTCGGAATCAAAGGAAAAATCACTCAGGAATTGTTAAAAAAAAAAGAAGGAAAAAAAGCCCGCTAAGTCAAAGAAAAAAAAACGCTGAAAAAAATTGACTTTGACTTAGGCAAAAATTAGGGTATCTTGATGGACACAAACTCAAAAGAATTGGTCCATGTAGAAATAAGGGATTAAAAAAAAGAGGAAAATGGAACAATCTTATAAACAGAAGTGGATGATTGCCATCTTAAAGATCTCATCAAGGGTTTAAACCATTGTCACCGTGATTAAAGAAATTCTCTTGCAGAATGAACACATTTGTTGGGTTAATTGGATTTAGGAATGGAGAACATTAAGGAGAATGGGGTGGGTTAAATTTTAAATTTTGAGCCTTGTATCCTTTTTTTCTTAAACCGTGAACCAGGCCACGTTATAACATATAAAAGTCCTAATTGAAGCTAGGGGCACTGTAAAAGCATACTCGACAAAGTCTTTGTTAAATTGACTCAAAATCCGAAGGTTTGTTAAATCATCATTTTTCAATCTTCATTCACGCCAACCTCATGGCTGGATATTCTATCATACACCTCTAATAAATTCTCGATTTCAAAACTTGCATGAACATGACATTATAATTACTTTTCTAAAGGAATAATTTTTCATGCAAATCAATACTTAGCATGGAAGAAATATCAACAAGGGTTTAATAAAGGGCATATCAATTCAAGATGATTTGGACTAGGGGGAAATTATCAAGGAATCATTCTAATTAAGGGGAAAGTCCTTATGATCCTAAGGGAATATCATATGAAGATCCAACTCACTAGGGGCAAAACATTTCAAGATTTGACGCACCTATGTCAAGAAACGATTCCATGACTCTAATGATAAGGGGTAAATATTTTTCAAGAGGCTCATACTGGGGAATACCAACTCAAGGGTGCAGTGACGCCAATCATCCCAGAAGTCATATAATCAGGGACATACTATTCAATGTTAAAATACTGGGGCAAGTCATATAAAGGTCATATTGCAGCATTGTGGGATCCAATTCCCTTTCTTGCAATTTCTCTAGACCTCAAGGATCAGGGAAATACCTTTCAAGGATTCAAACAATGGGACACACTTTTCAAGATGTAAATATTGGGGGCAATTCATATAAAAGTCATATCACATTATGGGGGGATCCAAGTCCCTCTTCAGACAATACCTCCATGACAAAGGGAAGACCATTAAAAAATTACATACTGGTGCATGACACTTTAACGGCATGGTGAAACTAATCATTCTAAGGGTTAATCAATTCAGGGTATACTTTTCCAAGACTCAAATACTGGGACAATTCATCTCAAGGTCGTATCAAGGAAGGGTGGTATCTAAGTTCCTTTTTAGGCATAATCCTTCAAAACTGAATCAATCAAGGGCAATACCCTCCGAAGCACAATCAATATGGGATAGACTACTGCAAGGATTAATCAAAGGAAACCGCTTCACAAAACGGGTTATATGGGGCACTTATGGAGACATTCAAATCATTGTCATGCATTAATCATGTCGCTACGCTATAGTACCTAAGCATGCATATATAACATGACATCACATGCATACATGAACATACATACATAACATAGGATTTTTGACCACTCATAGAAGTCAAATTCCCAACTATACCAACACAATTCTTAAGTGGGAATGCTTATTGGCCTTCCCTAAGGTTATATTAAGGGCTTTTATTAGAAATTTCCATTGGGTGTTCTCATCAAATTTTTATCAGAGGGATTCCACTAAGATTTCACATAAGGGTTTTATTTAAAGGATTTGTCTAATTATTTGATTTAAAAGATTCATCTAAGGGTTTTAAATAAAGGATTCATTTAAGGGTTTTATTTAAAGGGTTCATCCTAGAGTTTGGTTTAAAGGCTTCATCTAAGGGATTGTTATCAAGGGCTCCATTAGGAATTTTTAACAAGGATTTCATTAAACGTTTTTTTTCAAGGGTTTATCAAGGAATTTTATCAAGGGAATATTATCTATGGGGGTTCGACTAAGGATTTTTTATCGAGGAGGTATCATCGATATGGTTCAATTAAGGAATTTTATCAAGGGCATTTTACCAAGGGGGTTCTATCAAAGAGTTTTTATCGAAACATCATCTATAGGGTCCAACCAAGGGTTCATTAGGATTTTACCAAGAAGTTACAACAAAGTGGTATTAATGGGTATCATCAAGGATTTGTCAAAGGGTTCACCAGGATTTCTCATCAAAGAGCTTTATCAAGGGAGTTTTTCAAAAGGGTTTATCGGGATTGTCATCAAAGGATTCTATCAAGGGGTTTCACCATATTTCATCAATAGGTTTTATCAAAAGAGATTATCGGGATTGTTATCAATGGATTCTATCATAAGGATTCTATCAAAAGGGATTTTATCGAGGAATTTTACCCAAGGGAGTTTATCAATGGTATTTGTCAAATATGGTTTCTTTAGGGGGTTTATCAAGGGTTTGCCAAAGGTTTTGTCAAGGAATTCAACCAAAGAAGGTCTTATCAAGGGGGTTTCATCAAAGAATTTTATTAAGGGGTTTCACCAAGGTTTTATCACTAAGGGCTTTAATCAAAGGGATTTTATCATGAGTCTCATAAGGGGATTCATTAAGGGATTCTACAAAAAAAAATATTGTCTAGGGGTTTTACCGGATTTTTATCCAAATAAGGGATTCTATCCAGGAATTTTCACCAAGGGGATTTCATCAAAATTATATCAAGAGGTTTCCGGAATCTTATCCAAGGGATTTATTAAGGGGTTTTAATAAGGAATTTTAAGGGATTCTATTAGATTATATCTTTCAGGGGTTCTACCAGAATGTTATTAAAGTGTTCACCAATGTCTTATCTTGGGGATTCATCAGGGTTTTATCAAAGGGTTTTATTAAAAGGTTTCGCTAGGGTCTTATCAAGGAGTTTTCTATCAAGAGATTTCATCAAGAGGATTTTTATCCAAAGTCTCATCCAAGGGGTTCCATCAAAGGGTTCTACCAAAATTTTACTAAGGGATTTTCATCGGAGATTCAATCAAGGTATTTTATAAATGAGTTTTATTAAGGGAAGTTCATTAATGAGTTTTAATTAAAAAGGATTTCATTAAGGGATTTATCTAAAGGATTGCACCAAGATTTTTAAAGGTTTGATTCGGGACTTATCAAAACATGATTTCATCAGGGATTTACCAAGGGGTTTTACCAAGGGATTTACCATAGGGGTTTCATTAAGGATTTTATCAAAGGTCCATCACGAGTTATCAAAAAATTTTAAGGACTTTATAAAAGGACTTTTCATCTAATGGGGTCTATTGAAATGTTCTAAAAGGGGGTTCTTCCAGATTTTTGTCAAAGGGGTTTTACCAAGGGATGTTTATCCAAAAAAGGGTTATATCGAAATTTTGTCAATAAGGTTCTACCGGATTTATATCAAAGAGATTTTATCAAAATATTTTTATTCAAAAAGGGTTCTATCAATTATTTTTCAAAAGGGGTTCTACCAGAGTTTTATCAAAGGGTTCTATCAAGGGATTTTATCCAAAAGGAGTTCCGTTAGATTTTATCAGGGAGCTTTTAACATAATTATATCAAGGGATTGTCATCTAAGGATGTTATTTAGGGGTTACACCATATTCCACCAACGGAATCTGTCAAAAGGATTCTATAGGGTATACAACAAGGGATTTACTGAAAGGGTCTTTATCTAGGGGTTTTATCAAAGATTCATTTAGGGTTTGTCAAGTTCGTCAAAGAATTTTAAGGGATTTTCATCAACAAGGGTTATATTGGAATTTTTTCAAGCAACTACATTGTATTCCATCAATGGAATTTATCAAAGGGATATATCAAAATAATTTCACTAAGGGGTTTATACTAAGGGATTTATCAAAGAGTTCTACTATAATATTACTCAAAAGGGGTTACATCAGGGGTTGTATCAGGGATTCAGGAAGAATTCATCAGTTAGGGGTTATATGGGATTCTATAGGATATTCATCCAAAGGGGTTCTATGAAAAGGATTTATGGATTCCTACAAGAAGGGGTCCATCTAATATTTGTCAAAGGGGTTATACATGGGGTTCTAATCGGGATTAGAGGGGGTTCTACCCAAGGGTTTGTATCCTGGTGAGTAAGGCATCACTAAAGTCATATCTAATTCCAGCAGCATGATCAAAGGATCATAGGAATCATAGGCAAAAGGGTTGAAAGGGATAAGGGGTTCTATAGGGGATCAATCAAGGGTTCCATCGGGGTTTTATCAAACATCTTAGTCAAGATTTGACGTCAAGAGGTTCTATTTGGGTTTTTTCAAGCAATTCATTAGGGGTTCCATCGGGCTTTCATTCTAAATAGAAGTCAGACATGCAAAAAGTTCTATCATACACAGGGATATGAAAGTATTTGAGGCACCAGGGGTTGGTTTCCTCTGGAGGCGCGAGTTTTGTTGGCATCAAAATTTGGGGTCCTCTTATATTTAATCGTCTCCTTTTCAAAATGAGAAGGCTCATCGACATCATCATTCTGATTCGAAGCCGATTAAATAGGGGCAGCTGTCGTACCCTAAATTTTGACCGATACTTAGGTCACCTTCAATAAACTAGAAAACTCAAAGGGAGACCCTCTTTGGTTTTTAGTATATTTTAAAGTGTGAGATTTTAGTCTAGGGACTTAATTTATTTTTAGAAGTTATAATACTTATATTGATAGAAACATATTATAAATAAAAAGTTGTATAAATTTCATTTGTGAGGAAGTTTAAAATTAGAAATTAGGTTCTTAATTAATATGTTATTCTTGAGATATAATTTTATTTCGAATAGATATAACAGTCCATTCGGTAAAAGAGTATGTCCAAGGGTTGTAAAGGTGAGTGCAAGAGTTCAAATCCAACTCCCCACAATATTAAAAAAAAATCAGGTCAATCAAATATTCAAAGTCGTTTTTATTATTATGAGTCATCATTATTGTTATTATTAATTGAAATTAATACATTTATACTTAATGACTTATTTATAATAACATATAAATTCTTATTAAGTTATAATCATTTATGGTAGTATTATTATAGGAATTATGAAAATTTTCTAGTACCGAAAATGTACACGTTAAATTCCAATCTTGAATTTAACCATTTTTTTTGGTATTTTTGTAACCATTTTTTTTAATTAATTAATCATTAATAAAAAAATTATGAAATATTATTATCTAAAGAATAGGAAGTATGAAAACAAATTAATAGCTCTCAATTTAATATTTAATATTAAAAATTTAATTATTAGTAAAATTAAGTCAATTTTTTTAATTAACTTATTTTAACATTTCCTATTCAAGTTGATAGTTGTTTCTTCTTTATTTTTATTATAATTAAACATAAATAAAAAGATGATAATAAAAAGAGAAAAAAATTGAAAACGGAAAAGAAAGACATATGTGATTCATCTTCAATAGTAAAAGTCATCATATACTTTCAATGAAATTAAAAAAAATCAGAAAATTAATTACTATTATAAATAAAAGTATATATTATTATAAAATTTTGGGGAAGAGATCTTTTAAAAATATCAACTAATAATATTATTTTGATATAATTATTATTAATTGTATTATTATTTTTATTTGTTTTGGGTCAACTTTTGTTCACTGAATCTTAAACACGATTGTTACACAGTAAATGGTAGGAAGCTCAAAATCAATCTATTAATGTCAAATCAAATTTCTTTAATAAAATATTTCAATCCAATATAATTAAATTTCATTAATTCATAATCAATTATGAAATTTATGGAAAGTCATCAAATAAAAAATCTAAAATTTATAAAAAAAATTAGAATGATCTAAAGATTTTTTTCACGTGTATTGTGGAGGTCAACAATAGCCAAATTTATAAATATCAGACCAAATCAAAGTAGAAAGATTTTTAGTAATCATATGATTTCTTTCCGGAACAGAACATCACAAAATCATAACAATAAATCACACAAATTTGTATTAACTCACAATCAATATATCCAAAATAAAATCAGATAAAATAATTCCAATTTGTTCCAAATCACATATTAATACACATATCAATCATCAATAAAATTAAAAAAAAATTCCTAATTAGTTTAATCACATTTAATTGTCTTTGGTCTAATTTTATCTATAAATATTACTCGTTTTTACACACTTTTGGGGCACCCACAATCTACAAATCACTCCCTCAAAGTTGTTGTTCTTCACACTGAAGAACAACAACACTAAAACCTTAAAAGCCTTCATCATCAATTGTTCGAGGAAGAAAAGGGGAGAAAATTATCATCAATTATTCAAGGAATCGAGGAAGAAAAGAGAGCGAAAAGTATCAAGGAACCTAAAGAAAAGAAGGGAGGAAGCAGCTTAAATGGGTCACGGCAGGTCAGGTTGGTAAAATGAATCTCGAATACTACATCTGATATTGGCAAGTATGATTTATGTGTATTTGATCTTGTTTGAAGGATTGGTTGTAGGGACTTAAATTATAACTAACAATATGTATATGTATGCATTCTATTTTGGTTGTTTTCATTACTAATTGGGTTTAAATTAACTAATTGAATTAATTACTTAATTTAATTATTTAATTAGGTTTTTTAGGTAATTAGGGAGAATAATTAAGATTAGGATATAATTTGGTGAATAAATTTCAGGGACTAATAAAAATAAATATTTTATTTTTTCTCTTGGTTTTGTTTTGGGGTTTAATTAAAATTATGTAATTTTTCTCTTGATTAAATATTGGGATTATTCTATTTAAAACGAAATATTTATATTTATATTATGAATTTTGGGGATAAAATATTCTTGGGTTTTTGAAAATTTTGTTTATAATTTTAATTATGGTTTATCTTTAAACTTGGGGATTTTGTGATTATTTTAGGATTTAATTTATTATCAATTTTTGGGGATTTAAATAAATATTGGGATTTAAATTTTATTTAGGGATTAAAATATTATTTTGGGATTGAACTATATTTTGGTGTTGATTTAGATAAATATGTTGGACTCAAATTTTATCTATTTTGGGGATTTAAATTTTATTTATTTATTTGAGAGATTGGAATTTATTTTGGGATCAATTTTAAATGGGGTCTTATTTTGGGGTTTCTAACATTTATGGGGTTGTATAAAAATGTTTTGGGTTTTTTTTTATATAAAATAATTAAATTAATTACTTAATTTAATTATTTGATTAGGGTTTAGATGGTAATTAGGGAATTTCAATTGGGATTAGGACTCTTAAGAATGTAAATGGGTTTTTTGAGGTATTATCTTATTTTTGGGATCTTATTAAGTTATTAAATTCCTTTCATTAAATCAATGGTTTATTAAAAATGAGAAAATATTTTATTAATAAATGTTCTTATATAATTCTAGATTTTTGGGATCAAATGTTTTTGGGCATTCACAATAAATTTAATAAGTCATTTATGTTTTTTTTTAAATAAAGAAACTTATAGTTTTATGGTTTTATTCAAATTGGACTTAAAAATTATTTTGGGGATTGAACTTGGTTTTTGAATATATGTGGATTGAGAATACTATTTTTATTTTTAAATTTAAATTTGTATTTTGGGGATTAAAATTATTTTAGTTAAATATTTGGGTTTAATTTCTTTTGGGAATTGATTTTAAAATATGGGACTTTACTTTAAAGTTTTATAATATTTTTGGGGTTTTATAAAAGAGTTTTTGGGATTTCATCTAAGGGATATTAAATGGGGTTTTACAAATAAAATATAGGGGTTTTATTTGGGATTTAAGAAATTATTTAAGAGATATTTAAATTGGGTTTTTATAAGAAGTTAGGGGTTTTAAAATGATAATAAAAGGGGATTTATTTTAAGGGTTTAGAAATTTAGTTAAAGGGGTAGTAAAGGGATTAGGATTAGGGTTTAGGGGTATGGGAATTGAACTACGACGCTCTGATCCCTCTTTTGAGGGTATGTAGGCATAGGGTTTTTGAACAAAGACCCTAGCGAGTACAATAAGGGATAAAATTAAGATTTTTTTGGATTTATTAAATTTAAATTTATTTGGAAATTATAATCATGGAATTTATAAAAATAAACAAACAACCCTAAGAACATAGAAAGGATCCTATTGGATACAATAGAAGTGAGGGATGCCTAACACCTTCCTCTCATTTAACCGGCTTCTGAACTCGAGGTCTCTACCCTAGGGATTTAGGTTTATCACTATTTTTACCTTAAAAATGTGATGGTGACTCTTAAATTTTAAGCCGGCCGCGACAACAATCAACTTAACACCATTAATAAACACATGTACCTCGAATCAAGTTATCCTTCTTTGGAACTTCAAAACCACTCAAAGAGAACATTTTGCTATTGGTTTGAGCAACAGTAGCCGTGTTCTTAGGCTTCTGACATTGGGTACTGATATGCCCCTGTTCACCACAGCTAAAACAAGTTGGACCTTCATTTGGGCAATCACCAACCGATGACCTCTCTTGCTGCACATGTAGCATCTCACCACTGGATTGCTGCACACATCCGACTTGTGACCATATTCTCCATATTTCTAGCACCTGGGAGGAATGGAACCTGCTCACCCACTTGGCTTCTTCCCATCTAAAAACTTCTGCTTCCCTTTTTCAGTTGTAGTCACATAAGGTTTTCCTCGAAACTGGACTTTCTCTTTCTTCTCACTCAATTGCTTATAGTGAGTAGATCGAGCTCGAGTATCTTCATCATAAATCCTTCTTTTGTCCACTAACTCAGCATACCTACGGATCTGCTGATATCCAATCCTCTGTTTAATCTCTGGTCTCATCCCATTCTCAAACTTGAGACACTTAGAAAGTTCAACATTAGCACGATTGTAGTGAGGAAAATACTTTACTAACCCTCGAGTTTAGCAGCATACTCTGCCACCGTCATATTTCCTTGCTTCAACTCAAGGAACTCCACCTCCATCTTACCACGAGCATCTTCAGGAAAATACTTTCCCAGAAACTCCCCCTGGAACACTGCCCAAGCCACCTCAGTATCGGCATCCTCCAAATGCTAACATGTATTATCCCACCACTCTTCATCCACCTCAGACAACATGTGGTTACCAAATTGTACCTTCTGCGCATCTGCACATGCCATCACTCTAAAAATATTCTTAATCTCCTTGAGCCACTTTTGTGCACTCTACGAGTCATGATCTCCTTCAAAAATTGGCGGACTATTACTCTTAAACTTCTCCAAAGCACGAAACTCATCTTGTTCGTTGTTTCGAGTCGTAACCTCAGTAAGTGTTTCAACAACTTTAACAAGAGTATGCGTGTTGTTTCCAGCCATTCTCCACAACACTCACAACATCAGAAAACAAAGAAAATAATCGTTAACAAGTAACGACTAACAATAGACTGACAACGACGACACTTGGACGAACAGACCGACCTGCTCTGATACCACTAAATGTAACACCCTTTACCCCACATCAAAGTATAACATGATTATTCAATAAAAAATTATAGTATTAACAAAAGGGTATCACATTTCTTCTTTTAACAAACATCAAAACATCATCATATTTGTCATGTCCCGTCACACGGGTTACAACATGCATTCATATCTAAAAACCAACATTATTACGCAGCGGATAATAAGTCATCAACTTAATTAACTCAAATATGAAAATTCAACATTTAATTCAAAACATCATTAAATCAAGGTAAAACAAGTGAACACAACAGTTCTCAAGCGTTCCCGTCCCGATGTTACATGACACACAACAGGACACCACCTTAAACTCTATAAACAACAAAAGAAATAACACTCCAAGCTACGTCCACGCACCAAGCTTATTCTTGAGTATCCGCAGGATGTCATAATAGACCACAACCAAAGGCAGGAAAGGTGAGTAATCATGAATCAATATAATTGACATAAAGTAAAGTTAATTATGCAACAGTACATTATACGGCAATACATCACAATTCTCACCCATCACATCATAAAAATCATCAAACATCTATTCAACCCATATACATCATGCTATGCCATGAAGAATGAAATGAAACTTCATATATGCATGTGGTACCAATTTCAACATGTGATGGACACTAGGCCATCTACCCTCCACAATGGAGTGCAACATAATCAACATAACCCCAATCCACACTATGGGATCGAAGCCTCCAACAACATAGGTATGCCATGAGTGCAACGATACAACAATTCAACATTATCAACATGATTCAATATTTGCATCATCATTCACGTTAATAAGCATCATATAATAACCTACATCTTATCTTCATTTCTATCATAAAATAATCTCTAAACATCAATAAAACTCATGGCAACCAATATAATACATCACGACACCAATACATCACGTATACACATCATTAGGTAATTTTATGCAATTAAATAACTAATTTTTCACTTCCAGGGCTCGCTAAGCGACCCCGTTGCATTCTAACCAGCCTCCTCTTAGGTTAGAGAAAATTCTCAGTTTTTACTGCTCGCTAAGCGGGCTAGGCGAATTTCAGAATCTCAGTTCTGCGATAACAACAAACTCTGCTATGATTTTTCACTCAAAAACACATTTTTTCATCGTTTTAATCACAAATTCAGTAATAGAACCTATAACTAACACACATACATCATTTACAACATACGATACACAACAATTCATCACAAATCCCTTAATTATAGTCATCAAATCCTAGGTTTTCTCTAAAACCCCATTTATCCCCATTACCTAAACTCTACATCAAGAACATTGAAAAGCGATACTCCCCATACCTTAGAGTGAAGATTTTCTACGGTCTTACTCTCGAAACTCTGGAAAATTCTTCAAACCTTAGCTTATCCTCTTCGTTCTTCAGAGACATTCTCTCCCAAACGCGATCGTGAAACCGATCTTATTCCCAAACTTCAAGTTCCTTTTGTCAATCTTACCCCTAGGACCCCAAATATGTTTTCCCCATTATACCCTTACTAATTCTCCATAAAAGACCATTATAACCCTCATACTTCTAATTATTCTTTTATTTAATTAAATAATAATATTTAAATAACGTAGCGTAGATTATTCAATATTACGACCATTAAATAAAATAATTTCATCACCACAACACCACAACAAATACACCAAAAATTTCCAAATTATCATAATAATTAATTAAATAATTAAATAACGAAAATCAGGGTGTTAAAGAAATGCATACAGATACCCTAAGCTAACTTTTCCCTAAACTATGTCCAACTCCGACATGAAATGAAGTGTTGCGTGGGAGGCAGCCCACGAAATTGTTTTGTTTTTTTGTTTAATTTAATTGAGTTTTTGTTTTTGTTTTTTTTTTCACATTTTATTTTCAAATGCGGTAAATTCACTGATTTATGTGTCGATTGCTTTACTATTTGTTTATAGGATTATTAAAAGTTTTTCTACCTTCCCCTTTCTTCTCTGATTTCATTATGTGCACTAAAAATGAATAACGAAGATAACATGACTGTGGATTTCAGAGACGGTGCCCAGAGGCACCGTTATGAAGCTTTAGCTAAAAGACCTATAACTCTAACCAAATTTGCCCATGGACCTACCACGACCGCTCTAGGAATATGTGATAGCATTGACTACATGTTTAACCAGATAGGATGAGAAGGTTTCTCTACTAAAATACATAGGACTTATTACAAACTAACTTTAGAATTCCTAAGCTCATTACTTATACCCCTAACTGCAGAAAAGGATTTACTAGAGGAAGGATAGCCTTCAGACTGTTTGGATATCCTTATGAATTTAACATCCACGATATGGTTGAATTGTTGGGTTTCCCCGATGGTCCTACTCTTTTCTATAAGGAACATTAAGATGTACTTATGGAGTATGAACTTAACCGATTTTGGAGTAGTATCTCAAGACACCCTAGCCATGACCTCTATCCTATGTTATCTACAGATATTCATAACACATCCATTAGATATTTCCAAATGATTATGTCCTATACCCTCTTTGGAAAAGCCGAGAGTGACAACAACGTCTCTAGAGATGAGCTATTTATAATGTTCTGTGTGTTTCAATCCCGACCTGTTAACGGAGCTACCTTCATGTTTGAGAACTTCTGTAAGATTCTGCGATCTGAGCACCAACCCATTTTGATTGGTGGTCTGGTTACTAAAATAGTTGATGCAATGAGATTTAGAACCCGCCTTTCTCAGGTAAACCCTATAGGAGACTATAGACTTATGAAAATCACATTCCGTTTCGATATGACAATGCTTAGAGACCGAGGTCCATGTCACTTCCAACTCCTCTTCAACAATGTAGGTGTGCCCTACTTTACTCTGCATAACCATGAATGCACAAGTGTGTACAACCGTCATAACTAGCTTTATGATTTGGATGAACCACTTTATGAACCCGAAGATGCTTGGTCCGATGTAGAAATAGATCCAAAGACACCTCCACATTACTATGACTTAGATTATCGTAAAGACCTGATTGAAGAAGAAAAACCCACTCCTGTTGCCATTGATACTCATGCTGCCACTGATACACAATCCACCATAGAGAATTTCCGTACTGAATTGACAATAATGCACAACAAGCTTCGTACCTTGCGCAACAATGTCATTACTCTAAATGATATGGTCATCGAGCAATTTGACCACCTGAGCCAAGCCATAAAATCAATCCAACAAAACCGTGGCTAGTCATTAACACCGACATTTATCAACATTTTATCGCATTTTAGTTTATTTCTGTTTTTTAATGTTTCAGTTTTTCAATTCAGTTTGCAATTTTTTATTATTAGCTATTGTTGGTTACTTTTCTATTTGAATAGAAATATCCCATTTTGCCTCTGCTACTAAGCGTGCCTCTAATTTAATTTATCTAGTAGGATTATTTTAATTTTTTAATATTATTATTGTGCTTAATTCACTTCTGTTATGATTTGTATTGTTTTGTTCTGCTGTACAAATAATACTGTTTGCTATGCCAATGTTATTATTTACTGCTAATGTAATTTGCAATATTATAAACAATGTGTTACATAAAATATATTGGAACAAGCCTTTAATTCAAGGGAGATACCTAGGATTTCTTACCGTTACACAATCCATAGATGTGTTACACTCGTTGCCCCTGTTCAATTTTCTGAAACCTGAGGGGTTAGATTGGTATATTTGCCAGTCGTAACCTGGAAGGTTGAAGGGGATTGAACACAAAAGCCCAAAAATTTGCACTCACCAGTGCATGGAGTGATATTGATGGTTGGTTGAACATGATTGAGTGGGCTTAAAGATGCCACTAGGGGGAAATTCTTCAGTAGTATAATGAGAGCTGTCAGGAGCTTAGAGTAACACTGATGTATGAGCATGTCTTCATGAAGATAGAGCAATCAATAGTGATAACCCTAAAGTAATCTTGAAGTAATGATATGATCTCAGGAGGATAGAGCAATGAATGGCTCTAAAGCAGTCTTGAAACAATAATGTGATATGTCTTCAGGAGGATAGAGCCATCAATAATGATAACTCTAAAGCAGTCTTGAAGTACTGATTTCAGGAGGATAGAGCCATGATAACTCTAAAGCAGTCTTGAAATAATAATGTGATAGGTCTTCAGGAGGATAGAGCAATGGATAGCTCTAAAGCAGTCTTGAAGTAATAATGATTTCAGGAGGATGGAGCAATCAATAGCTCTAAAGCAGTCTTGAAATAATAAGATGACTTCAGGAGGATAGAGCAATGAATAGCTCTAAAGCAGTCTTGAAGTAGTAATATGACCTCAGGAGGATAGAGCAATCAATAATGATAACTCTAAAGCAGTCTTGAAGTAATAAGATGATTTCAGGAGGATAGAGCAATCAATAATGATAACTCTAAAGCAGTCTTGAAGTAATAAGATGATTTCAGGAGGATAGAGCAATGGATAGCTCTAAAGCAGTCTTGAATCCATGAGAAGTTATCAGGAGGATAAAGTAACCCCGAGGTTACAATAAAGCAGTCCCAAAGATCATAAGTTTGTTTGTTGGATAGTTAACCTGAAACAAAGTAGCATTCTGTATAATAACATTAGTTTATGCTTTATGTATGCATGCATGACATGATGCACTTAGGTAATGTATGATGTACATATGTATATGTATGCTATGGTATGATGTAAATGATGTATGTATAATATGATACTGCCGGAAGCGTCTGGATATCTTCGTATAACAACTGCTGGCCAGGGAAAATAAATCCCGATTCGTTGTTGAAGAATATATAACCCTCCGTCTGCTGGGGGATAGTAAGGTATAGACATAACCTCCCGTTGTTGGGGATGGTAAGGTATATATAACCTCCCGTTGTAGGGTATATATAACCTTCGTCTTTGTTTGATAGTAGGATAAGTATAATATCCCGTCTTCGTTCGTCGTACCCTTATTGGAAAGTAATTTCCCGTATATCCGTATGAGGATAAAAGAGATGGATATAAATTCCAGGGGAGATGAGACTTTATGAAGATGGATTTGTCCTGCTGAGGGATTAGTAACTGTCTTATAAAGGCGAACCGGCGAAGCTTCGTTGAAATCCTTCCCTCGTTCGTCCTTAGTAAATACTATTACTGCATTTTCATGCATTTCTGGTAAACATCAATCATATTAAACATTGATGCATTTCTTGTAAACATCAATCATATTCAAAAGCATACACACATTCAAACACAACCAATGGACGTTTCGCTTATGTAAATAGGGTAAAAGTAAATCTGGATTCAAAAGATCGAATTTATTTATATCAAAAGTGACTCATACACGGGTAAGTTTGTACAAGGAGACATAAACCCTAGTAAGAGGATTTTGTCACAAAGTTTTACAAAAAGCATCAGCTATGTGGGAAACAATCCTATTGAGTTTCAATTCTACTATTGCCACTCAAGTATCTCATCTTCTTGCTGTTGAGACGGAAATGATTGAATTGAGCTTTATCTGTTCGAGCTTGAATAAGTAGTATAACTGGTTGCAGTTTTATGGGTGATCCAAACGAGACATAGTCGTACGCTTTAATCCCTAACTTTTGCCTGGATTGCCCTTTCAGGTTTTCAATCCACCGGGATACCCTTTTTTGCCCAAGCCGCCTTTTCAGGTTTTCGACTTGCCGGGTGTACATCTTTTTATATATATCCCTAATTTTTGCCCAAACCCTTTTGGTTTGCCGGGATGCCCTTATTTTTGCCTAGGCCTGTCAACCTAGCGGGTCTCTTTTTATGCGTAGTATTTTTTAACTATGTCTGCGTTTACAGGCTGAGGGAAGTCCTCTCCATCCATTGTAGTCAGTATCATGGCACCTCCTGAGAATACAGTCTTGACTACAAATGGTCCTTCATATGTTGGAGTCCACTTGCCCCTAGGATCACCCTGTGGTAATATGATACGCTTGATTACCAAGTCACCGGCCTGATATACCTTTGGCTTAACCTTCTTGTTAAAAGCCTTGATCATCCGTTTTTGGTACATCTGGCCATGACAAACTGCTGCTAACCTCTTCTCATCAATCAAATTTATCTGGTCCAGTCGAGTCTGAACCCACTCATCTTCATCCAAGCCTGCACCCTTCATAATTCTCAAGGAGGGAATCTGAACTTCAATGGGCAGAACTGCTTCCATACCATAGACTAAGGAGAATGGGGTTGCCCCTGTTGAAGTTCGTATTGTAGTACGATAACCATGAAGAGCAAATGGCAACATCTCGTGCCAATCCTTGTAAGTAACAGTCATCTTCTGTACAATCTTCTTAATGTTCTTATTAGCAGCTTCAACCGCCCCATTCATCTTTGGACGATACGGAGAAGAGTTATGATGCTTAATCTTGAACTGCGTGCAGAGATCAGTGATCATAGTGTTGTTCAGATTAGAGCCATTGTCAGTGATAATCCTCTCAGGGATGCCATACCTACATATGAGATTATTCTTAATGAACCGAGCCACAACATTCTTAGTCACAGATGCATATGAAGCTGCCTCTACCCACTTCTTGAAATAATCAATAGCCACCAGGATGAAACGATGCCCATTAGAAGCAGTAGGCTTGATTTCACCAATCATATCAATGCCCCACATGGCAAAGGGCCAAGGAGCAGTCAACACATTCAATGGTGATGGCGGTACATGAACTTTATCAGCATAGATTTGACACTTGTGACAAGTTCTGGAGTGTTGATAGCAATCAGTTTCCATGGTAGACCAATAGTAACCTGCTCTCAAAATCTTCTTTGCCATGGTATGACCACTAGAATGAGTGCCAAAGGTCCCATCATGCATCTCTTCCATAATTTCTGTAGCTTCCTTCTTATCCACACAACGAAGCATAGTTGAATCATGATTGCACTTGTACAAAATCCCGTTACTCAAAAAGAACTTAGCAGCAAATCTCCTCAGGAACTTCCTATCTTTGACAGATGACCCTTCAGGGAACTCTTGAGCTTCAAGATATCTTTTCACTTCATAGAACCAAGGCTTCTCCTCTGCCCCTTCAGTGTCAATCTCATTGCAGTATGCAGGCTTCTCAAATCTATCAATGGTAATCTTAGGAGCTTCATCATCCCAGTTAATCTCAAACATAGATGCCATGGTGGCCAAAGCATCTGCCAATTGATTTTCTCTCCGTGGAATGTGCTCAAAGGTAATCTCTTTAAAATGTGGGATCAAAGACAACACATGCTCTCTGTAAGGAATGAGGTTATCATGCTTGGTATCCCAATCTCCTTTAATCTGACTTACTACCAGGGCTGAATCTCCATACACATCAAGGAACTGAATCTTCATATCAATAGCAGCTTTAATACCCAGGATACATGCCTCATATTCAGCCATGTTATTGGTACAATGAAAACAAAGTCTGGCAGTAATCGGGGTATGACAACCTTCAGGGGAACTAATCACAACACCAACACCATTACCAAGTGCATTAGAGGCACCATCAAAAACCATAGTCCATCGGGATCCTTGTTCAGGTCCGTCATATTGTCCAGGTTCTTTGGTAATAATCATAATGTCTTCATCAGGGAACTCAAAATTCATTGACTGGTAATCATCCACTGCTTGATGAGCCAAATGATCAGCAACAACACTTCCTTTAATGGCCTTCTGAGTAGTATACTGTATATCATATTCTGTTAAGATCATTTGCCATCTTGCAATTCTTCCGGAGAGAGCAGGTTTCTCAAATACGTACTTGATTGGATCCATCTTCGAAATCAACAAGGTAGTATGGGTCAACATATACTGTCTTAGTCGGCGAGCGGCCCATGCCAAAGCGCAGCAAGTTTTCTCGAGCAGTGAGTATCTTGTTTCACAGTCGGTAAACTTTTTGCTAAGGTAGTATATTGCCTGCTCTTTTCGACCAGACTCGTCATGTTGCCCCAACACACACCCCATTGAGTTGTCTAGAACTGTTAAGTACATAATCAAGGGTCTTCCGTCAACTGGTGGCATCAAAATTGGTGGCTCTAACAAATATCTCTTGATTTCATCAAAGGCAGTCTGGCACTCATCATTCCATTCCATCACTTGATCTTTCTTCAACAACTTGAAGATTGGCTCACAGATGGTAGTTAACTGGGAAATAAATCTTGCAATATAGTTCAGTCGTCCCAAGAAACCTCTAACCTCCTTCTCAGTACGGGGAGCTGGCATCTCTCGTATAACTTTCACTTTTGCAGGATCTACTTCAATACCTTTTCCACTGACAATGAAACCCAGGAGCTTTCCAGATCTAACTCCAAAAGTACACTTGTTTGGATTCAACCTCAACTTGTATTTCTTCAACCTCTCAAACAACTTGTGCAGATGATCAAGATGTTGCTCTTCATTCTGAGATCTGGCTATCATATCATCCACATATACCTCTATCTCATGATGAATCATATCATGAAACAAAGCCACCATAGCACGCTGATATGTTGCCCCTGCATTCTTCAAACCAAATGGCATCACCTTATAACAAAAAGTGCCCCACTGTGTCACAAATGTTGTCTTCTCCATATCTTCAGGTGCCATCTTGATTTGATTGTAACCAGAGAAACCATCCATAAAAGAGAATACCTTATGCTGAGCAGTGTTGTCTACTAGAATATCAATATGAGGAAGTGGAAAGTCATCTTTAGGGCTAGCTTTGTTCAAATCTCTGTAGTCCACACACATACGTACCTTACCATCTTTCTTTGGAACCGGTACCACATTTGCAACCCACTGAGGATAAGAAGTTACTGCCAAGAACCCTGCATTGAATTGTTTCATTACCTCTGCCTTGATCTTTTCTGACATCTCAGGACGCATACGACGAACCTTCTGCTTCTTTGGACGACAATCTTCTTTCACTGGTAAACGGTGAACCACAATGTCTGTATCCAACCCTGGCATATCTTCATAAGACCAAGCAAAGATCTCCACATAGTCACATAACATCTGAATCAACCTGTTCTTGACACTGTCCTCTAAATCAGCCCCTATCTTGACCTCTTTTCTGTCTTTTTCAGTTCCCAGATTCACAACTTCGACGGGCTCTTCATGTGGCTGTATAGCTTTCTCTTCCTGTTGTAACAACCTAGCAAGCTCTACAGGTATTTCACAATCGTCCTCATTTCCGTCTTCAGTTTGATAGATCGGATTCTCGAAATTATAATTGGCAATAGTAGAACTGTTATCAACAGGATCCAGAGTGGATGAGGATCTGCATTTAGTGATGTGGGTGTGTGTAAGAACACATAGCTGATAAAGCAAAAATAAAGAAAAGAAAGACAAGGAACACAATATTTACTAAAACGAAACGTCCACTGATTTTATTGAATGAAGTATGCAAATGAAATGACAGCCCGTAACAAGCACACCATTGTGCCCCGGGTAAGGCACATGGCTTGAAAGTTTTATTGTTCAGAAATTACAAATTTAAAACATAACACAGTAATAGTATTTACTCCTGACTAAAGGAGATAGGGATAACATCTTCAGCTTTCCAATTATTGAGTCCAGCACCCACAGTAGGAAAAATCCATGCATCCAAGTTGTAGTCTTCATCTTGATCTCCCACAGCATTAATCACCCCTTGATTGGTGATACGAGCAGCACGAGCACGACGAACAGTCTTCTGGGATTCTGCAGTGAAACCCAAACCAAACTTGTCAGACTTGTATGGAATATCAGGAAGCTGACCCCAAATAGTACAACCACCTTCATCCACCACAGCTCTAGCATCATTGAGGGAGGCCATTGCCATTGTTGGAGATTTTCTGATGACCACAGGAACCTTCTTCACAGCAGGAGGAGTCACACAATCATTACCAACCCAAGGAACCACTTCAAATGACTGACACGGAGTCTCAATGTATTCACCTTCCATTTCCAGATACTTGAAAGTGTTTACATGGCTGACAAAGTATTCTTCCTCTCCAAAGACAGTAACAATCTTTCCATTCACCGGATATCTCAACTTTTGGTGCAATGTAGAGGTCACAGCACCTGCCCCATGGATCCAGGGACGACCAAGCAGACAAGAGTATGAAGGTCGAATATCCATCACATAAAATGTAGCAGTAAACATCTGAGAGCCAACCTTGATTGGAAGATCAATTTCCCCATGCACTACTCTTCTAGAACCATCAAAAGCCTTTACCACAATATTACTGGGTTTTAACACAGTATCTTCAGGACTCAGCTTGTTCAGGACTTCTTTAGGCAACACATTCAGAGAGGACCCATTGCCTATCAGCACATGAGACAGGGTAGTGCCCCTGCATTCAATTGAAATATGCAAGGCCCTGTTATGATCCCTCTTGGCAGGGGTCAAGTCAGCATCAGAAAATCCTAACCCATTGTCATAGGTCAGGTGGGCAACACAGTTTTCAAATTGGTCCACAGAGATTGCACTGGGCACATGAGCGGACTTCAGAAACTTGATCAAGGACTTGGTATGAGCTTCAGAACACAGCAACAAGGACAGCATAGAAATCTTTGAGGGAGTATGCCCCAATTGATCAACAATGTCATAATCACTCTTGCGAATGATTTTCAATACTTCTTCCATCTGCTTAGAGAGATCATCAGCAGCTGGCACATCAGTAGATACAGGCTCAATAACAGGACCTTTGCCCCGAGCATCAGTGGTGGAAGTAGCAGCAGGAGTAACTGCATTCTTGGAAGTATCTGGAGGAGAGAAGACTCTTCCACTACGAGTGATCTTGCTAGATCCAGCAATATTATCAATGTCAGCAGGTATATCAGGTAAAGGCTCTTGCTTGACACCATGGATGTAAACATCAGACCCATAGTGCCATGGCACAGCTTTGTCAGATGTATAAGGAATAGGACCAGGAGTGGTAATGATCAGAGGAGCCACCCTGGCTTCAGCAACAACTTTCACAGGACCTTCAGCAGTAATCTTGATTGGGCCCTGACGAGTGATTTTAATAGGACCCTTTGAAGTGATTCTTACCGGTACTTTGTCAACCATATCAACCTCTTCAATCTTCCTACCCCGAGTCAGATGATCCACCATACTTTCTATAGATGCTGGTCTTCTTTCAAACACTATAGTATACTTATCCATGAGACGCTGAATACCATCTCTCAAAATGAAGCAACTATCCGGCTTATGGGTACAATACAGACAATCTTCACGACAACCTGGAAAGATCCCAGCTCGTACTAACCTCTCTTTGATAATGGACAATGGTGTGCTCAACTCCATAACTGAATAGACATGCAGGTCTTCCTCAATGTCTTCATCAATGGCATTGACAGTCTTCTCGTGATTTGGCAGTGGTGCTGTAATCACATTTGGTGGATCAAACTCAATTTCTCCAGCATCAATCATATCTTGAATTTTGTTCTTCAAGACCCAGCAATTATTAGTATCATGTCCTGGACAGTTTGAATGATATGCACATCGTGCATTGGGATTGTACTTGGGAGAGGTAACATTGGGATTCTGAGGAGCCTCCCTCAAGGTAATAAGTTCAGCCTTCAACAAGTGTTGCAATGCCTGAGCCATTGACATGTTGATCTTCGTGAACTGTCTTCTAGCCCTTTGTTGGTTGCCTTGAGGCTGCTCTGTTGTTGCAGGAGTTGGATTTGAAATATGAACTGCACTAACAGACTGATGCCTTCTGTTACGATCAGGTTGACCATAAACAGCATTGGATTCCTTCTTCCCGGAAGGAGGCTTCTTTGCAGCACCGGATGAAGAAGTGCCCACTTGGATCTTACCATTCTTGATACCATTCTCTACCCGCTCTCCTGTCATGATCAACTCAGTGAAGCCAGATGATGAGCTTCCAATGAGATGACTGTAAAATGGACCATTCAGCGTACACATGAACATATCAACCAATTCCCTATTAGTCAAAGGGGGTTGAACTCTTCCAGCTAGATCTCTCCACTTCTGAGCATACTCCTTAAAACTTTCTTTGGCACCCATAGACATGCTCTGAAGCTGCATGCGAGTGGGGGCTAAGTCAGCATTGTATTGGTACTGCTTGTAGAAAGCTTCAGCAAGATCATTCCAGTCTCTGATGTTAACACTCTCCAACTGATAATACCACTCCAGCTGAGCTCCGGATAAACTCTCTTGAAAGAAATGGATCCACAACTTCTTATCAGCAGTGTGGGGTTGGATCCTTCTGACATAAGACCTCAAATGCAGCTTGGGACAGGAGACCCCGTCATAAACAACAAAGGTAGGAACCTTGAAACCAATGGGTATCACAACCCCAGATATCAAACTCAAATCCTCAAAATCCAGCCCAGATGATTTCTGTAATTCCATAGCATCCATCCTATCCACCAGCATCTTGAATTTGTCTTCATTATGCTCATGGTAGTAGTTAGCCTCAGAATCAGAGTCCCCCACTGTGTTGTGGAGACTGCCTCTCTCCTGCTCAGATTCTTCAGATTCATAGTCTTCAACCTGTTCCTTGGTCTTGACAGGACCTTTGAACCTTCTTCCCATGTTGAGCAACCCAGCAGACCTTCTAGTCTTCTTTGTCTTCTTGGCCAGCAGTGCCTTCAAATCATCTTGCCCCTTGGACAGGTTCAAGATCAGCTCTTGGAACTGTGCATTCTGTGCTTGAAGATCCTTAACTGATTGTTCAAGTGCCATTGCTGAAATAAACAGCGAGAAGATGAGAACCCTGTGCGTAATTATAAACCTGTGATGCAATGAAATGATATGGGAATGCATATGCAATGTTTTCAAGGACCGCAGGATTTAAATTTGCTTAAACAAACAAGAAAGTAACTTTTTATTAGTAATAACTTGTTTTGCCTTTTAGGCTTACAAAAAATGAAAGTGAAATAAGTACAAAAGATGGGGTTTTAAGTCTCCCATGGACGTTTCCTCTTTGTGTTGAGGTATGAATTGAGGTTTCGTTCCTCGTGAAGTTGCTTTGTTAGCTCTAGGATCCTTGCTTGGCTTGTTTTGTAATGAGCCTCGAAAGTATCCCTTTGCTCCTTCAGTTGGATCCATGATCTCTGCAAGTCTTCCTTATCAGTAGGCATGTCTGGGTGAAGGATGGTATAAGCTGTGTCTCCTTCAGCAACAGGTTCCATGGTAACTGGTAGGATGGCAGGATATGGCATCATGAGTGTCTGAGCACGAGATCGTACCCATCTGAGATAAGCCTCCATAGGAATAGTGTACTTAGGCTCCAGTGTCTTGCTGTCAACCCTGTTTACTTTTCCCCAAGCTCGTATGAATCTCTGACGGTAACCTTGAAGATCGTTGTCGTAGTCAAACACAATGCCCTGGATTAACATGTCATGTGGACCATCACTCCGAGCGTAACCAAACTGTCGTAAAGCTAGTGAAGGGTTGTAGGTGATGCCTCCTCTTATGCCTAGAAGTGGCACATTAGGAAACTCCCCACAACGGTCAATGATAGTGACATTCTCCATAGATCTGGAGCACCAATGAATATCTGAGTGAGAAAGTGACATGATCCTCTTGGACCATCTGAATCCTTGCTCATTCTTCATTACTGAGCGAGGAAGGTGAGAAATAAACCACCTAGAAAGTAAAGGTATGCAGCACATCAAAGTTCCTCTTGCCCTTGTAGTACGGGTATGAAGAGAATGAAGGATGTCTCCCAGCAATGTAGGCACTGGATTGTGACTCAGGAAAATGTTGATGGCATGAACATCTATGAACTGATCTGGATTGGGGAACAATACTAAGCCATATATCAGCAAGGCTAAGATCTCCTCAAAAGCATCATAGCTTATGGCCTTCAAGAACATTTGAGCTTTATCCATTAATACCTTGGCAAGAATACCCTTGACTCCGCTTCTCGTCTCTAGAACAATATCAGATTTCTTCAGATGTAGAGCTGCAGCAATAACCTCTGGTTTGGGTTCCTTCTCCAAGCCTGTGAAGGGTCTTTGATCAAGAACAGGTATACCCAGAAGCTTAGAGAACTCCTCCATGGTAGGGACTAACTGATAGTCGGGGAATGTGAAACAGTGATGTTTAGGATCAAAGAACTGAAACAGGACACTCATCATGTCTTCACTGAATCCTGAAGTGACTAGATCCAATAGGTGACCATGTCTCTTGTTGAATCGGGAGTGATCAGACACTTGAGAAACCAACTCTTTAAGCTTGGGAGGTATCCCCACAAAGTTGATCCTGATGGTGTTTCTACGTGTAGAAGCCATGACCTGCAACAAAGAACAAAGATAAATCCTTTGGTCCTTGAAATGGTTAGGGAAAATGATATGCTCATGATGCATGATGATGTTATGCTCATTCACAAACATGTGGCACACACAAACAAGTCACACCATAGCCCTAGGTTTAAAGGCTTGCATGAGGTTTAAGGTAAGTACCCTCCCCTGAAGTTAGACGGTTCATCCTGTCCTACAAAAGTAACCAGGTTCTAAGGGATCTCAATATCATTGATCCTTCACAAGGGTGGTTGATCAGAAGGCAACTTACTTGCCAACCAAAACCCTCCAAGTTTAAGATCTCAATGAGCGTAGCATCGAGTGTCAACCAACTTCAGTCTTCACCAAAGCCGGTTACCTCACTACTTTCTAAAGGCCAAGATGAGTTAACTAAGGTTCTAAAAGTCAGTTAGTGCATTGACAACATATGGCAGCCTCAATATTATCCTCAACTTGACTTAAGGAATATAAGCACCAACCAAGAAGTCGCACTAACTATGGCCACCAGATCAACCGTATCGATATACGTCGTACAGTTTCCTTGGTCTATTGCCATTTACCTAAGGTACACTAGATCCGGGTTAGGACCTTTCACACATAAGAGCACCCCCACAAGTAATATAAAACAAACAAGGCAAACAATTCAAAGTGATCTTAATTCCTAAGGGTACCCCTCTTTAATTTTAGATCCCCAGCAGAGTCGCCAGTTCTGTAACCCGGTGAACTGACTTTAAACAATGTTGCGGATAGCAAGAGTCGCCACCGACTTTTATTTTATCCATAAGGAAAGGTTATAAAAGAACAGGAAAGACCTTAGAGAATATTTTGGGTCCGGGGGGTAGATTATGAAAAGGGAAGGTATTAACACCCTTTTCATCCATGGTTATCCATGGGCTCTTAGGTACTTAAGCTCACTTTTGAATTATTTTAAAAGTGTAGTGTGTGAATAGCAAAAATTCCAGAATAGTTTATAAATAATCCATGTAAGGATGTGTTAAAAACTTGTTTGAAAATTTGTTTGAAAATGTTAAGTGTTTGGAAAATTTTTGAAGTGAGCAAGTATCTAAGAGTAGCCTACCCTAATGTTTAAGGTCTTTCTTATTCTTTATTCTTTCCTTAGTAAGACTATCCCTACTATTAAGAAGTAGGTAGTCCTTACTTTGGATGTTAAGGGACATGTGTGGGACAATTAGATTTTGAAGGCAATGGTGGGGTGTAATAAGCACATATAAGGGACCATCATCATTTATTCGAAAGGGACTCGATTCGTAAAGGCAACCATAAAGGGACTTTGATGATTTCATCTTTTGAAGGGACTTGCTTTATACACCCCACTTAACCATTATTCGTAGGCAACTCGAGGGATAACCTTAGGAAGTGAGACGGCGATTAAAATCGACTTACGTGTGTGAAGTGTTTAATTTAATTATCTTATTAAAAATTATCTAAATTTATTTTAATACTGCATACATGTTGTTTACACTCCCTAATTACTAACCATAATAAAAATAGTTAAAATAATTACAAAATTACAACCGAGAAACAATTACAAAATTATAATGATAATAAAATAATAAATTAAATAATAAGCAATAAAATATAAATAATAAAGGGGTTAGTGATAAGAATAATCAAGATTAATAAAATAAACATAATTGAAAAATGGATTAGTGATAATAATAACAATTAGAAACAAGGTTAGGAAACATAAAAATAGAATATAAATAATAATATGATTAATAATAAGAATTAATTAAAAGATTAATAAAATTATAATAAGCAAAATTAATAACAATATAATTAATAGTAATAATAAAAAAACCAAAAATAATAAAGAAATTAACATGCATAAATAAATAATTTTTTAATTTATATACTAATTGTTAAATTATTTTTTAAATATATTATAATTACAAAATTTTAACTATTATAAACATATATTTACATTTATATATATATTATAAGAAGAAGATAGATTTTAAATATCATATTAAAAATTTAATTCTATTAGCTATTATATTTACAAATTATTTTTAACTATATACAAAAATATAATTTGCCCTAATTAAATTATTTCTAAAAAAAGGAAAATTAATTTGACTTATAACTTATATTTACAAATAAATTAGAATCATCTTAAAGATCATCAATTTAGAAAATAAATACAATTAGGGTTTAATTGGAAAATATTTTTAGGATTTGAGAATTAGGGTTCATAAAGAATATTTTTTAGGGTTTGATTATTAAGATTCATTTGTATACAAAATTTATTTTAAACTAATTATCTTAATTAATATATATTTTATAAAAAATTACATTTTAAAAAAAAAGATCATGAGTTTTATATAAAAAAAACAATTTTTAAGAATTTGAATACATGATATATACATATTTTATAATATAAATAATAATATGCTAATTATTTAAAACAATTAAATAAAACATAAAAATAAAAGAAAAGAAAAGGAAAAGGAACCTGGTGGGACTGGGATTTGAACCCAGTCCCTTATGATTGACAACAATCTGCTCTCACCACTGAGCCATTCACACGCAAGTGAAAGAAGAGTGAATCAAATTCGTTTTATGCCTTGCCTTGCAAATTCTGGAAAAATAAAAGAACAAAAGGCCTGGGGGAGGATTGAACCCAGGACCTTTATGCTTTCAAACGCGCGCTTTACCACCCGGCTGGAAGAGCCAATCTGTTAGCTGAAGGGCTTTAATGCATAATATATTATGTCTTCATATATCCTGAAAAATAGAACAAAAGAGAATGGTCCAGGCCAGATTCGAACCCATGCCATTATCCAACAAACCTGCTGGCCTTACCACTGAAGCACACATACGCGTGTGATGAATAATCCAACAACAAAAGAAAAAATATTTAGTTTATATTTGAATTTTCCAAACGCGCGGGAGGAGGTCATCCCCTACCTCCAGCACTGCAAATTTTGCTATGAAAATAGCTAGGAGTTTTCCTGCGAATTTGAAACCCTAACAAAACCTGCGAAAATCAACAACCAACCAAACAGTGAAATTTTACAAAATTGAAAACGCAAATATGATCCAGAGGTCAATTCGAATTCAGCCACGGTCTTAAAATTCATTTATATTCCCTGGATCCTAAAACCCTAATATGAAGGTCATGAACCCTAAAATGGTGTTATGAGTTTCGGCCATGCTTTCTTCAATCAACCTGCCCAGAATTCATCACAAACATTCATAGAGCACAAATTATCAAGCAAAATTCAATAATAATGCACAAATGTTTAAGAACGAAAAACCATTAAAGTGTGAAAAAATTTGAATCGTATTCATCCATATGTGATGTTATGAGTCAATGTTATGATCTGATGATGTTCCATGATGATCAAGGAAGCCAACCACGTTCTCAAAATACCTTGTAGTGTCCTGAATTTGAAAACCCGAATCTCACTTTTGGATGAATTTTTGTGCTTTTGAACTTACCTCTAGGTTGCTGAATTTCGTGAATGAATGATAGGTTTATGATCAGCATATATAGGTGAGTCAATTAGGTTAAAAAAATTGATTGATTATGTGGAAGTTTTGATATTTTAAGATTGAGAAAGATCATGCCATGAAAGTCCAATATTTTTATACCAAAGCTTTCTATTTTAAGCCAATTCATATAATTCTTGTATCAATTTGCTCTATATTGACTTTATGACTTTCTAGAATCAACAAACCACTTAAATCTTCAAATTTAATATTTTATTTAAATTTAAAATGATTTTAAGAATAAAAAATCATAATAAATAAATTAAATAAAATAAAAATTATGAAAGTATTATGGGAATTTCGTGCAAGCCATTATGAAGTGGATTGGGTCACAATTTTGGCAGCCCATTTGAAAAGAAATGATTTTGAACCTCCCTTTTCAACATAAACCATCACAAAATTTCTTAACTTTGCAAAGGCACATCTCCCTCAATTTTAAAGGTATGAGGGTGTTCTTGGACTTTTTGGAAAGCTTGAAGAGTCCTCTAAACAACCCCATTGGTTTCAGGTCCATATCATTTACCAATCTCAAGTTATGCCCTTTTGAAGTTGTTGACTTTTTGTTGACTTTTGAAATGACCTATAATGTCTTAGATCATATCTTTCAAATGAAGCATTTTTGGGCTTAACTTGCAACATCAAAGTTGTAGATAATTCAATTTCCTTCAAAATGAGCTTTGGATGGAGACTTGGTGATGAAGTATGTGAAAGTTATGGCTGGTCAAAGTTCAGTTGACTTTTACTAAGGAAACCCTAATTTAGAAACTCCTGATTACTGATGATCTGGAATCTCCTTGATGAATCATGATCAACCCTTGATCAAATGATGAATTTTACTTCATATACTTGATGTTGGCAAAAAATCATGAAGTTTGACTTTGGTTTGACCACAGTTGACCTCAGTTTGACTTTTTGACTGCATTGACTGATTTTGACTTATCTGATCATCTGACTGAGCAAACTTTTGAGAAAAGTCTTGAAACTTGACATGGGGGTTCTTACACACATATAAGATGTTATGAAACTCACTTGAGGTGTTGGAAGCCCATTTAGCCTGATTAAAGTCAAAACCCTAGTTATGGATGCCCTGCTTAGGAGGTGCATTGTCTGAGGGAATTGTCAACTCCTTTGACCAATTGTGAACTTTGTGAACCTTGTGAATCTTCATAAAGTGTCTTGTGATATTCATTGTGAAGCTTGTGAATCTTGTGAACCTCATGAAGTGGCTTTGTAGACCTCATGATCCTCAGGGAAGCTTTGTAATCATTGTGAATCTTGTGAACTTTGTGAACCTTCAAGAAGCAACCTATGGACTTCATGAACCTCATGAAAGGTCTTGTAAATGTTGAGAAGCTTGTGAACCTTGTGAACCTTCAAGAAGCAACCTATGGGCTTCATGAACCTCATGAAAGGTCTTGTAAATGTTGAGAAGCTTGTGAACCTTGTGAACCTTCAAGAAGTGACTTGTAGACTTCATGAATCTCATGAAAGGTTATATAAGCATTGAGAAACTTGTGAACCTTGTGAACCTTCAAGAAGTGACTTGTAGACCTCCTGAACCTCATGAAAGGTTATGCAAGTGTTGGAGAACTTGTGAACCTTGTGAACCTTCTTAGAACACAAAGCCTTGTATTGTGAGGGTAAATTTTGGGGTGCAACACTCGTCACAAACTTTTAGGGCGTAACTTCCGTCGTACTTGTGGGACGACCGTCGGGTATGTGAAACGGTCGTCACAACGGCCATCCCTATAATGTCTCTGATAACCGTTACAGGACCATTGCAACCCCATTTCCTCTTCCTCTTCTAACTTTCCACTCACCACAATTATTTATAACCATCCCACCATTCCATTTACTTACACAACCAACTCGTTAACTCCCATTTTTAGACTTTCATCTTTATATTACAGTAGGTTTCACTCGTATTCCATAACCTATTTCTTTCATTTTTTTATCACGAAACCTTCAACCTTTGTGAAAAATGGCCAACCTACGACCTGACCCCGACCTTTCTTTGATCACCTTCCGTGATAGAGAAACCGGTGTCCTTCAAAGAGAAAAATACCTTGCATTCTACCAACGCTCCATAAAAGCAACCAGACATGTCGATGAAGATTGTCTCCAACAATTTGGAATGCTAGAAGTTGTCCATTATTTACTTACCAACACCAGTTTAACAAAGCTTTGCACCAATATCAGCCACAAGAAGAAGAATCTGAACAACCTTCATCCGCTGACTTTGCTAGCACTTCCTCCAGACGTCGTCGTAGAAATGAAAGAGAACCCGTAACAAATGATGATATTCTCACGGTGATTATCCAGAGGAAGGAGTTGGATGCCCAAAGGGATGCGCGATACCAGACTCAACATACAAAGATGATGACTCTCATGAGTCAGACCCAGCTGGAACAAATAACCAAGTGGCAAGGATAACATGATACAAGATCATGTAGCATAGTATGGACAAAGAAATCTTCGAGGCCGAGCACGAGGAGGAAGACGAGGACCTCAGTAGTTTTCCTAATTTTTCTTGTATTTTTCCTTTTTATTTTTTTAGTAGTTTTCCTTTATCTCGCAACATTAAGGACAATGTCCGAGATAGTGTGGGAGACAGATAGTTAGTATTTCCCTTTTTGTATCTTTCATTAGAGTAAATCAAATTATTAATAAAAGTATTTTTGGTTATTCGACTCCCTCTATTTTTTTAGCTACAACAATTTTGTTTCCAATATAATACACTCGCTTGACATACCCTACGAGTATATATGTTGGTAGGCTATGTTAGAAAGTTGAGAAAATACTTAACAATATTGATACAATTATGACACCTTAGACCCTAAGATATGAAATATCAGTTTGAATACCTTTTATACCGAAATCTAAAGCTTTACCTCTAAATTATCCCCTATTAGTTTATTTTAGCAGTCAACACCGCCTTAAGCACAAGCTAGGTGGAGAGCTGATGCAAATAAGTGATTGATGCTTAAAGTGCCAAAAAGAAACAAAATTAAAGAAAAAGCATGCCAATGATGAAATGGTTAAGTTGCACCGAATCTAAAGGATGCAAAAACTTGCGAAACGACAAAGAAAAGTATGATGTCAGTTAGTTCAGAGGTATTTGGTTCTGAACTCGGTAGGGAGAACTACGGTTCGATGCCCCACAACTTGCACTCAGTACATATAAAGGGTTACCACACTCGTATACCAGACCTCACGTTCGAAAATATCATATTCACCAACAGGCTACTCCACTATGTGCGTGTAAAGGTAAAATTCTTAATGTGATTGTGTCAGAATGAAAATGGGTGAAATAGAAACACGAGCATTAGGGTGAGTTAAAATAGAATGATTCAGACTGGTTTGTATAGGGGATTTATGAGCATATATCTTACTTTCGTGTCGTTAGTGTATCTTTAGTGTTCGAGTTACTACCGACCTTTTTAGAAAAATGTCGCACGACCACTTATGGTTAGGTTATGTGTCTTGTGTTTGTGTTTGACGGATATTTTCAAAACCTTATTGATTATTTGCTTGTGGACAAGCAAAGATTAAAGTATCGGGGAGTTTGATAACAAATTTTTTTATCGATTATTTAGCTTTGTTTCTGATTAATTAAGTTATCATTTTTCATAATTTACATGATATTACACAAGGTATTTATGTGTTTTTGCAGGTATCCTAAATTATAAGACTTGTAGAAGGGAAGAAGCAAAATGCAGAAGAAATGAGACAGATAGCAAAAAAAAACAAGTTTATGTATTTTGAAGCCAAGACGCCCGTCGCAAGGCTATGACGTCCATCACACAATGATTAAGTAGGACGACCATCCTGCATCTAAGACGCCCATCACAGGTCTAATTTAGGGAAATAAAAATACGCGCTTCAGTCAAACAAAAGATTCGTGGCATTGTGTTATTTTCTCAATATCAAAACTCAGTCTCAGTCAATTGCAACATGGATCTCTTAAGGCCCAAAAATATTTTCTCCATCAATTTCTACTTCACTCAAGCACTATAAATAGGATACGAAAGGATTTTTTGAGGAGTATACTTTGAGTCTTAATTTGTTTTCTGTTCAGGGCTTTCATTTTATTTTCCCGCACTATTTTCTTACCAAATTCGTAATAGCTTCCTACATCGGGAAGCTATTGCAACCTATTATTGTTTCAAGCCACTGTCTTTCTAGTTTTATTTTCTGTAAGAGTTTACTACGCCAAGACTGTACTACTGTCCATGTTTATTATTGAATTAATAAAACTGTTTTTTTTATTCGCCATGCTTTACATTGTTTACTACCTTTATTTATTTATGCATGTTTTAATTAATATGCCTGAATAAAATACTTAATCGGTATGTAATTAATTAATCAGAATGGATTCGATAAATCTAGGCTAAAATCATAAACAAACTTATTTTAGGTTTCAATTTCTTAATTTCAAATCAGCTTTTATTACAAAAGTAAAAAGGTAACAAGGTTAGGATTACGACCACGAGAGTGTGAGATTTTAACTAGATAACTGAAATCGAACATTAGTTTTAAATACAGCGGAAACGTTTTAAAGTTAATTAGAATCTATAGGTTTTCAAAAAGTACTTTTAACTCAATTTGATACAGCGAGATTGCTCAAATCTGACTTAGGAGTATAATTATAGGCAAGACCACGAGAGTGTGAGTTGACGACTTTTAAACTGATACTTTCTACAAAATGATAATTTGACCAATATTTATAAGTCGTTAATTTATTGAATCCATGAAGGCATATTAATTACGTAACGATATTCCATCGTAATCTAATTTAATTAAAATTCTTAATTCCCCGTTTCGTTTAAACTAAAACATCAATATCCTTAGCTAAACATAGTAACACATGAAAGCATTAGTTTGATTATCAAGTCTCTGTGGGATCGATATCTTTATTACTACGCGGTTAGGTTGTATACTTGTAGCTAGTACCCGTAAGACTCTGAAAGTCGCGATCACTATTATTTTTCATTTTCAACGCTTCCTTTACCTTTTGTTTCTGAATTCGACGATAGTAGTAATAGTTTTTATCATCTTCTCTAATGACGATTCGGCTAGAGTCCAGCGAGATATCATATTCTTCATTAAATAAATTGTAGAAATACGTCTTCCAGACATCCTTTATATATATTTTTTCCTAAACTAAGACTTTGCCTTCTTCACCTGTAACACGCTTCACTTGATCCAAATCTCTTGTCTTTCTATCTATTCCCTTAGCAAGCCTATTTTTCGCTGTCGAATTTTACGAACAATCGCTGGTTTCTAATTTAGGTTTAAATCAGTTTACTTGCAGGACCAACCATAGAAATCCTAGGACGTAGGTGCGAGTTTTGGTCAATAGTATAAAGATCTTAACAATCTGATGATTTCTATTTTTATAAGGTTTTTATATATGTTTGCATGATTAAAAGAAAAGAGTAAAAAAATGTTTGATGAAAACATAAAAGAAGTGAAATTCTGGAAAGTATAAAGTAATTTGACTGGAAAAAGATAAAGAGGTTTCTAAATGAAATAAATTTGCAGAATGCAGAAATAAAAATAGACGTAAACTTTCATAAAGACTTGATAAATGTAGAATTGGTGTTCACACGTACATTTTTCCAGAAGTTAAATTATTTTCTCTCACACGGTTACTTTGAGTATATCACAAGAATTTGTACAATATTTTCACACACATAAATCTGACAAGAATTGCTATATTTATACACAAACTAAATTAATGTCCCCAACGGACAAATCCTACGATTACAACACCTGGCCTTCGACATATCTTCTTTCTATCAAATGCTTTCATGTGTCCCTTCTGCCAAACTTCTTTCATCTTTGAATTTTAAGTTTCAACTCCTGCGTCGAAACAACATGTCCTTTCAAAGCTGTCGAAATCGTCGAAAAACCAACCTTTGCCACCTTTACCTAGCCTCATTTAAGTTGTTGAAACATCATCATTTCCTATCTTTGTCGAAGACATTGAAAACGTTCTTCAAATTTCTTGGGTCGAAATTAACTCTTGAGAACATTTTTATTCTTTGATCAAAATGTTGTTATGGACTCTGATTTCATGGCGTCGAAAATCCTTGTCTACAAATTACCTACCAACAAAGGTTTTTTCGACCACTTTGGAGAAAAAGTCATTTGCTATCAAGAACTACTTCGATGCCATATCAACTTTATCATTTTCATCATTTCCAAGACTGGATACCCAAAATCCCCAGAAATCTTCATCATCATATCTTCTCTAAGAAACGTCAACTCAACCCACATTTTTGACAACTACTCTATCATCCCCTACAAGCTAGGAAATCATAGGTTTTCCAACTGCCATCAGCCCAATTTTCTTTATGAAACAAGTTCGCCACATGGCCCATGATTCAATCAAAAATTAACCGTTTAAATCCCTTTGTCTATAAATACTAACCCATATCTTCCTTCAAACCCTTTACACAGTCTTCTTCTTCTCTAAGCAAAAAATACATCCTTCTAACTGCCAAGAAAACTTCCTTTCAGACAACAATGGCCTCTAAAAAATCTTCCAGCAGCAAAAAGACTAAAAGTTCCACTTCACTTCCATACGCACACAGGCTGAATGGACCTAACATTGTTGGAAATCAACATACATTCCAGAGCCTCCCAATGAAAGGAAAAGGCCAACATTTACAAGTCTTAGGTATTAATTCTTATACTGGTTTCTGGTACTTGTCATTCTATCTTAGGACCTCTCCCCAATCCAAACATTAACCCACATAGGTTAAAAGAATATTTCCCTTCATATCAACGCCTAAAACCCATAGGAGTTGGGGTTAAACCAAAAAAAAACTGACGAACCAACTGAGGGTTCAAATTCGACCACTGATGACGGTCTGAATTTGCTTCATCTAAACAATGCTAGGATCTTTAGAACCAGTCCCATGGCGAAAGATCCCTCTGACTATATTGCTTGGTTAACAAAGATTGAAAAAGTTAAAGAACCCTTTTGGAAAGAGGAAGGAATCTTTGACTTAATCCAGATGTCGAAAATAGGACCTAATTACTGTCCCAACATGATTTTAGCTTCCCTCTTTTTCTAGGATAACACTTATAATAATTTCCACCTCCCTTGTGGAATGGTCACACCAAACCTTTTTGACCTAGCAGCAATATGTGAACTCAGTCCTCTAGGATAGAACTTAGACCCTACTATTCACAACCAGGACTCCATTGGTTTCAACACCAACAAAGCCTCTTACTCTGTCTTCATCAACCACTACCATGATAAGAAGACTGATATAGTGTCTAAAGAAGAGAACATAGCCTTCTTAACTTTGTGGCTGTCAAAGTACGTCTTCTACTCTCGCTCTTTACAAGGGGCGAAAATTTTTGTCACCATAGCTAATCAACTCAAAGATGGGATCAGATTGTGCTTGGGCGAGATGATCCTAGCAAACCTGTACGAGTCCTTGAGCGAAAGCGTAGAATTTCTAAAAACTGCCATTGACAAAGGGAAACTTAGCATATCAGGACCCCTTTGGCTATTAAAGTTGTGGCGTAATGCCACTTTCGAAACTTTTATTCCTTTCAAGAATGCGGTGGATGAAGAAGAAGTAAAAGATAGGGTTGTTGAATGGCCCAGGATAACACAACTGACGTCATCTGATGAAGGGCTCAGTCTTCGACAGGATTTCATAAGTTATGTCATGATGTTCGCCAATAGGTATAACTTTACTCCTTCCATGGCACCTTTCGCCAACAGAACAATTGGTCCTGAATAGTTCACCACACAACCTCACTTTGAGATGGAGGAGGAGGAACACAAATTCATCGACATTTGGGAAGCATTCATGGTCCCTAGGCTCATTCTCTCTCACCATAACGTGACAAAGACCAAAATCGCTTTAATCATTTATCAACCCAACCTAGTTGCTAGACAATTTGGATTGGTCCAGCCGAAACCAAAATCCATCTTTCTGAAGAAAGGCTCCATCCTCTTCTACAACTCCTACCATTTTGAAGAACAAAGCCTCCAACTGGCGAAGAAATATTTCGATGGTTCTGTTGATATTTCTGCCCAGTGGTTTTTCGACCTTCTTTTCTTTGCACCCATGAATTTTATGTTTGGTGGAGGGAGTACTACCGCACCAAATTCTATGATGTAAAAGCATTCACAACTCACCTAACAAATGCTTTTACTCTTGTGTAGGATCAGACAAAAAAAGGTAAAGGATAGCATATTAAAGAAATACAAAAGTTTCCAAAATATTTTGAAACCATTTATAGGCCAGAGGAACTTAGTCGAACCATAAGCGAATCAACAGTGACTTTAAAACATAAGTTGACGGAGAGACTGGATAAATTGAAATTGCCTTCGTATGTTCGACCAGAACAACGATATGAACTGGCTTTCAATCTTTATCCACCAAGGTTTCCCCCTCTTCCTTCTGCTGACTTTGGTGTGGCATTGAGCCCTCCATTTCCAGATTGGTTTGTTTGTGGGGACTCTTTGAAAATCCTTCGATAACAATCGAAAAAACCTATTGAGTGAGTGGTTCCGACTAAGTTCACTTTGGATGATTACAAAGGACACCTTCATATTGGAATATAACATGTTCACGTGGAAACTCCCATTCTTGAAGGTGTTTTATAGAAAATGATTTCTTTATTTAGATATTCTGAACTTGTCTCTTTTTTGTATTTATTTTTGAATTTATTTTGTTTTCTTCAGCTACCAAAGTCCAAACCAAAAAAGCTGATGTAAAAAGCACTACTGATGTGATGGAAGAAGATTCACCCGTTACCACCAAGAAGACTTCGACTAAGGTACAAATCCTTTTCTCTTAGATCAGCCTACTTTTCACTTTTAAAACTGAATTATCTTTACTTCCATGTCGAGGTAAATCGAAAAAGACCACCTACGCCCAAAAGAAAACAACCAGAAGAAAAGATGCCTAGTGAAAAATCTGGTGATGAATCACCAGAACCAAGTCAACCCCCCAAAAAAGAAGAAACCTACCAAAGCTCCTACTCAAAAGTCCAGAGCCAAAGTAGTGAAAGAAACCCCTCCGCCAAGTCCAGTTGCAAACATGCAAATAAGGGACGCAAAGAGTGGGAACTCCAGTTTTCACACTGAGATTCCTCAGGTAAATCCTTGTTTCAACTATTTAACCTTTATCTTCTTAACGTATTTTTTCTTTTTTAATTCTGGGCTATTCGCATGTCAATTTCGACAACACTCCTAAAAAGAAGGGAACATAACAAAATGTTCCCACACATCAAGTTGCTAGTCCACCACCCTCTTCTCCTCAAAATTTGACAAAGGGACCAGAGGCGGAAGAACCACATCGCCTGATTCTCCTCAATACTCTTACAACCACTTTCCTTCTCCTCCTCTAAATGCAGATGCTCACCAGCAGAGTGAAGACCTCAAAGCTGACGCTGAGGTCGAAGGTGATAATATCAAAGAAGGAGTAACCGATGGTGATGATTACAAGTCGAAGGAAGAAAACATTGGGGCACACCAAGGGAAACCAAGCCAACCAAATCCTGACTCACAGAAAGAAGGGTCAACTGGTTCGACAAATATTTCTCATGAAAAGATTGAGAATCTTAAAGTGCAAAAACCCTTGGAGTACCTCAAAGTTATACTCAGTACTCGTTTCAACTTCCAAGACTCCTCTCAAAGTACTTCGACTGATTCAGGAGTCACTTCCAGCACACATTCTCTTGAAACTATCATGGATGAGATTAAGAAGAAAATTCTTGATGTGGACTTGTTCAAGGTTTTAGATGCAAATTCAACTATATGCTTCGACTTGAAGAAGATCCTAAAACAAGTCAACATCTTGGAGTCTCCTGCTGAAGTGAGCAACTTCGTTATGGACCTGACTACTCTAGTCAACATGGTGAGTGCTGTCCTGAATCGTCTTAAGGACTTTGCAAAATAAATCTCCAAAAAATCTGAAACCCAACTTGCTGAATGGGATACTACAATTGTTTTGACCAACAAAATCATAGAGCTGCAACAGATTTCTGAAGCTTATGCCAAAGAGATTTTCGAATGCGACGACAACATTCCGAAATGGGAGGAGAAGATGGTTGAACTTCAAAAGAAAATATCCCAGGATAAGAAATGCAAAGAAACTCTTCAGAAGCCTAATCAGAAAGAGATCGACGAAGAGCTAAAGGTGGGGGTTCATCATGCTGAAAGGGCTTAACTACTTACTCAAGAAATTGAGACCCTTTCGACCAACAAGAGCTTTTGTGAACGTCGACTCCAAATTCAGAAGAAGTTTGAGGAGTTGAAGAAATATTTTGACATTATTCAGTTGTAGCTTTTCCCATTTATCTTTAGAATTCTCATATCTTTTCTTATTTCTTCAATTTCAAATGCGCCTGTCAAACATTAAATTTTGACCAGAAATTTTCAAATTTTCGCATTCATCTGACGCATTTTATTGCAGTATAGATAATCATTCTTTTTGCATAAACATCTCATGCATAATCTGTCATGTAGTTTCTATTGATTTTAATATTTATTAATTTATTTATAATTTGTATTATTCTTATTATTTAATTACTCTTTTACTTTAAAAAAAACTCCGTTTTAGATGATATTAGAATTTGTTTAATTTTATTAGATAAGTTTAGAATTTTAATATGTAGATTTAGAAATTATTTTTAACTTAGAATTTTCTTTTATTAATTAGCAATTATTCATTTAAATTTAATTTTTAATTTAAAGGTGGATTTTAAACTTTAGTTTATAATTTTATTAGTCAATTTAAATTTAATTTTTATTTATAATTTTATTAATTAATTTTTGTTTATTTTAATTTATTATTAGTTTTTTTACCAAGTTTACATTTTATTTGAATCTAATATTTAGTTGATTTAAGAGTATGTAGTTCATATGTAACTAGTTTTCATAATTTGATTTACATAACCCCAACAACACAGCCTACACAGTCCTGCTACCCTCCCTGCAACACTCATAACATAAACAAAAATGTGCAAAGTCTCTAAACTTTATCCTGACCCTTTTCTACATCAACTTGCCTTCCATAAAACTCCAATTTAGACATGCTTTTCACAGCTTAGCCTGCGCACATAGGCTGCCAAAAAAAGAGGACAAAAATTAAACCAAAATAGATGAACTTTTTCTGCATTTTTTGAAAGAGGTTAAAGAAAGATTGGTTAACAAATTTGAGAGGGCTAATGTCAGTTTTTTTGACATAGATTAAAAAGCCAGCAGGGGGGAACAAAAAAGGGAAGGAGGATCTTTCTAACATCCACTCCCAAAGAACACACCTTGACACAAATGAGAACCTCCTTCATAAACCACCATCTTCATCAGCAAAAAGGGGGTTCCGCCGCAACCAAATCACTAACCTTGATATCCACGAAACAAACCATCAAAAACTCTGAAGTCGTTGCATATTGCCGCCCTCACCAACAATCACCGGAAAATCGAAACTGAGTGAACACTTCCGGCGAACCACCGCTCTCGTCCTTCCAACCGTCCAAATCGCCAACCACCATTCACACTCTCGAAACGCGAGCCACCTGACGCACAAAACCGTCGAACCTTCCCCACCGCCGCGAATCACCGTACAACACCTCACAACCACCTTCTTCTTCATCTCAAGCCCAGCCCGAACCAACAACAACATCAAACGCGAACCCACCTTCACTTCTACGAATCGCCCAATACTGCCACCGTGCGAACCATCTTCCGAAAGAATCACCACTTGAAAACTGAATCCGATGAAGCCGTACAAAAGCCGCAAACCGCCGGACGATATCCTTGCACCACCACAGATTGGCCGCGAACCGACGAGAGCGAAGTTGAGAGAGAGAGACGCGAGCTTTGACTGTTGAGAAATTTGTGTTGGCTTTCTTTTGATTTGAAACGTTTTTTTGTACTTTTCTGAACATATTTAGGCGTTTATCCCCTTTCCCTTTTTTTATTATTTTTTATTTTATTCTTTTTATCTTTTAAAAGGGACTTGTTCTGATTGTTGTGATGGGCTTCAAGCCCATCGAAACTTACTATGCATACCACCCAAATTCTTTACTGATGCATCCCTTTTGTGCAATGTTAGTGTATACTTGGGCTCTATACCTTAAGCCCACCAAATTTCTGATCACAACACTCAATTATGCGGCTCACCCCCTTTTCTCATATTATTTATTTTCTTTTGGTTAGGTTTTTTTATTTACAGTTTTGTTTAATTAATTTGTTAGTTAGTTTAATTAAATTTTGGTAAGGGTTTAGAGTTTATTAGAAGTTGGATATACTTTTTTTATATAGTTTATATAGCTTTGATTTTAATTTCGATTTTGGTTTAATTCAATAGGATTATGTTTGATTTTGGTTTTAGTTTCGTGCTCAATATTCTGTAGGCTTTTTGTTTGAGTGCAGTGACAACATTGTGATGGATTATTTCTTAGGCTCGAAGACTTGTCTTGAAGAATGTTTTAATTGATCGGTAATCTTGATTCACGCCTTTAATTTTGATACCGCAACTTGCTTTGAGCTTCTGACGTATCGTTCTTGATTTATTTATTTCGCGTTAAAGAGGCAATGGACCTTCTCCGTTAGGTATTCAAACTCGATTTTATTTCTTTTGTGCTTTATCATAATTTTAATGCCATGTTTGCGTTTGTCTGATTACTCGTACCTCACCACCAATTTTAAATCCTAAATCTCTTATACCAAATGCGATTTTCATCAAAACTTTCAAACTAATTAATTTGCGAGAGAACTGAGCTCCAGAGTCTAGCACTCTGCACGTTCTTGAGTGAATCACGCCTGGGCTAGCCCCACGCGTTGTGGATTCATTCGCCCTTTCGCATTTAAAACACTTAATCCACGTAATTTATTAAACAACATGCGCCTACATTTGCACATATGGAAGTCGGTCACTTATGATCGCCGCCTGCACGACCTGACGCGTCATAATTAATTAACATAAGAACTAAACTCAGGAATCTAGCATTCCTCGAGTTTTTGAATTGAATTACTGTTAGGGCTAGCCTCTGATTTGTAATTCATTCGCTCTTTCGTATTCAAAAACTAAATCTTAAATCGCATATTAATTCACAAATCAAATAACGAGTAACTGAACTCCGGAGTCTAGCACTCCGCACGTTCTTGAATTAAATCACTCCTGGGCTAGCCCCACGCGACGTGGTTCATTCACCCTCTCGTTCCTAAAACACGGAAACTCCTAATTTAATTATATGAAGAACTGAACTCAGGAATCTGGCATTCCTCGGGTGCTTGAACTGAATTACTCTTGAGGTCAGCCTTCGAGTTGTAATTCATTCACTCTTTCGTATTCTAAGCAATTCAACAACCTTAAAGGATTAGACATGATTCATCTCCATAGGAAAGATATTTCTTCCAATCCCCACAAACACAAATCAAATCTTATAAACAATTATTCCCAAAGGAAGAATGTGGCATTGCTTGTCGATACTCATATCCAAGTTTAAAGTTTCTTCCGATTTTATTTCTCAAAGAAAGAATGTGGCATTGCTTGTCGGTCCTTGTATCCAAGTTTAAAGCTTCTTTCGATTTCTCGTTCCTCAAATGTTTGTGGTGGAATAGGCGAGAGATTTCCCTTAAAGATGACGACTTGTCTCTTTCTTTTCAAATACAACTTAAAACTTACCAACTAATACAAACTATTTTCCTTAATTAATCAACGAGTAACTGAACTCCGGAGTTTTGCATTCCGCACGTTCTTGAATGCAATCGCTCCCGGGCTAGCCCCACGCGATGCGGTTCATTCGCCCTCTCGTTTTAAAACACCTTAACAAAGGTCAAACACTTTTCTAAAAACGACCATTGTTTAAATCTTTCTATCTTGTAAACAAGCTAGCGCTTCAGCCTCTCATCGCGGGCAGATAAGCCAACATTTAGCAGTAGAAAGCATTTCAAACAATCGTTCAATTAAAAAACACAAACCGTAGTCGCACGAACTACAAAGCTCTGACTTTCCCATTGCACAAGGGAATACGTAGGCACGGGGATTTTTATCCTTCGCGAGCACAATAATAAAAAAACTTAACCTTTCTCCATAACAAATAATAATTGAAACATTAAAAGCAATCATTAAAAGAAGACAATAATACAAGTTAACATTTAAGTGCAAATTATACTAAGAGGTTCCCGTTGAGTACAACGGACGTGAGGGGTGCTTAACACCTTCCCTTTGCGTAACTGACTCCCAAACTTAGATTAGTGGTTTCGTTGACCATTTCTTATCTGATTTAGGTTGTGTCTATATCCCCCTTTTCTTTAGTTAGAATAAATAGAATTAGGTGGCGACTCTGTTGTTTGTTTTAGGATCGTATTTTTCGAGGTACGACAGCTCCATTCAAAAAACTTTTCAAAATTTGGAAAGGTCCATCCCACTTAGGAGACCATTTTCCCATTAACTTATCTTTTCTATCCATAGGGAGGATTACCTTCCATACTAAGTCACCAACTAAAAAAGTTTTGCGTTTTACTTTCTTGTTATAAAACTTTTCGACTCTTTTCATGATGCCTCTGAATTTGAACCGATTGTAAATAAATTTCAACTGGTAGAACTGCATCATGACCATAAGTTAATCTAAATGGAGTAGAGGTTGTAGCTTCTTTAGGAGACGTTTGACAAGCCCATAAAGCTTAATCCAAAGTTCTGTGTCAATTTTTGGATTTCTTGCCCACATGCTTTTTGATCAAATTAATTACAACTTTATTAGCTGCTTCAACTTGACCATTTGCCTGAGCATAGTAAGGTTTCGAAGTAAGGAGTTTAAATCCTACTTATTTTGCAAATAATTGCATATTTTTTCCAGTGAATACAAATCCTTGATTTGTAGTTATTGTTTATGGAATTCCGAATCTTTAAATTATATACTTCTGAATAAATTCGATCACTACTTCTTGGTCCACATTTACTAATGGTATAGCTTCGATCCATTTAGTAAAATAATCAATTCCAACTAGGATGTACTTCTGCTGTTTTGAAGAAGCTGGTCGAATTTTGCCAATTAGGTTTAAAGCACAACCTCTGAATGGCCAAGGCTTCACAATCGAATGCAACTCACTTGCAGGGACGTGTGGTATGCCTGTGTGCAACTGTCATTCTTGACATCCCTTGGCGAAGTCGACGCAGTCTTTCAACATTGTTGGCCAACACATTCCTTGTTGGAATAGTAACAACTTCATTTTATGTCCTGCTTGATATGCACCACAAGCCCCACTATGTACATTTGACACAACTATGTAAGCTTCTTCTTCGCCCAAGCATTTCAACATAACTCCCTCTGAAGTCTTTTTGAAAAGTTCATTTGCAAAAAGTACATAACTCAAAGCTCTGTACTTAACTTTCCTTTCGACCTTCATATTTGGATCTTGTAGATAATCCTTGATGGGTTTTCTCCGATCTTCTACTCTTAAATCATCTACATTGAAAATTTCAAAATTTTCTTCGTCACCATATCCCAACCTTATTGTTTCCAAGTCTAATGGAGACAACTTGGTGGATACGACCCTTCCTCTGACTTCAATAGCCTTTTCTAACTTCTCTTTTGACACCTTATACCCAGATGCAATTTGAGCCAGGTCGTTTGCTTCTTGGTTCTCCAACCTGGGTACATGCCTGATGGCCACGTTGTCGAACCTTTTAAGGAGTATGTTGGCTATTACGAAGTACATGATCAAATTCTCTTTGACACATTTGTATTCTCTGGTTAATTATTTTACCACTAATTCAGGGTCATCCATGATTTCAACTTTTGTTGCCCCCAATTCCAACAAGATTTCAAGTCCAACAATTAGAGCTTCATATTCTGCTTCGTTATTAGAGCACAACCCTTCGACTTTATACTTGAATTTTGTTAGGAGAAATTATCAGTATTCCAACCCCTGTTATATTCTTATGACTGGAACCATCAAAATATAGCTTCCAAGATTCTACCTCAACATATTCCACTCCATTTTCGTCTATTGAGTGGTTTGCTATGAAATCAGCAGCCACTTGTCCCTTTACGGCTTTTAAAGGCAAGTATTTCAGGGAATATTCAGTTAATGCCAAGGCTCACTTTCCAATTCTACTATGTAAAATATACTTTGACAACATATATTTTATTACGTCGAAATGGGAAGAAATATATACATCAACAGGTTTGATATAGTGCTTTAACTTCATACAAGAAAAATATACACATAAACACAATTTTTCTATAACACTATATCTAGTTTCAACATTGTTCAGGACTCTGCTAAGGTAGTAAATGGCCCTTTCGACGCCATTCTCATCTTCTTGACACAACATGCTTCCTAGTATTTTATCTAACGCCGAAATATACAACTTCATATTTTTCCTTCGACACGGAGACATCAAAATAAGAGGACTGGACATGTATTCTTTTATTTTGTCGAATGCGGATTGTTGTTCTTGCCCCCATGCGAAGTCTTCCTTCTTCAGTCGAAGTAGGGGTGAGAAGGCCTGCATTTTCCACTAAGGTTGGAGATAAATCTCCTAAGGAAGTTGATTTTTCCTAGCAGAGATTGCAAATCCTTCTTCGTTGATGGCGCTTTCGCCTCCATTATGGCCTTGGCTTTGTTTTCATTTATTTCGATCCCCTTCTTGTGGACCACAAAGCCTAAGAAATCACCCGCCTGAACGCCAAAAACACATGTTAAGGGGTTCATCTTTAAACCAAACTTCCTCATCCTTTCATAGGACTGTCGAAGATGGTCTATATGACTTTTTCCTGAAACAAACTTAATCACAATATCGTCAATGTAAATTTGCATGAAAGTTTCAATAAAATTATGGAAAATTGAATTCATGGCACGCTGATAAGTTGCTCCAGCATTTTTAAGACCAAAGGGCATTACTACCCATTCATAAGTTCCAATCACCCCAGGACAACAAAATGCTATCTTGGGAACATCTTCTTCAGCAATAAAAATTTGTTTGTAACCAGAGTCTCCGTCTAACATGCTTAGGTACTCATGGCCTGCTTCCGAATCTATAAGAATTTCTGCTACTGGCATAGAGTATTCGTCTTTTGGGGTGGTTGAATTTAAGTCTCGAAAATCAATACATACCCTTAAATTGCTATTTTTCTTAATTACAAGAACTATTTTTGCAATCCAATCAACATACCTGGTCGTGCAGATGAATTTGCATTTCAGAAGTCTTTCGACCTCTTCTTTTATTTATGACATAATTTCTAGTGCGAAGCGCCTTGGCAGTTGTTTCACTGGTTTTTTCCCTTCCAATATTGGCAGCTTCAATTCGACCAAGCTCCTGTCTAAACCAGGCATTTCGTCATAGTCCCATGCAAAACAGTCTTTGTATTCATGCAAAAATTGGACTACTTCGACCTTGAACTGTGGGTCCATCTTATCACTTATGTAAGTTGCCCTTTTTACTTCCACCAGTCCTAGATCTATTTCCTCTAATGGATCTTGTGCTACCATCTTCATGTTGGTCGATACTGGATCCTTTTCGAACCCTAAAGGTTCGTCATCATAAATGGCATCAAGCTTTTGACGTTGACATTCGCCCATCTAACTATTTTCACCATTTTCTTCAGTGGTTTTTTGAGGACTTTGATTGTTTGAATCTTTTTGGTTGGCTTTGGCAGCCATATATTTTACTTCAGCTTCCAAGGCCGCTTTTAGTTTATTTTCGGCTATGTAAGTCGTAATTCTTTCGAGCGCCGATGCTTCAGTCATTGTCGTCGAATTCACTTCCCCGCCTAGTTGGTTCTATATGGACAGTTCCCCATATATAATCGGATTCGTCGACCACTTCTTTGTCCCACTAAAAATAGTAGGTTGGGTGGAGGTACATTTAGTAGTAAGCATTACCAGTGGCTTTGAGGTTGAAATCTGCTAGACTACATGGGGGTATGCGAGCCAGGTTCTTGTCGAAGCTCAAACGATCCACATGGTTTACTTTAGACATGAAGTAACTCTGGTGCATTGATGAGGGTACAACCCTTATACCATGTATCCATTCTCTCCCCATAAGAAAATTATAGTTTGCTTTCGAGGCAATCACCATGAACATTGTTGGTCTTGTTATTGTTCCGACAGTTAAATCCATCTGGATTACACCCGTAATGGTTCCAATTTTTCCCTCATAATTTGACAGCACCATGTTACGAGGCTTGGCATCATAATCATCTTTGCCAATTTTCTTTAACATAAAATAGGGCATCAGGTTGACTGCTTCTCCCCCATCCACCAATATCTTGTTTATTCCAACATTTTCCACTTTTCCTTTTATGAATAAAGGCTTTAGATTCCCTTTCATTGATTCGTCTGGCCTCTCTAAAAACGCATTTTGTTCTTCCATGTAGCCATTATTCATCACATAGTAGCAAACAGGTCTATGTGCCATTTGTTCTTCCTCCATACTTCATATATATCTTCGACTTCCATCACTCTGTCGTAATCCTTAGGTGATACTGAGACCACATTGCAGACAACATCGAAAGATGCCTCTGAGTCAGATTGGAAATCATCAATCATTTCTTCATCCTCTTGAGCCTTTCCTTTTGCTTTTATTTGTTCGATACTGTCTCTTAGATTATCAATCTGGGAAGATTCCTTTCTGCCTACCTTTTGCATGTTGCTGCTGGCTGCAGGTTCATTTTTCTTGATGGTATTCTTTTCAATCATATTTCTTTCTGCGGACTCCTTTTCTGCTATATTCTGCCTCTGGAATCTTATCCATTGGGACTTCGTCATGAGATTTGTATCCTTGTAGTTTTCTGAGGGGTAGGCTTTTGGCTTGCGTTTTTCGACTTAGCTTTTTTCCGCCATTGAAGGGCCTTTTTTTTACGTTAAAGCTTCCCCAATCCTTTCGTCCCTGAGCGTCCCTAATAGGTTGCATCCATTTGTCGTCACCTACTTTGTTTGTTGGCTTGAAAGAACTATAATTCCTTCCTCTCATGCCCTGTTGGTGGTGTTCGCTTCTCCTTAGATTATACCTCTCCACTTTGGTAGTTGGGATTGACCCCCAATTCCCTTTCCCCTTGGACTTCTCTATCACCTCCAGGTTGTTGGCTGCCTTTCTGTCGAAGATAGTGCTGCAACGTGGGCATAACATTACATATGCCTTCTTTCTTTGGCATTTCTGGATGAATTCCTATCAAACTTTCGTCCTCTTTGGGATACGCCAGTCTTTGGTATTGCTCTCGACGGTGCTCTTAAGTGGTTTGTGCTTGATTTTTGTGTGACGTTTCTACCATGTTAATACCAGTTTCCTTTCCACCACCAATGTTCAGTTTGTTCATCTTTTCGATGAGTGTTTGCTCAGTCTCGCCCATCCTTTTTGTTGAATTAGCTTTTCAATCTGGGGATAAATTTCCACAGACGTCTTGGCAGCAACCTTCGACTTACTTCCCTTTGGGATCTTCCATTATTATGCGCAAGATTCCACACTTAGATGGCTTCTCAGAAACTTCGGCCATCCTTTTTTCCTTAGCATTCTTACCAGTCAAAATATTGACAGTGAGGTCTTTAGTGACCTTCTTTTCGACACTGACGCCTTCAGTGGCCTCCTTTTTGTTTCCTCAAGGATCTCATCCTCCTCTACTTCCTATTAGACAGAATCTTAAGTGATTTCGTCGTTGTTGGTTTCGTCGTAACCTTCAGTGGTTTCGACCTTGCTTGAGTTATTGAGGTCGTCAGCAGCCTTCGTGTTCTTTGAGATGGAATCTTCAGTGATTCCACCATCTTTGGTTTCATCCGCATATTTAACAATTTCATATTTGTTTGTGTCATCTAGGCCTTTATTAGCCTCTTTGTTGGTGCAGCCAGTTGTATCTTCCTCCACCAGGTGTTCAACGCTCTTCCATTAAGTGACTTTGTCATGGTCTGCAAGATCATCAACAATCTCCACCATGTTGATGTTGGTGTCGAAGCCCTCAGTGGCTTCTACCATCTCGAAACAATCTTCAGAACCTTCTTCAACCTCCACCATGTTGATGGTAGCTGGTTCAACATAGTGGGCTTCGATGTTCTGCATAGGGTTCGAATCAATTATCATTTGTTGCTTCTGCTTGTCACCGAATTTCAGCCTTCTGTCACGAATAGCGTTCTGTACGTGATCCCTTAAAAGAAATCATTAAGATGTCTTATGACCCAGAAAGCCAGGGTACTTACAAAAACCTCTCTTTTTCTGTTGTTCTATATGAGGTACTTTAGTGCCTGGTGGCACTATCATCTGACCATCTTCGACTAATCTATCAAAGATTTCGTCATATTTGGTTATGTCGAATGTATAAGTTCTCTTAGGCATTTTGTCATTCTTTTCAAATTCGACTGGATTTTTTCCATTCGACGGAATTAAAACTTTAGAGGAATATGGTGGGACTTATTTCAATTCTGCTAGGTCAATTTCCTGTTCTTCGAGACTAACTAGTTCGTCTATGTCGTTTTCATCATCCTGGCATATTCCCACATAAGCTACTCTGTCTTTCTTATTCTTACTTGCCCTGTATTTTTCAGCTTTTATTCTTTCGACCTGTCTCACCCTATCTGCTAATTGAGCCATATCTCTCAAATATTGGGTGTCTAATTTCTTCCTTATAGAATAATCTAACCCTCACGCAGCCATTTCGACTAGCTCATGCTCAGGCACCTGGGTGAAACATCTTGCTTTCAGTAATCTAAACCTATTTAAGTAATCATTAATTGGTTCAGAGAACTTCCTCTTCACACTAGCTAATTCCTTCAAACTTTTTTTGGTATGTCCCATATAAAACTGTTCATGGAACAATCTTTTTAATTGGGTCCATGTATATATTGAACTTGCAGGAAAATATGTAAACCAAGTAAACTCATTTTTCGTCAAAGATCTTGGAAAATATTTTATCCTTAAATTTTCATTTTGGGCTATTTCTCCTGCTTCGATCAGGTAGCGAGCAACATGTTCTATGGTAGATTCACTAGTATCTCCAGAAAATTTGGGGAATTTGGGGACTTTCCACCTTGGGGGTAATTCCTGTTGCAGAATATTTTCTGATAATGGAGAGATGTAACTAGGCCTTTGTAATCCTACGTTTACTCCATTTTGTGTCATTATCCTTTCGACCATGGCTGCTAAGTTATTTTCGGCAGGAAAATTATTATAACGCATTTGTTGCACTATATTATCAGTATCTTGACCCCTCTGGACTAATATCCTCCTAGGCTCCTGTAGAACAGGGATTTCTATGTGAGGTTGTTCGACTACTTCCTCTTGATTTCTAAGGTTTGTCTGGGGAATGTCTGCAGGTCTTTGATTTATGATGGGTTCTTCTTTGACACCTAATCTTGGGTATTGCACTATTTGTTCTGGTTGTCGAGTTTGAGGAACACCAAAGAAATCAACAATGTGTATCATTTGTTGTGCCAGTAATTGGTTTGTTTGGGTGGTATTCTATATTAAAGGATTGAATATTGTACCCATCTGTTGTGTCAACATTTGGACCATGTCGTGATTGCTTTCGTCTATTTGTTGTCTAATTATTTGTGCAGAATTATTTGTAATTGTTGGCATATAAGTTTGGAATCCTGGTGGGGGATTATTTAATCTGCCTAGGTTTCCACCAGATCCTGATCCTTGTAATGGTGAAGACCTATTGACCAAGGAATCAGAATATAACGACGATGCATTTTGCAAACTTGCCATCGTTGTAGTTGGCATTCCATAAAGTTGTTCCCTACTATATGGAGACATTATAAAATTCGTCGTAATAGGTCTATGAACACTTCCTATAGGAGGAGGTGTCCCTATGGGCATTTGGTGGCCCATGTTGGAGAAACTAGGCGTATTTTGAGATGCTGCAAATGCTGTTGTCGACCCTGATGATGAAGGTATGGCCTCTGATATATAGATTGACCCTGTATTTCCTCCAGTCGAAGGAGTATGGTTAAGCATTGTAGTATTTTCGTTTTGACTATTTGGCGTTCGCCATTCTTCTCACTCTTGTTCTCTTAGGTCTTTCTACGTCAGTTACAACTAATTAACCGATTCTTAGAATCATACAATGCAGTATAACCTTTTTTGTTCATAGTGATTATGATATTTTTTAATTTCGCACCAATGTCCCACTGGGCGTGTCAATTTGTTCGCTGTCGAATTTTACGAACAATTGTTGGTTTCTAATTTACGTTTAAATCAGTTTACTTGCAGGACCAACCATACAAATCCTAGGACGTAGGTGCGAGTTTTGGTAGACAGTATAAAGATCTTAACAATCTCATGATTTCTATTTTTATAAAGTTTTTATATATGTTTGCATGATTAAAAGAAAGAAGTAAAAAAATGTTTGACGAAAACATAAAAGAAGTGAAATTCTGGAAAGTATAAAGTAATTTGACTGGAAAAAGATAAAGAGGTTTCTAAATAAAATAAATTTGCAGAATGCAGAAATAAAAATAGACTTAAACTTTCATAAAGACTTGATAAATGTAGAATTGGTGTTCACACGTACATTTTTCCAGAAGTTAAACTTTTTTCTCTCATCACACGGTTACTTTGAGCATATCATAGGAATATGTACAATATTTTCACACGCATAAATCTGACAAGAATTGCTCTATTTATACACAAACTAAATAACTTCTCCTAACATAAAAATCCTACGATTACAACACTTGGCCTTCGGCATGTCTTCTTTCTATCAAATGTTTCCACGCGTCCCTTCTGCCAAACGTCTTTCATCTTTGAATTTTAAATTTCAACTCCTGCATCGAAACAACACGTCCTTTCAAAGCCGCCGAACTCGTCGAAAAACCAGCCTTTGCCACCTTCACCTAGCCTCATTGAAGTTGTCGAAACATCATCATTTTCTATTTTTTTCGAAGACATCGAAAACGTTCTTCAAATTTCTTTGGTCGAAATTAACTCCCGAGAATATTTTTATTCTCTGATCGAAATGTTGTTTTGGACTCTGATTTCATGACGTCTACACCTATATATAGATTTTTCTCTCTCATTGATTCCTAAAGATTTGTATAACCCTTAAAAAATGAGTTTTTGATTCACTCACTGTCTTCTAGTCTCATTCTTAACTTTTGTGTACTTTTCCCAAGTTTCGTCATTTTTACACCTATACCATTATTCAAACTAATTTATTGATTCATCCAACATCTCTTTAACCACATTTATTATCTCTTGGTCCATTTATTCCACATATCATTTACATTTCCTTGTGGTTGTCCAAACTCTCTCTCCAAGATAGTGTTAATAAATGACTTGTTTTTCACCGTTCAAATACCACCACTTGATTCGTGGTGCTCCTATGTTTTTTTTCCTTCTATTTTCTCTACATCCATAACCAATACTCTATGTTGGATAGTCAAACTCTTCCCGGAATAACTTTACCGTTTAAATAAATCTTCCTATCTAATTTCTTAATAAGAAATATATTTGAAAACATGTCACTCCATTTTTTTATATGTGATAATATGTTCATCTCTTTTCCTAACTTAGGTATTTGATAAAGTAAAATTCAAAGTCGACAAAAACTCCATGATGGATTTACCCTTCGCATTTACCTCCCTTAGACTATATCCTCATGCACACTCTCAAAGCCTCTTGCTACGCTCGTTACAAGTCCATTTTGATCCCCTCCTAAAAAAAAGTTTTTCTCCTTAGGATATATCCTGAAGTAAGTCTTATATATCCTCTCAAAATTTTACCTTAAGATGTTTTGCTAATCCATCTTGAGATGGATAAACACTAATAATATTAAAGATATCTTGTTCCGGTACAAATTTCAAGATTATGATTCAATATTCAACTCTTTTAACATAATTTAACCCATGAGATCTTATTTAGAGATAGTATTAAATATCAAAAATCTAGACAGTTTTATTTTATCAAAACTAATTAGATATTTAAACCTAAATTTTAAAACGACTTTTTTTTTTGTTAAACTAACTTATATTTTGAGACATAAAATAAGTTATAAGAATGTTTTAAAAAGGTGTTGTAATTTCAATTTTACAAGATTTATATGATACGAACTTATAAGTGAGTACAAGATGAACCAGATTTCAAATGCACCAGATTTTTTTTGAGGGGGTCTAAAATGAACCAGATTTTAAACTAACACTGAGTTGAGCACCCTTTTTGAATTTTGAGTTTTGAATCATATGATATCAAGAAAATTATACCTTGTACCCTTACAATTATCTTGATTTCCTATATAATTTTTTAATTCCAATTTTATCTTTTTAATATTTAAATAAAAATTTAAAAAATTTACCGCGAAGTCAAAGTAAAAATATAATATTTTTTAAATTTGGATGAGACGAACCGGATGTACAATGGGTAAGTAATCTGATTAAGAAAATTACAAACCGGAAGTAGCATTGTTACATTTTCCGGTTTAGAAAATTTCTAAACCGAAAGTAGCACACATGTGTTATCCGATTTGTAACTTTCTTAACCGGAGATAGCAGAGTTGGGTTATCCGTTTCGTATTTTATTTTTTTATTTATAAATTTTCAGTTTTTTTTCAATTTTCAATTTTTTTTTCAATTTTCAATTTTTTAATTTTCAATTTTCAATTTTTTTTATTTATAAATTTTTAATTTTTTTTCATTTATTCTCTATTGATTTTTTTATTTTTTCAATTTTTAATTTTTTAATTTTTTTTAATTTTTTTTTTACATTCAGTTAATTTTGGGAACATTCATTTTTTTATTAATCTTTTAATTTACTTAATTAACAAAAATATCTAAGAATATGAAGAGTAGTAATAACACAAATTTTTGTGTGTGATTATTTTAAGACTCTTTTGATTTTTTTTAATGATAATAACGTAACGTCACTACTTAAATTATAATCAATGATGTTAAATTTTGAATTTATAATAGGATATTATAATTATTATACCATTATGATTATCCTATCATGATTATAATCATAAGAAACAATTATTAATTTTTATGCGATTTTAAAATGGATAACATAAGAAACAATATATTCAAACTATGTTTTTGTTAAAATAAAAATAAAATAATAATTATTAATAAAAGTTCTAAAATAAAAAATACAAATAATAAACTATAAGATTTAGAAATTAAAAAATGTTTTGTAATAAGTTATAAATAAATAAATAACTAAAAAATATTTGTTGCATTTTCTAAATATATTTAAATATATATATAAATAAATGCTTCTAATTAAAATTTATACAATTAAAGCTATAATTATATAATTAAATACGAGAAAAATTAAAAGAGGGTTTTAATTTAAAAAAGGTTTGTAAACTAATTTTAATCAAATATCATTTTAATTTTTGTTTATAATTTAATAATATTAAATGATAGAGTTAAATATATATTTTTTATCTTCTTTATACAACATTCATTCTTAATTTATCTAAAATAAAATAAAATATTAATATTATAAATATTTCATTACCAAGTTTATTATTTATTTATTTTTACAAAAATTCAAGTTGAATTTTCTAAATGATTTTTATATGGTATTATTGATAAAACATGAAATATTATTGATTTAATTATTTAATAAATAAATATTTAATTAATTTATCTATAATTTCAAACTTGTATTTAAATAATAAATGTGTTCCTTACTATGTATTTATTTTGTTTTTAAATATATTTTTTATTTTTATATTGTTTATTATTTATTTGAAATAAGTTCAATGTATTTAATTTTATTTGATAACAAGTTAATTTTGGATATTTATATCGAGAAAAAAATTGAAAATTGAAAATTTATAAATAAAAAAAATTGAAAATTGAGAATTGAAAAAAATTAAAAATTTATAAATAAACAAAATAAAATAATAAAATAATAAAATACGAACCGGATAATCCAGCCCTGTTACTTCTAAGAAAGTTACAAATCGGATAACACATGTGTGCTACTTCTGGTTTATAAATTTTCTAAACTGGAAAACATAACAATGCTACTTCCGATTTGTAATTTTATAACCGGATTACTTACCCATTCTACATCCGGTTCATCTAATCCAAATTTTTAAAAAAATTATTTTTTTACTCTGACTTCGTGGTAAAATTTTATTTAAATATTAAAATGGCAAAACTAGAATTAAAAAATTATGTAGAGATATCAGGATAATTGTAGAATTACGAGGTATAATTTCATTTCCTGATATCAATCGGCTTTGAATTTTTAACTTCAGTTTTTTAAAATTTAAAAATCATAAGATATCAAATGAACCAGATTTTTAACTAACACTGAGTTGAGCACCCTTTTTGAATTTTGAGGATGATTTTACTTGACATCAAATATAGACAACGCAAGTTATGTTCGTACGCATTATGTGTTCAGGTTCAACTATCCATGTATGGTTGAAACCATACGTGCACCAATAAAGTTCTTTATGGTAAAGATTCGTTTTGAACCAAACATAAACCCGAGTCGACCAAAATGAGGGATATGCATTGCATTTTAAAGCAAATAATTTATCCAGTACACATAGCCATATCAATCTCAAACAGTTAAACCATCATGTTAGGTCCACATAATAAAAGACATTAGAAACTCAAAAACAGTATCAATAACTAAGCCAACTGAAGCTAAAGATCCGAAAAACTAAAAGACAACGATAAATTAAGAAACAATGTGCAATAAATTGCTACCATCAAATGAATCAGAAATTCCAAATCAGTCTGCTGGTTGATCAACTTCTGCATAAGCAGTGTCAAGGTGTGCTTGCTCGGCTTCACGCACCTCCTTCTCAGTTTTCCTGCCCTTCTTGCATTTGTAGTACACACTCATAAAAGTCCCAACAGCTCCATACTTCCTCCTACAATGCTCATACAATCCAGCATCAAACATCCTCCAGAAGTTTTTCTCATTCAGCTCAGACACAGCATACTGTGGCTGAAAACAATGATTCTCAATCATCCAGCTCTCCATTTTACGCACTGCTTCTGCACCATCAAACACCTCCCCCCTTAACACAGGACCTGGTGCATAGTAAACTCCAACATCTGTGTACATCTGAGCATTCGGTGTGTCTCCCTGCCTGCGTTGCAACTCGAAGCCTGCTTCTGGGTAGATCATAGTTTTGACAGGCAACTTGAACAGTTTGTGTGGACAGAGCCAAATGGGGTATATCTGTATTGAAAATCAATATAGTAAGAAAGAAAATATATGCCACACCAGCAACTAAATCATACAAGAAAATTGAATTCCTGAGACAACTTCATAACACAGAAGCTTGAATTGATATAAAATAAAGCAACATTTTCAATATATTAGCATTACTTAGACAAATCAGTAACAAGATTTTCTTGGAAGAAGTGGAAAATAGTTTTTCAAAGGTGGAAACAAGTTGAGAAAACCAATTAGTAGTTTAGTACAGATCATAATAGACAGAGGAAATGGGCTTTGCTGATGAAAAAAAAATACGAGAGCTTTAGCCAAAACTTTAGTTACTTATAACTGAAACTAGAATCTCAGATGACTAAACATAACTGATATACAATCTGAAGAAAAAAATATTGAGTAAAATATTAATAAGATTAGTGAATGGAAAAGTGTACCTCCATCTCACGGTCAACCCATTCTAGTGCATCTCCCACCTTGTACAAAGGAACAAGAATGTCCTGGATAACATGCATTTCATGGTAATAGTTTCTAATAGCTTCCCCTTGAGTTGCCTTGAGCAAAGAAACCTTGGGTGGCATCAACCAGCCAAACAGAAACCTAAACCAAAATTGATCACCAAATGGGAGGATAAGCTTTCCCTCCCAATACAAACACCTTGTGTGCCTGTGATAATACTCTCTGGTGGGAATGTATTCTACAAACAGACCTTTCTTGAGTGCTGTCTCTGCATGTTGGTAGAACCAGGTTTTGTACCACCACCCTACACTGTTAATCTTATTCCCCTTTTTCTTGGCCTCTTCCTTTGAAGCATATCTCCCTGTCATGCACACAGCTCGTGTTGGCGAATAAATCATAGTTTCAACAAAGTCTGGAACCTTCTCATCATTATCCTGGTCCCCGTCTCTGGGAGCAAAAGAATCAGAATATGCCTGTGCAATATCTTTCAGGTTACCAACAACTGGTTTATAGGTTAACTTCATGTACTCCTTAATGGGTATAAGCTTGACCTCAGCAGCAACAAGAAGCCCAAGTGTTCCCTGAGACCATGGAATAGCGTAAAATAGATCAGAGTACTCATTGTCCTTGGTGGCTTTCACAAGAGATCCATCTGCCAAAATAATTTCAAAGGCTACAACAGTATCAGAAAAAAGGCCATATTTGTGGGAACTTCCTTCGATCCCATAACCATTTATGAGGCCACCAACAGTAAGATCATCGAGCTCAGCAACCACAGCAAGTGCAAGATTCATAGGCACGGTCACCCTGGTGATCTGTCCCATGTTGACAAGGGGCTCTACCCTAGCAATCATCCGCTCTTTGTCGATCTCAAGAATGTTCCTGAAAGGAGAAAGATCAACCTCAAAATGACGAGCCCTCTTATAGTCAACATTTCTCATCCCAACAGCAACCCATGGCTTACGAGCAGTGCAGACAAGACCATCTTTTGAAGGATTCCTCTTTTTGAGACGATTGACAACCTTCTGGACATTCTCATCGTGTTCCTTTTGCCTAGTCTTATAGGACTTCCACTCAGATCTCACATCCCCAAGGTATGTAAGAAAATAAAGTGTGAATGAAATGGGAAGAACCACAAAAATAACAAGAATCCATCTAAACTTAACAAAGTAGTCCACCCAAATCTTCTTCCTCTTCGGACGCAAGGGAGCCTCAAGATCCGACATTGCTCAGATTATAACCCTCGTCTCTTACTGCAACAAAGAAAAACAAATATAACGCCTTTGAAATCTCAAAACTATAGCTCTTAAAAGTTAATTATTCACACTAGTGGTCACAGTTCTTACAACTGCATGCAGGGACATAAACCACAATTTCTCTGACAGACAACCAAAAAGTGACTTTTTTTTATACAAAGCAAGCAAAAAGTGAAGAATCAAATCGATTTAGTTGAACAAGTTCACACCGAATCAGAAACCAGTGAAAAAGAGGATATAAAACCAATAACTAGGGTTACTTAAACTTACCACACTACAAAATTATAGCCAAACTAGTACACACAGATAAATCAATAATTCAAAAGCTGGTTTGAAATAATCACTTAATTACTTGCTACTACTACGACAACAACAGTTAATTTCAGATTTGAAAAGAGAGACCGTGGCATGTGCATGAAACATACATAAAACAACAAAAACAAACAGCATACATACAAATCAAGCAGAAACTAACAAGGATCTGAAAAATGGTAAGAAAACGTATCTCACATTAACTAGAAAAAAGAAAGGGTACGGTTTATGTCCGTATAGTGTTTGATAAAAAGTCAGAGAGAAAGAGAAACAACGAGTCTAACCAGAGTCGCAAAATGAAATTGGAATTTTGCTTGCAAAGTTGAGAAATGAGTGAAATGTAGTAAAAGTGGAAGCAGATGAAAAAAGATCGAGAAGATCGAGAGGGTCAAATGCACGTTTTGAGATGAGCGGAGAAAATGATAATCCAAATTCCAAACACAAAAAAACAGTAGAGAGAGAGAGAGTACCTGAGATGAGGTTGAAAGAGTGACGGAGAGAAAGAGTGAGAGGGTTTTGTTCGTAATGAGTTGGGGGGTTTTATTTAACTCAATGATAATGTGTGACTAGAGTGTGTCATTGATCCGATTCCCCCTCGTTCATTTCACGTAACTCGTGACTACTTTGTCTCATTGTTACTACTACTTATTAGTAGTATCACAAAAAGTAAGCATTTAATTACATTTTCACCTTTCTATAATTACTCTTTCAATGCTTACTTACATTTTCACCCTTCTATAATTACTCTTTCAATTTTATAAAAACCAAGAATTTTTATCTACCCACTTTGAAAAATTGTATAGAATTACTCTTTCAATTTTATAAAAACGAAGAATTTTTATCTACCCACTTTGAAAAATTGTATAGAATTATTTATAGAATAATTTATATTGAAATTGTATTGGAATAAATACAATAAAATAATATGATATAATATTATTTAATTGATGATATATATATTATTTATAATTATAAATAATTTTATCTATTTATTATTATTATTATACTTTGAATTAAAATATAAAAATAAAACTTAGATATTTTGAAAATTTTATAAAAATATATAAGAATAGTTTATTAATAATGTTATGCTTCATAAATTTTCATAAATATGTAAAAAGTTTATGATATTAGATAAGCAAATATAAATAAAATTTTAATATCATTGATATTTTCTTTTTTTCTATTTAAATATTAATTAAATTGTTTATTAATATATATTTATATAAAATATATTTTAAAATAGACTAATATGTTAATCAATTCAAAAAGGACATACACAATACTAAAAATAAGCTTGACAGAGACTGATTTCACCAACTTATATTATATTTACAGATATGGATAGAGTGTAATTCATTTGGTATAAGGAAGAAAAATGATATATTACTTTATAAAGTTGTTATTTATCAATAGTAATAAACATTTAAAGGTATATTATTATAATTAGTAATATTTTATTAATATTATACAATATGAGGGAATTTCGATTTAGTCTCTTAAAAAAAATGGTGACATGACAATTTTTTTTATTTTTATAATTGTTGATTTGGGTAGGTCACATGATTTTTTTTTTTAATTCATCTGCATTATTTTTAAAAGTAGACCTTTTTAATGTTTTTAAATTTCTTTTTTGTTTTTATTATTTTTTTAATAGTTTTTTTTAAGGATTAGAAATAATTAGGGGTGTTTAAAACTGAACTAATCCAATAAAAAATCGCAAACTAAATCAAAACAAATCGAAAATGTAAAAAATCACACTTGGTTTAGATGTGTTTGGGTCATTTTTTAATAAAATTGCGCAGTTCGATTCGGTTTACGATTTATATTTTGCAAACCGAACTAAACTAAACCAAACTATATTATGTTACACTCAAACTTCATTTATCTCACATCTAACACAAAACTCAAACCTATTATGTCTGGACCTTACAAATATTGTCTTACTCACGCTTACGATTTTATTTTCAACCTTCTCAAATCTCTTCTAGTAGTATCGCGCATTCATATCATCATATTTGTTCTTTCTTCTCGTTTTCATATTTTACTATAATATCTCTTATTCTATGTTCTTTCTTTTTCATCTTCTCGTTTTTATGTTATTGTTTATATCTTCCAGTTACGTTTTTATCACATATTTCTTCCCTAATATCACATCTCTTATGTTCTTTCTTTTTCATCTTCTATAATCTTTCATCTCCTCTGTTTTTTTCTTTTTATTATAATATTTTTGATATTATTTTATGTTTTTTCTTTTATTTTTTGTCTAATCTTATTTATATATATTTAATGAGATTTTTTCATCTAAATATGATGAGTTTTGTTGCTATTTTATAATATATGAATGATTAAATACAAAGTTATGTTGTTATCTATAGACTATAAATGTATGCATGGCTCGATAAAAATCTCGTAAAAAATCGAACCAACACAAACCGCATTGTTTTAGTTTGATTTGACTTCATTTTATTTCTTAAAGCCAACCAAATCAAATCAAACCGCATGCATTTTTTTCTTGCAGTTTGGATAATTTTTAATGACAAAACTGCACCACGAACATCCCTAGACATTAATTCAAACTTATTAAACTATTGTTTTCCTAGTGTTACAGTGTACCACGTCTAAAGATTAAAATACTAGCAAAAACCATAAATATAAAATAAATACTACTAAATTAGTAAGATTTTGATCTTTTGATCTTTTGAAATTACTCCAAAAATAGATGTCCCAACAGCATTCAAGTTCAAATCTTTTGTTGGCGCATGTTTTAGTATCTAATATGAATAGCAAGTACATGTTTTGTTCTTGACAACCTTTTCGCTGACCTCCTTCAAGTTTTCGCTTGGAATAACCTAGCTAATGTTTCAAACAAGGAGAGGAATCATGTTGGCAAATGCATTGTTCCTAGTCTTCTTAGCGTGCATCCTCACGGAGATCTTCATCATAATGTTCTCCCTCATAAGAACCATTGAATATGTGAAGATTTTGAAGATAAGATTCGAAAGGGTGATTTGCACTTCTTTTTCTAAAAAGAACATCATACACTTGTAGGTAGTGAAAATGTGATTTGTATTAGAAGGATAGAACATGTTTCCAATGATTATTTTGTACCAAATCCGCATAATATCTTCAATTTCTCTGAAGTATCGTATTGTTGTTATTAGGGCGTCTCTTCTATCATTGGATGAGATAATACTAATTATATTTCCTTTTCTTAAGTGAGATATAAACTCAACAATGGTGCTCTCAGTTATCTCTATTTTTTTGTTAGGAAAACGACAAATACATTTATCTTCTTCAGCCCGGATGTTATTCAAAACATCTTCAAGAAACGCTGGTAGGATATAGCCTTTAATTTTTTTCAAAGAATGTGTTCCATCTTTGAAATTCTTGAGAGTTAGTAAGATCAAAGCCATTTTTCTAAGGTTTTTGTAGTCAACCGTAGTCTCATAAAGAATAGAGAGATATTTTATAGTACAGTTACAAGAGGCGTGTCGAGTTTGTGAAGACGGTTGAGACGATTCAGCCATTGATGTTGAGAGTTGAAGATAAGGGATAAAGACGAAAGGTTTTGAGTGAACAATTGTTCTGAGCGGTTTTATGGTTTGAAATCAAAAAGTGTGGGAGAAGTGAGTGTAGTGTGAAGTGTAAACGATGTGAGCTTATGAACAGATAATCATAATTACACACATTAAATGAATAGTTATAGGGGGAGGCGTAAAGATTTAACTTATTCTCAAGATGGTTACGAAACTCCATGCGTCAAATCATGATTACGTATGTTCAAAAAATGGTATAGTTGTCACACGTTTTCAGATGAAAATATAACAATTAATGTTGTAACTGTTCACAATCCAGAAGACAAATCAAAAGATTTCCTTCTGAAAACCAACGTTCTAGTTCATGAAACTTCCTATTTTCAGAAAGCTCGTGTTTCAGAACCAAACGTTTAATTAAAAGAATAAATAAACAAATAAATAAAATAACAAATAAAATTCACCAAAATCTTATTTTAGAAAATATGGTAACTTGACACGTTGAAATTTCATCAATTCATTCTAAATTAATTAATTTTTTAGAATGAATATCATCGGTAAGATTAAAATAATACATCCTTAAACATTAATTCAAACCTATTAAACCATTTATTTCCTAGTATTACATTGTACCACGTCTAAAGATTAAAATACTTTTAGATTAGAGTACTAACAAAAAATACTACTAAATTAGTAAGATTTTAATATCAGAATATCTAATAAAATAAAGAAATTCAACACTAATGAAGAAAACATAAATTTAGTCGAAATTCTTTTCCTCAAAGCTAATACCAAATTAAAAAATTAAACACATTTAATTATATTTTTTAATAAACGAGAAAAACAAATTCTTATTAATAACATGTGTTCTATGGTGTAACAAATTGTCTAGTTGTTTGATTTAGAAAATTTTCTATACTTAAATGTAGGTATGCTTTCCGTAAAAGTGGTCCTTCACCACGTGAATATTTAGTAGCACTCGATTATGTATAGAAAAAAATAATAAACGTGAGACATTAAGCTTGATACATAATTGATTCTGCTTGACATTTTATCAGTTTCTTTAAGAAGGATATATGATAATTAATACCTTTATTTTACACCTCGTTTATTTTAAATAATTCATATATTTTCATTTTTAATGCAACGTTAATTATTTTTTAAAAATATTTATCACAACTATTATTATTTGATTACTTTTAAATTAATTTGATAACAGAATTTTATTAAAATAATACTTTTTAAATATATATTTATATTAATTAGTGTAAATTAATGAATTGGTGTAACAATCAAAGGATAAAAATAAAGAAATGGAGGAGATCGAAGAGAGATGAAAAAGATTAGAATCCCAATGTGATTTGAGTACAGTACAGCATTGCATTTGAATTTGAATGGTGGTACTAATCACATGGGAAGTTCCCCTTTCACATGTGCTACTGATTTACAGACAAAGAACAGTCTGGCATTGTTCTTTTAATAGTACTATTAAAACATACCATCTCAGATTCAGAATATCAATATCATATTATTTATAATCAATTGTTTATATGATTATTGTCTCCCCAAAGTGCCCTTGTTTATTTACAAATATTACAATTTCAAACTAGTAAAATATTCGTGCGGCATGCTCCCGCACGGGTAAAATCATTTGATACGGTATAAAATATATATATATATATATATATATATATATATATATATATATATATATATATATATATATATATATATATATATATATATATATATATATATATATATATATATATATATATATGTTTAAATTTAAAATTATTTATTAATTTTAAAATGAAATATAAAATCAATTAGATTAAAATATAAAGACAAAAAAGAACCCGTGAGGTGGAAAAAATTAATATTTAAAAATATAAATTTTATCTTTTAAATTAAGATAATTATTGATTAAAATAAAATATGTATTGTATTTATAGTGATATGTGAAATAAAAAGTTTATTTGATACAATATAAACGTATTTATATACAGATATAAAATTAAAATTATTTATTTAATTGTAAAATAAAAAATAATTATACAATTTCAATTGTATTAAATAATGATGCAAAAAGAAAAAATGACTTGTGACAAGAAGAAAGACAAAAAAAAAATTGATGCGATAATGACCTGTGAAATAAAAATATTATTTGATGTGCACAAATGCAAACCAAGGATATCCAGTGGAAAATTTCACTGTCCTATCATAGTTATCCAAAATACTATCATTTTCACAATATAGTCCATATTGTCATCGTTTCAAACAAAAAAAATTATTTGGTTGGTCTTTGCGTTCATTGAATGGGTGGGAATGAAGAATTTTTGCTTATACCGCCCTTTGAATGGGCGGCGGTGTGTACTTTTTTTTTTGTATTTTTTATTTTATTTTATATTTTTAATATAAAAATTGATTAATAAATAATTTAAAATATTAATATTAAATAATATTATTATTAATATTAAATAATAATAATATTAATATTAAAGAAATAATAATATTGAATAATAATAATATTAATATAAATATTAAATTACAATAATATTAATATAAATAATAATAATAATATTAATATAAATAATAAATAATACATTAATTTTTTCTAACCCCTATTTGGACCCGGTCGACGATGTCGTTGATGAGTTCCACAGTCGGGAGAACGTCCTATTCGGATAGTCTTTCTTAAACCAATTTGTTCAACGTTTGTTGGTTGAGTAGAAGGTCTTGTTTCATCTGGATGGTTAATAAAGTCGGATAGCACATCATCACTAAAGACGTCTTGTATCGCCGTCGCACTGCCATAATCTAGTCGTGTTCCCTCGTTACTCAAAGTTGGTTGGGTAGTAGGTAGCATTGAGGTATTCATGTAGGGGATGTATGGATGTTAGTCTTGGGATGAATTAAAGGTGAAATTTTGTGATGGATAAAATGTCAATTGTGGTTGGGGTGTTTGGTAATTGTGTTCTTGTGGGGTAGGTTGAGAGAATGAATGTTGGTTATAGTCGTGTTCTTGTGGGGTAGGTTGAGAGAATGAATGTTGGTTATAGTTGTGTTCTTGTGGGGTAGGTTGAGAGAATGAATGTTGGTTATAGTTGTGTTCTTGTGGGGTAGGTTGAGAGAATGAATGTTGGTTATAGTTGTGTTCTTGTGGGGTAGGTTGAGAGAAGGAATGTTGTTGTGTGTATGATGGGGAAGGGGTACAATTGAGGTTTTGTTGGGTGTTGTAGGGGGTTGGGTTAAATGATGGGTATGGTTGATTGTAGTGTTGGCTTGGGGTATAAGGTTGTTGTGTGGGGTTGAAAGGTTGTTGAGTGTTAGATGTAGGTTGTTGGTATTAAATGTTCGTTGTTGGGAGGTAAATGGGTGTTGTTGGTTGACATTCAATGCGGGTTGGATACGAGGGTCAAATAAGTCTCTATTTACCGATAGATACAAATTGGTCACATATCTATACCAATTCATGTATTCCCTACTGGGTTTACATTCAGTATCCATGACATTTCCTTGTATGACGGTGCGGTGACGATTTATCTATTCTTGACGTTCTTCTTTGTTGTGCTATTTTCAATCATCGAAACTCCATTGTTGATTTACTTTACTTTTATGGTATTTTTTCATGCATCTTGGTGGACCAGGAATTTCTTGTTGAATTCCAAATTGAAGTTTAACCCTATCCGAATAATGCATTTCAACATAAGTGAAACAAAATATAAATGTTGTTGCACTCCACATATGACTTTCGGTTGGGTCCTCATCTTCGAGTCCAAGATATGGCCTCTATATAAACTGCGACGATGTTGAAAAAAATGGATTAGAGGTTGTAACTATAAATATATTTTAATATTAAAATGTTTAATTCTTAGAGATAATACATCATTCGGCTCAAAATGATCGAAGAATGCCCAATATCCAACAACACAATGATGAGGGTTTTTTCATAATTCATCCCATAAGCAGACCACCTAAAAGATAAATAGAGTATAAATATTAGTGCAATAAAAATATTAAATAGAGTAATTAGTTAGAGTATAAATATACATACTTTGTTGCATATGGAAAATGGAATGGATTTTCGTTGATTGGTGTCAGTCTAGGCATTTTGGACCAACCCCATACTTGAAGTAACACTCCACATCCATCAAAATTGTGAGCGTCCTTCAAAGCGCATCAACACAAATTTCTGTATAGATGTGCTAAAGTTGCAGCGCCCCAACTATAGCTACTTATTTGGTGGAAATCTTCTAGTAATGGTAAAAATTGAAGATGTGTGGTGCTACCATTAGTATCAAGAAACAAAAAACAAGCAAAAAGTAACATAATATATACTCTAGTTTTCATTTTTTTTAGTTCCTCGGGGGAGACTTTGTCTAAATGGATAGAATTATAACGGTCCCTTAGAACTACTATTCTCAAATAGTGTCCCCGTCTTTTAGAAGCTTCCATAGTAATACCCAATAGTTCCTCAACCAAGTGGTATGACACAGATGTGCAACCAACAATGGTTGAGCCATTCACATGCAACCCCAATAACATGTGGACATCCTCTAAAGTCGGCGCGCATTCACCGGTTGGTAAATGGAACGTGTGGGTTTCTGGTCTTCATCTCTCGCACAGAGTGAGACAAAATTTTCGATCAACTCCAAACGAATCAATGTTGATAACGTGACCGAAACAGCTTGAATCAAATATGGACGAATATGCTCATCGACTTTGACGTACTTATGTGTACGTGGTTTGAATTTTCGTTCATCCTATAAAGAAATCATGCATAAAATATAATGTAATATATAAAAATATAATGTAATTAAATGTAATTAAATAAAATGTAATTAAATAAATTGTAATATAACCCTTGCATTGCAAAGATTGTTCATGAGCACAAGTTCACTCCATCATACAGGAAAACATGGATTGCAAGGAACAAAGCAAGTGAACAGGTATATGGTAACTGGGAGAATTCATACATAGAACTTCCACATTTGTTGTTAGCACTTAAAAAATTTGTTCCTGGGACGGTGCTGGAAATGGAAACACTACCCATGTATATTGATGAAGGAACAGTTGTTGAAGGGAAACACATTTTTCAACGGCTATTTTGGACATTCCAACCATGCATTAGAGGTTTTGCATATTGCAAGCCTATCTTACACATTGATGGAACCTGATTATATGGTAAGTATAGAGAGACACTGCTTATGGTTGTTGCACAGGATGACAACATTAATATTTTCCCAGTTGCTTTTGCACTTGTAGAGGGTGAAACCTCTGAAGGTTGGGGGTTCTTTTTACGAAACTTTAGAAGACATGTTGCTTCGCAACCAGATTTATGTTTAATTTCAGATAGACATGCATCTATTGAAAGTGCATACTATAATCCAGAAAATGGTTGGCAAGATCCTCCATTTGCACATGTTTATTGTATTAGACATATTGCTCAGAATTTCATGAAAGAAATTAAAGACAAGAACCTCAAAAAAAAAGTAATTAACATGGGTAATAACTTTCTTTCATACTCTCTAACACTATATTTTTGTCAATTATACTATTAACTTAAATTTATATATATATATATATATATATATATATATATATATATATATATATAGGATATGCTTTAAACCAACCAACTTTTCAATATTACCGGAATGAAATAACTATGGCAAATGGTGATGCTTTTAGGTGGATCAACAATATTCCAGTTGAAAAATGGACAATGGCATTTGACGGGGGTCGACGTTGGGGTCACATGACAACCAACCATGTCGAGTCACTTAATGGAGTCTGCAAAGGCACCTGTATGATTTAATGGGGTAAAGGGATAGAGTTGTGGTAGAACATAATTATGTATGTTAGCTAAAATGCAAGTAATGGTTGAGTGTTGTTGATGTTGTTGTACGTTGTTGTTATATGTTGTTGTTGATGTTGTTATACGTTGTTGCTGATGTTGTCGTATGTTGTTGCTGATGTTGTTATACGTTGTTGTTTATGTTGTTGTATGTTATTGTTGATGTTGTTGCATGAAGTCGTGTTGTTGTTGATATTTCATATTATCATAGATGGTGCATGACATATGCATAGTTGGTGGCGTGGTTGAATTCAATCACAGTTGTTGGTGCGGTCATGAAATAGGGATTGTACGTGAACATGAAACAAGGTTCGTGGGTGTGATCATGAAAGATGGATCATACTGGACCATGAAATAGGGATCGAGAGTTCCGGCGATAACTGGATCATGAAATAGGGATCGATAAATGGTACCACATGCATTGAGTCTATGGTTGAGTCTCATTTGCATGCATTGTTGTTTATGTGTATTGTGTGGGTGCATTGTTGTTAATGTGTATGATGTGGATGCATGTTATTGATGTGTCTGTTGTAGATGTGTAGTTGGGTTGTGATTTTGGTTGTGATAAATATGTTGTTTTTGTACTTATGTGATATATGCCTTATATTTATATCATTTTCCTGTTTTAATTGATTTAAGAATCTCACCCCTTCTGTTTGAATGTTACTCCTATGTTGGTAACATACAGGTGATCAGGAATAGTAGAATCCATGGTCGGTGAAGTCGGTGTACTTCATGTTAGAGTAGTCGACTCTGAAACGTACTTTGGGGTATCGGGGACGATGATAGTTATTTTCTTGTTTATTTGTTTTAAAAAAAACATGATGTTATTGAACCTTTGTTTTATGTTATCTTTTGAGATTACCGTTGCGAGTAAAACATTTGTAGTACGTATCAATTGAGTCGTGTTTTTGAAGTAAATGTGACACTCGATTTATTTTATATTTTAATTACTTAGATAAATAATTGAAATTTCGTGGGGATTATTTTGGATGTTACAAAGTGCTATCAGAGCAGTTCGGTTCGTCCGGCCAGGTTGCATAGTTGTGTTGTTCTCTAGTATGCGACATGTGTGTGAGAACACTTTTGGTACTTTTTTGTTTTCCATTACAGGTTGGGAATGAAACAAGTGGGGGAGAAGCACCTGCTTCTCTTGGACACTCAAGTGTTGTGATATGGGATATCGTATCGCCACAAGAGGGAGTGTTGCGTTGAACTGTTCAACTATTTAGAGAATGGTGATAACCTTGGAGGAAGATGGTCAGGTGTTCTTGTTGTTCGCTTCCTTATGAAGAGGGAAGACGATATTTTAGACTAGATGTGGGCTAGTGATGTGTGGAGTATCCTGATGTGCTTCCTTAGGGGGTACACAATTATCTTAAAGTTGGAACAAGGTGATGTTATTATCAGGACGAATTGATGGATTTAAACCATTTGTTTGTCAATCATTGAGATGAATGGTGTAAGGTGTCGTTGAACGTTATTATGGCCTTGGTGAGAATAGTTTATGCCCCATCATGATTGTTGGATGTCTATCAACAAATTGAGGAACTAATCACCCTTAATCTCTTGTTGATAACAAACGAGATCATGTTGGATGGGATAGATGGGACTTGCTAAGATAGGATAGCATGCACAGTGAGTGGTACGGAGTTAATCCAGGTGCTTGCTGTTGCACCCCAAAATTTGCCCTCCACAAGACAAGTCATTGTGTATTAAGAGGTTCACAAGGTTCACAAGGTTCACCAGACATCTCATGAGTTTCACAAGGTTCACCAGACATCTCATGAGTTTCACAAGGTTCACAATTGGTTGACAAGTTTGACAATTCCCTCAGACAATGCATCCTCCTAAGCAATGCATCCTAAACTAGGGTTTTGACTTTTATCAGGCTAAATGGACTTCCAAGACTTCAAGTGAGCTTCATAGCATCTTATATGTGTTCAAGAATCCCCATGTCAAGTTTCAATACTTTCCCAAAAGGTTTGCTCAGTCAGATGATCAGATAGGTTAAAATCAGTCAAAGCAGTTAAAAAGTCAAACCGAGGTCAACTGTGGTCAAACCAAAGTCAAACTTCATGATTTTTTGCCAACATCAATTATATGAAGTAAAATTCATCATTTGATCAAGAGTTGATCATGATTCATCAAGGAGATTTCAGATCATCAAGAATCAGGAGTTTCTAAATTAGGGTTTTCATAGGAAAAGTCAACTGAACTTTGACCAGCCATAACTTTTACATGCTTCATCAAAAAATTGCAGGGTTTGTGCGCAGGAAAAATTGCAGGAGATTTCCCAGGAAATTTCGCAGGAAAACCTGCGAAATCCCAAGGTTGAAGATGAAGCCAACGCGCGTTTTTTATTTTTGAATTCTGTTTTAATATTTTATTCAATTATTTGTAATTTGTTTCACAGTTGTGTGGTTGGCTCAGTTGGTAAAGGGAGGTGCGTATGAGGCTTAGGTCCAGGGATCGAATCCTGGGTTCAGCAAAAGTTTTCTTATTTTTCTGTTTAATTGTTGTACTTAATATATTATGAATTATAGCCATTATATAATCAGAAGCGCCCTCCCGGCTGGAATGGTAAGTGTGTTTGTGTGCAGTGCAAAGGTCCTGGGTTCGATCCCCCCAGGCCTTTTGTTTTGTTTTCTTTTTCATGATTTTTTCAGGTTAGGCAACAAAACCAAATGGAGTGAGTTTGCTATCACACGCTTGTAGCCCAGTGGCAACTCTTCATTCAGGTACCAGGGAGGTCCTGGGTTCAAATCCAGGCCTCCCAATTTTTTTTTAAAACCTAGTAATTTTCTTTCTATTTTCTTTTTCTTCTCTTATTCTTTAAATTTTAATTAATTATTGATAATAGTAGGATAATATTATGTTTTCATAAAATAAATTATATATATTTTACATTGATATTTTATTTTATAATTTACTAGTATGTATATATTATTATTATATATAACTTATTTGTATAATTGAATTAATATTTAATACTTTTGTATGTAAAACCTAATTTATTTTTATAAACCCTAATAATTTGTCACAAACCCTAATTTGCTTCTATAAAAAATGTAATTTTTATTATAATTCTTGATTTATTATTTATTAACTTTAATCATGTATATATATTATATAATTTGTTTATAACTTAATTCTTATATATATAAATAATTTTCAATATATGTTTAAAAATAATTAAAACTTGTTAATTTAATTGTTGTAAATATAATTTGTTTTTATAACATGTTTGTAATTAACCTAATTTTTTATAATTTATAAATAATTTAAAACTTTATAATAATTAATATAATTGTTCATATTTTCTTATTAATCTTAAATAATTGTTTATATAAAAATTTGATCTTTTAATTATTATAATGTTTTTGTTTATATTATCTATTATGTTTATTTTCTTATGATATTTATTTATTACTAACCCCATTTAACTTTGTATTATTTTTATTATTATTTTACTAACCCAATTATTATTATTATTTATTATTTTGCTTATATATTTAATTTGCTTTAATTATTATTATTATGTAATTGTTCCTTGGATGTAATATTTAGTAGTAATGTTAAATATTTATTTTTATGCTATGGTTAGTAAAATAGGGAGTGTAACATGTTTGTATGTTTAAAATCAATTTAGATCACTAATTTAAAAGATAAATATTTAAATTGTACACTCACACACATAAGTCGATCTTTGATCGCCATCTCACTTCCTTAGGGATACCTCTCATGTTGCCTAATCAAAAGGTCAAGTAGGGTGTATAAAGCAAAAGTCCCTCATCTCACATCATCTAGTCCCTAAACAGATAAAAGATTAAGTCCCTTTTGAATGTTGCCTTCGTCATGATCTTGTCCCTTTCGAATAAAGATGATAAGTCCCTTTGAATTGGTTATACACCCCACAGTTGCCTAAATAACAGATGTCCCTTCACTTGTCCCTCATATCCAAGGTAATGACTACCTATTCCTTAATAATAGGGATAGTCTTACCATTTAAAGGATTCAAGAACAGAAAAGACTTAAGCTTAGGGTAGGTTCCTCTTAGATACTTGCTCACTTTTCAAAAACATTTCAAACACTTCACACATTTTAAATAATTTTCAAAACAAAGGTTTTTTACGCATCCGTACATGGATCATTATGAAACTCTTAAGAAAATTTTTATTCACATACTTCACATTTCAAAAACATTTTAAAGTGAGCTAAGTAACTAAGAGCCCATGGATAACCATGGATGTAAAGGGTGCTAATACCTTCCATTTACATAACCTACCCCCCGGACCCAAAAATCTTTTAAAAGGTCTTTCCTGTTCTTTTATGCCTTTCCTTTGGATAAAATAAAATTCGGTGGTGACTCTTGCTATCCGCAACATAACTAAAGTCAGTTCTCCCACCGTGTTACATTGAGGCCTTCTATAGGTAATACCAATACAATGCTGATCTAGCACCTACTCGCATGCAACTCCAAAGCATGTCTATGGGTGCTAAGGAGAATTTCAAAGAGTATGCCCAGAAGTGGAGAGACTTGGCTGGTAGAGTTCAACCTCCTCTAACTGACAGGGAGTTAGTGGATATGTTCATGAGTACGCTGAATGGTCCTTTTTATAGTCATCTCATTGGAAGCTCATCATCTGGTTTCACTGAGCTAATAATGACGGGAGAGCGTGTGGAAAGTGGTATAAGGAGTGGCAAGATACAAGTGGGTGCTTCTTCATCAAGTACTGCAAAGAAGCCCCCTAGTGGGAAGAAAGAGTCAAATGTTGTTTATGGCCAACCTGGTCGTAATAGGAGTCACCAATCTGTGAGTGCAGTTCACATCTCCAATCCTACTCCTGCAGCACCAGAGCCACCACAGGGCAATCAGTAGAGGCCTAGAAGACAGTTCACCAAGATCAACATGTCACTGGCCCAAGCCTTGCAACACTTGTTGAAAGGAGAACTCATTACTTTGAAGGACCCTCCTCAGAATCCTAATGTTACCTCTCCTAGGTACAACCCTAATGCACAATGTGCATATCATTCTAATTGTCAGGGACATGATACCAACAATTGCTGGATATTGAAGAACAAGATTCAAGATATGATTGATGTTGGAGAGATTGAGTTTGACCCTCCTGGGACTCCAAATGTGATTACTGCTCCCATGCCTAATCATGAGAAGATTGTTAATGCCATTGATGAAGTTTCCTATATTTCCTCAGTTGCAGATGTGACTACACCATTGTCTGTTATTAAGAACAAGTTGGTACAAGCTGGGTTCTTTCCAGGTTGTAATGAAGATTGTTTTTATTGTGCTTATAAACCTGATAGTTGCTGGAAATTGAAGGATGGTATTCAACGCCTCATGGACAATTACACCATATTGTTTGAGAGGACACCTTTTGTGGATAGTATGGTTGAACATATAACTCAAGGTGCGAAGGTTGAAGAGGTGGATATGGTTGATAAAATGCCAGTGAGGATTACTTCCAAGGGCCCTGTCAAAATCACTCATAAGGGTCCAATTAAGATTACTGTTGAAGGCCCTGTGAGGACTGTTGCTGAAGCTAGAGTGGCTCCTATGATTATTACCATTCCTGGTCCTATTTCGTATACTTCTGATAAGGCTATACCTTGGCATTACGGTTCCGATGTTTATATCCACGGTGTTAAGCAGGAACCCTTAGCTGATACACCTGTTGCTGATGAAAACCTTGTTGTTGATAATATTGTTGGATCTAGTAAGATCACAAGAAGTGGAAGATTTTTCTCTCCTCCGGCTACCTCCAAGAATACAATTACTCCAACTACTACTTCCATTGCTGCGACAAACACTGATGCCCGGGGCAAAAGTCCTGTTATTGAACCTGTGCAAGCTGATGCACCAACTGCTGATGATCTTTCTAAGCAGATGGAAGAAGTACTGAAGATCATTCGCAAGAGTGATTATGATATTATTGATCAATTGGGGCATACTCCCTCCAAGATTTCCATGTTGTCTTTGTTGCTGTGTTCTGAGGCTCATGCCAAAGCCTTGATTAAGTTTTTGAAAACTGCTCATGTACCAAATTAAATTTCTGTAGATCAATTTGAAAATTGTGTTGCAAACCTGACTTATGATAATGGGTTAGGTTTTTCTGATGTTGACTTAACTCCTGCCAAAAGAAATCATAATAGAGCTTTACATGTCTCTATTGAGTGTAGGGGCACTACCCTGTCTCATGTGCTGATAGACAATGGTTCTTCACTGAATGTACTTCCCAAAGAGGTTCTGAACAAGCTTAGTCCTGAAGATGCTGTGTTGAGACCAAGTAATATAGTGGTGAAGGCCTTTGATGGTTCGAGAAGAGTGGTGCATGGAGAAATAGATCTCCCAATTAAAGTAGGTTCTCAGGTCTTCAATTCTACATTCTATGTGATGGATATTCGTCCTTCTTACTCTTGTTTGCTTGGGCGCCCCTGGATCCATGGGGCAGGTGCTGTGACCTCCACGTTACTTCAGAAGTTGAGATATCCAGTGAAGGGAAAGGTTGTTACTGTTTACGGAGAAGAAGAATATATAGTCAGTCATGTGAATACTTTCAAGTATCTTGAAGTGGAAGGTGAATACGTTGAAACTCCTTTCCAGACGTTTGAAGTAGTTCCTTGGGTTGTTCCTAATGCTGAAGCTCCTCCTGTTGTCAAAAGAGTTCTTGTGGTTACCAGAGTACCTCCTACAATGGCATCCCTCAAAGATGCCAGAGCTGTGGTTGAAGAAGGTGGTTGTACTATTTGGGGTCAGCTTCCTGACATTCCTTACAAGTCTGACAAGTTTGGTTTGGGTTTCACTACAGAGTCCCAGAAGGCTGTTCGTCGTGCTCGTGATGTTCATATCACCAATCAAGGGATTATGAAAGATCAGATCAATGTTGTGGGTGACTATGATGAAGACTACAACCTGGACGCTTGGATTTTTCCTATTGCGGGTGATGGGCTCAATAATTGGAAGGCTGAAGATGTTATTCCTATCTCCTTTAGTCAGGAGTAAATACTATTAATGTGTTGTTACTTTTAAATTTGTAATTTTTGAACAATTGAACTCTTAAGCCTTGTGCCTTACTCGGGGCACAATGGTGTGCTTGTTTCGGGATGTCATTTCATTTGCATACTTCATTCAATAAAAATCAGTGGACGTTTCATTTTCGTAAATATTGTGTTCCTTGTCTTTCTTTTATTTTATTTTTGTTTTATCAGCTATGTGTTCTTACACACACCCACATCACTAAAATACAGATCCTCATCCACTTTGGATCTTGTTGATAACAGTTCTACTATTGCCAATTATAATTTCGAGAATCCGATCTATCAAGCTGAAGATGGAAAGGAGGAAGATTGTGAAGTACCTGTAGAGCTTGCTAGGTTGTTACAACAAGAAGAGAAAGCTATACAGCCACATGAAGAGCCAGTCAAAGTTGTGAATTTGGGAACTGAAGAAAACAAGAAAGAGGTCAAGTAAGGGGCTGAATTAGAGGATGGTGTCAAGAGCAGATTGATTCAGATGTTACATGATTATGTGGAGATCTTTGCTTGGTCCTATGAAGATATGCCAGGGTTGGATACAGACATTGTGGTTCACCGTTTACCGGTAAAAGAAGATTGTCGTCCAAAGAAGCAGAAGGTTCGTCGCATGCGTCCTGAAATGTCAGAGAAGATTAAGGCAGAGATAATGAAACAGTTTAATGCAGGGTTCTTAGCTGTGACTTCTTATCCTCAGTGGGTTGCAAATGTGGTACCGGTACCTAAGAAAGATGGTAAGGTACGTATGTGTGTATATTACAGGGATTTGAACAAGGCCAGTCCCAAAGATGACTTTCCACTTCCTCATATTGATGTTCGGGTAGACAACACTGCTCAGCATAAGGTATTCTCTTTCATGGATGGTTTCTCTGGTTACAATCAAATCAAGATGGCACCTGAAGATATGGAGAAGACTACATTTGTTACACAGTGGGGAACTTTTTGTTATAAAGTGATGCCATTTGGTTTGAAGAATGCCGGGGCAACATATCAGCGTGCTATGGTGGCTTTGTTTCACGATATGATTCATCATGAGATAGAGGTATATGTGGATGATATGATAGCCAGATCCCAGAATGAAGAGCAACATCTTGATCATCTGCATAAGTTGTTTGAAAGGTTGAAGAAATATAAGTTGATATTGAACCCAAACAAGTGTACTTTTGGAGTTAGATCTGGTAAACTCCTGGGTTTCATTGTCAGTGGAAAAGGTATTGAAGCGGATCCTGCAAAAGTGAAAGCTATACAAAAGATGCCAGCTCCTCGTACTGAGAAGTAAGTTAGAGGTTTCTTGGGACGATAGAATTACATTGCAAGATTTATTTCCCAATTAACTGCTACCTGTGAGCCAATCTTCAAGTTGTTGAAGAAAGATCAGGTAATGGAATGGAATGATGAGTGTTAGACAGCTTTTGATGAAATCAAGAGATATCTTCTAGAACCTCTAATTTTGATGCCACCAGTTGATGGAAGACCCTTGATTATGTACTTAACAGTATTAGACAACTCAATGGGGTGTGTGTTGGGGCAACATGACGAGTCTGGTCGAAAAGAGCAGGCAATATACTACCTTAGCAAAAAGTTTACCGACTGTGAAACAAGATACTCACTGCTCGAGAAAACTTGCTGCGCTTTGGCATGGGCTGCTCGCCGACTAAGACATTATATGTTGACTCATACTACTTTATTGATTTCAAAGATGGATCCAATCAAGTACATATTCGAGAAACCTGCTCTCTCCGGACGAATAGCAAGATGGCAAATGATCTTAACTGAATATGATATACAATATACTACCCAGAAGGCCATTAAAGGAAGTATTGTAGCTGATCATTTGGCTCATCAAGAAGTGGATGATTATCAGTCAATGAGTTTTGAGTTCCCTGATAAAGACATTATGATTATTACCAAAGAATCTGGACAATATGACGGACCTGAACAAGGATCCCGATGGACTATGGTTTTTGATGGAGCTTCTAATGCACTTGGTAATGGTGTTGGTGTTGTGATAAGTTCCCCTGAAGGTTGTCATACCCCGATTACTGCAATACTTTGTTTCTATTGTACCAATAACATAGCTGAGTATGAGGCATGTATCCTGGGAATCAAAGCTGCCATTGATATGAAGATTCAGTTCCTGGATGTGTATGGAGATTCAGCCTTGGTAGTAAGTCAGATCAAAGGAGATTGGGATACCAATCATGACAATCTCATTCCTTACAGAGAGCATGTGTTGTCTTTGATCCCACATTTCAAAGAAATTACCTTTGGACATATTCCACGAAGAGAAAATCAGTTGGCAGATGCATTAGCCACCATGGCATCTATGTTTGAGATCAGCTGGGATGATGAAGCTCCTAAGATTACTATTGATAGATTTGAGAAGCTTGCATACTGCAATGAGATTGACACTGAAGAAGCAGAGGAGAAGCCTTGGTTCTACGAAGTGAAAATATATCTTGAAACTCAGGAGTTCCCTGAAGGGGCATCTGTCAAAGATAAGAAGTTTCTGAAGAGGTTTTCTGCTAAGTTTTTCTTGAGTAATGGAATTTTGTACAAGCGCAATCATGATTCAACTTTGCTTCGTTGTGTGGATAAGAAGGAAGCAACAGAGATTATGGAAGACATGCATGATGGGATATTTGGCACTCATTCTAGTGGTCATACTATGGCAAAGAAGATATTAAGAGCAGGTTACTATTGGTCTACCATGGAAGCTGACTGCTATCAACATTCCAGAACATGTCACAAGTGTCAAATCTATGCTGATAAAGTACATATTTCTCCATCACCATTGAATGTGTTGACTGCTCCTTGGCCTTTTTCCATGTGGGGCATTGATATGATTGGTGAGATCAAGCCTACTGCTTCTAATGGACATCGTTTCATCCTGGTTGCTATTGATTACTTTACGAAGTGGGTAGAGGCAGGTTCATTTGCATATGTTACTAAGAATGTGGTGGCTCGATTCATTGAGAATAATCTCATATGCAGGTATGACATCCCTGAAAGGATTATTACTGACAATGGCTCTAATCTGAACAACACTATGATTACTGATCTTTGCACGCAGTTCAAGATTAAGCATCACAACTCTTCTCCGTATCGTCCGAAGATGAATGGGGCAGTGGAAGCTGCTAATAAGAACATTAAGAAGATTATACAGAAGATGACTGTCACTTATAAAGATTGGCACGAGATGTTACCATTTGCTCTTCATGGTTATCGTACTACAATACATACTTCAACAGGGGCAACCCCGTTCTCCTTAGTATATGGTATGGAAGCAGTTCTGCCCATTGAAGTTCAGATCTCCTCCTTAAGAATTATGAAGGATGCAGGCTTGGATGAAGATGAGTGGATTTAGACTCGACTTGACCAGATAAATTTGATTGATGAGAAGAGGTTAGCAGCTGTTTGTCATGGCCAGATGTACCAGAAACGGATGATTAAAGCTTTTAATAAGAAGGTTAAGCCAAAGGTATATCAGGTTGGTGACTTGGTAATCAAGCGTATCATATTACCACAGGGTGATCCTAGGGGCAAGTGGACTCCTACATATGAAGGACCATTTGTAGTCAAAACAGTATTCTCAGGAGGTGCCATGATGCTTACTACTATGGATGGTGAAGACTTTCCACAGCCTGTAAATGCAGACATAGTTAAAAAATACTACGCATAAAAAGAGACCTGCTAGGTTGACTGACCTAGGCAAAAATAAGGGCATCCCGGCGAACCAAAAGGGTTCGGGCAAAAATTAGGGATATATATATAAAAAATTTATACCCGGCAAGTCGAAAACCTGAAAAGGCGGCTTGGGCAAAAAAGGGTATCCTGGTGGATTGAAAACCTGAAAGGGCAATCCAGGCAAAAGTTAGGGATAAAGCGTACGACTATGTCTCGTTTGGATCACCCATGTAAGCTCCAACCAGTTGTGCTACTTAATTCAAGCTCAAACAGATAAAGATCAATCCAATCGTTTCTGTCTCAACAGCAGAAGATGAGATACTTGAAGATAATGGCAATAGTAGAATTGAAACTCAATAGGATTATTTTCCACATAGCTGATTTTCTTTGTTTTGTAAAAAATTTACAACGAATTCCTCTTACTAGGATTTCTGTCTCCTTGTACAAACTTGCCCATGTATAGGTCACTTTGTGATATAAATAAAATTCCCTCTTTGAATCCAGATTTACTTTTATCCTATTTACATAAGCGAAATGTCCATTGGTTGTGTTTGAATGTATATATGCTTTTGAATATGATTGATGTTTACCAGAAATGCATAAAATGCTTGAATATGATTGATGTTTACCAGAAATGCATAAAATGCTTGAATATGATTGATGTTTACCAGAAATGCATAAAAATGCAGTAATAGTATTTACTAAGGACGAACGAGGGAAGGAATTCAACGAAGCTTCGCCGGTTCATCCCCACCAGACAACTACAAATCCCCAGTACAACAAATCTATCATTATAGATACTTCAAGTTACGTCTCCCCTTGAATTTATGTCCATCTCTTTTATCCTCAGATGGATACTCAGGAACTTATTCCTTCAATAGAAGTACGACGAACGAAAATGGGAGGTTATAAATACTATACTATCAAACAAGACAGGAACAAGTTCCTCATATTCTTCAGCAACGAATCGGGATTTATTTTCCCTAGCCGGCAGTTGTTATACGAAGATATCCAGACGCTTCAGGCTGCATGATTCATACATACATCATTTACATCATAACATACATATCCATAAATACATAATACATTTACTTAGGTGCATCATACTATACATGCATACATATTGCATAAATTAACATTCTCCTTGCAGGAAAGTTATATGCAGGTAAAACAATATCAACTATTCACAACAGATCAGAAATGATCCATACATTACTCAAGATGTCCCCAGAGAGTAGGCAAACAGTCTGTACCAAGATCCATTCCCTAATCCAGGATATTTCCAGAAGATTTCATCTATCTGGCCTTGAATAGCAGGCAAATGGTCCATACAAAGATCCATTCCCTGGTTCAAGATATTTTTCAGAAGAACTAATCCTGACGTTCTTTTGGCCCTTGAATATCAGACAAACGGTCTGTACAAAGATCCATTCCCTGGTTCAAGATATTTTTCAGAAGAACTAATCCTGACGTTCTTTTGGCCCTTGAATAGCAGGCGAACGATATGTACAAAGATCCATTCCCTGGTTCAAGATATTTTTCAGAAGAACTAATCCTGACGTTCTTTTGGCCCTTGAATAGCAGGTAAACGATCTGTACAAAGATCCATTCCCTAGTTCGAGATATTTTTCAGAAGAACTAATCCTGATGTTCTTTTGGCCCTTGAATAGCAGGAAAACGGTCTGTACAAAGATCCATTCCCTGGTTCAAGATATTTTTCAGAAGAACTAATCCTGACGTTCTTTTGGCCCTTGAATATCAGGCAAACGATCTGTACAAAGATCCATTCCCTGGTCCAAGATATTTTTCAGAAGAACTAATCCTGACGTTCTTTTGACCTTGAATAGCAGGCAAACGATCTGTACAAAGATCCATTCCCTGGTTCAAGATATTTTTCAGAAGAACTAATCCTGACGTTCTTTTGACCTTGGAGTGTAGGAAAACGGTCTGTACAAAGATCCATTCCCTAATCCAAGATACTTCCAGAAGAGATAATCATCACGAAGATTTATTTCTATTGGTCCATTCAACAATTCAAACTATGTTACATAAACGATTCAGAGACGGCCTATACAAAGACCTAGTACTGATATCCAATATCAACACATAAACTATCATCACATTCAGTTCCTTAGATGGCATCTATAAGCCCATCTCCAGTTCCTCCAAGTGGCATCTTCAAGCCTACTCAAGCATATACAACTAGTCATCAGTGTTACTTTACGCACCGACGAGTGCAAATTTTTGGGCTTTTGTGTTCAATCCCCTTCAACCTTCCAGGTCACGACTGACACGTATACCAATCTAACCCCTCAGGTTTCAGAAAATTGAACAGGGGCAGCTGTTGCACCCCAAAATTTGCCCTCCACAAGACAAGTCATTGTGTAATAAGAGCTTCACAAGGTTCACAAGGTTCACCAGACATCTCATGAGGTTCACAAGGTTCACAATTGGTTGACAAGTTTGACAATTCCCTCAGACAATGCATCCTCCTAAGCAATGCATCCTAAATTAGGGTTTTGACTTTTATAAGGATAAATGGACTTCCAAGACTTCAAGTGAGCTTCATAGCATCTTATATGTGTTCAAGAATCCCCATGTCAAGTTTCAAGACTTTCCCAAAAGGTTTGCTCAGTCAGATGATCAGATAGGTTAAAATCAGTCAAAGCAGTTAAAAATTCAAACTGAGGTCAACTGTGGTCAAACCAAAGTCAAACTTCATGCGTTTTTGCCAACATCAAGTATATGAAGTAAAATTCATCATTTGATCAAGAGTTGATCATGATTCATCAAGGAGATTTCAGATCATCAAGAATCAGGAGTTTCTAAATTAGGGTTTTCACAGGAAAAGTCAACTGAACTTTGACCAGCCATAACTTTCACATGCTTCATCAAAATATTTCCATCCAAAGCTCATTTTGAAGGAAATTGCATTCTCTACAACTTTGTGTCTCACAAGCCAAGCCCAAAAATGCTTCATTTGGAAGGTATGAGCTAAGACATTATAGGTCCTTTTAAAGGTCAACAAAATGTCAACAACTTCAAAAGAGCATAACTTGAGAATGGTAAAATATATGGACATGAGACCAAATAGGTTGGTTAGAGGACTCTTTAAGCTTTCCAAAATGTCTAAGAACACCTTCATAGCATTAAAATTGAAGGATTTATGCCCTTGCAAAGTTGGGAAATTTTTGAGAGGTTTATGAAGCAAATGGGGTCTTAAAACCATAATTCACCAAATGAGCTTGCTTTTTTGTGATCCAATTAATTCCATGACATCATGCACGAAATTAAATTAATTTATTCATAATTTTATTCATTTTATTTTTATTTATTATGATTTTTTATATTAAAAATCATTTTAAATTCAAATAAAATATAAAATAATGAAAATTTAAATTGATTTGGTTTCTAGAAGGTCATAAATTATATTTGGACTTGATTGATACAAAAATAATGAGGATCATTCTAAAATAGCAAGGCTAGATCAAGATATTTCAAAATTTAAGAGCTTATCTTTTTCAATCTCCCAAGGATCAAATATCCACAAAATTGTTAAAGATTTTGACCTAATTCATTCACCCATATATAAACAACACAAGGACAAGCACTATTCACGAATTCAGAGCCTCTTGCACCTCATTCAAACTTCACAAAAAATCACTCAAAAATCAAATTCGGTTTCTTCATTACAAAGCATTTTAAGGTATTTTAAGGACATAGGAAGGATCCTTGGACTTCACTGAATCGATACCAATCCTCAAATGCATCAGAATCATGCTCATATCCATAACCCGAAGCATTCTTGTTCTTAAATTTATTTTTTCGATTCTATAAATTTACTGCATTTTAATGGATTTTGTTTGTTTAATCATGCTTGTGTGATGATGTAGAAACTTTCTGGATAAATTTGGTTGAGTTTAGTCGCAGGAATAAGAGAGATGCCATAGCTAGGGTTTGCAAACCTAATTTGGGGTTTCACGATTCACTGAATATAAATGAATTTAAAAGACATGGTTTGATTGTATAGACTGTGAGGATCACGTTTCATTCATCAATTTAAGGAAATTTTACTGTTTTCACGATGTTTGAGAATTCGCAGGGGTTAGTACGCAGGAAGAATCGCAACAAAGTTCGTATGAAAAATTGCAGGAAAACCTGCGAATTCAGGGAAGAAGATGAAGTTGACTGCGCGCGAAAAATAATTCAAAAATTAAACTTATTTTATTATGATTATGTTCTGATTATATTTCACAAGCGAGCGCATAGCTCAGTTGGTTTTGGTGTGTGTTTGATGGACTGAAGGGCTTGGGTTCGAAACCAGCCAAAATGCATTTTTTTTTCTTGATTTATTTTGTTTTCAGGATAACAACAAAACAATTTGGAATGTGTTACTATCACAAGCGCGCAGGTGGCCTAGCTGGTTTTGGGAAGTCTTCATCCAGGTAAAGGACCTGGGTTCAAATCTCAGGTCCTGTTTTTTGGGTTTTGCTTTCATTTATTTTTGATATTCCTTTATTTTATTCTTTAATTAACCAAAATAATTTCTAAAAATATCTAATTCATTTTCTAATTAAATTTTATTTTTTTAAAAAACTTATATTATTTTCTCAAAACCTAAATTAATATATTTATTTCTTTATATGTTTTAATATTTATTAATATGTATATATTTATTTAATTATTAAATTAATATTGTAAATTAAATTCTAAACCTTAATATTTTTATATATAATTCTAACCCTAATTTCTAACAAACCTAATTTCTTTTAAAACTTTAATTTCTCATTTTTATTATTTTTGTTTAATTATACTTAATAAATATTTCTAAATCATGTTTATTTTTGTAAATAAATTAGTATATAATAATTATTATTATTTTATTCTCATCTCAAAATTCTTTAAAAATTGTTTATTTAAATCTAAAAATATTTAATTGATTTCTATATTGTATATTATTGTGCTAACCTCTTTTCTCTTATAATTATTTTTATTACTAATCTTTTTATTATTTATTATTATTATTTAAATTGTTCTTATTATAATGTAACTGTACAAGCCATGTAATAGTCGTAATATTTTGTTTATTTATAAATATATTGCTAAGGTTAGTAAAATAGGGAGTGAAAACATGTTTGTATTTTAAAAATTAATTTAGATCACTAATTATAAGATAAATATTTGAATTTATACACGCACACACGTAAGTCGATCTTTGATCGCCATCTCACTTCTTAAGGATATCCCTCGTGTTGCCTAAATAAAATGGTCAAGTAAGGTGTCTAAAAAGCAAGTTCCTTCTCCATTAATATCATCTTGTCCCTTTACGATTATAAGATCAAGTCCCTTCGAATGTTGCCTCCGTGAATGATCTTGTCCCTTTCGAATAAAAGATGATAAGTCCCTTCGTATTGCTAAGACACCTTACAGTTGCCTAAACACAGATGACCCTTCATATGTCCCATACAACATCCAAGGTAATGACTACCTATTCCTTAATAATAAGGATAGTCTTACCATTGAAAGAACATTTAAGAACAGTAAAGATTCAAATTAGGGTAGGTTCCTCTTAAGTACTTGCTCACTCATTCAAAAACATTTCATAAACACTTCACATTTTCAAACAATTTCAAAACAAAGTCTTTATATATATCCGTACAAGGATCATTATAAAGTACTTAAGAAAATTTCTAATCACACACTACACTTCTCAAAACAGTTTAAAGTGAGCTAAGTAACTAAGAGCCCATGGATAACCATGGATGTAAAGGGTGCTAACACCTTCCCTTTACATAACCTACCCCCCGAACCCAAAAAAATCTTTTAAGGTCTTTCCTGTTCTTTTATGCCCTTTCCTTTGGATAAAATAAAAGTCGGTGGCGACTCTTGCTATCCGCAACATTTAACTAAAGTCAGGTCTCCCACCGTGTTACACTTGCAAAATGTTTTGATTAGTCGATGTAAATTTCTATATCTGGAGGTGAGACGGATTCAAGGTTATGAGGTTTTCTATGGATGAAAATATAGCGTTATGTAAATTGGAAATAAGGTCACAACGATGAACTATTAGTTGTGCGTGAATTTCAGAGTTGTTTCGGAAGAAGGTATCAGATGTTCTGTTAGGAGAGGGAGATGAAGTTCTATTTTAATCATGTTCCTGGTACTGGATTCTATGGTATCATACAAGATGTTGGCATTATAAAAAGAGTAGTCTAAGGATTTATTAAAAGGGAAAATTATGAAATCAAGAGTGTCGCCTTGGAGAGTTTCAGTATGATGAGTGAAGGCGAGAATGATGGCCTGAGGTTACATGTTAGACGGTGAGTAGTATGGAAACTCACAGTTGCGTCTGAGATAACTTGGGTTTTGAATTGCGATGAATCATAAATGGTTTAAAGTTCCCTGATGGTATTAGTGTTGTTATGAGTCGAAGAATAAGTATGAAGTATGGTAATTGGAATCGACAATTGTTAAACTATGTGGAATTGTAATAGTAAGATATAAGCATGGTTATATGCCTTGGGATGATAAGACGAATATAAAATGTAAGATATGCAACCATTGTCTTCTATGGAATTCATGAATCGGGAATCTATTGGACATAGGATTTAAAGCATTAGAAAGGTGACCCAATGAGGTAGTAAATGGAATGTGTGGGATGTTTAGGAATTGGATTATAGGTATTAAAGGAGATAAAGTTGTATGCTAAGTTGTCGAGGAGTGATTTTTGGTTAGTAGCAGTGATTTTCTTTGTTATGTCAATTCAGATGAAGGTATGGTTGCAAATCCATAAAAGAGGACATAGTCCTAAAATGAGGAAACTCCGAAGTAGGTAAAGAGATTAAGATGTTTTGGTTGTGGGTTTTGGAAGGTATTTCCCAAGTTAGCAATTTTTTTTATCTCAGTTAACTTGTGAAAATAAGTTGTATGTTTGTGATGTTTGTCGTAAGGGGAGTTTAGAGAACTGGAGTAGAAGTCGACTATGGTTCCATTTTGGTTCGGTTTAATCCTAATACACTGTTTGTGGAGTATTGATATTTGTGGGTGACAAGTTTAGGCAGGGTGTGAATACAAGATGGTAAAGTTATAGTTTATGCTTTAAAAAACATGATGTTATTGAACCTTTGTTTTATGTTTTCTTTTGAGATTACCGCTGCGAGTAAAACATTTGTAGTATGTATTAATTGAGTTGTGTTTTTGAAGTAAATGTGACACTCAAAATTATTTTATATTTTAATTTCTATGATAAATAATTGAAATTTCGTGGGGTTTATTTTGGGTGTTACAGGCGTCATGTCGAAATATTTGATTAAGAGAATTCCATAGCCCTAAGGTTTCCACGATCATCCTCAAGTTATGCCATCGACAAAGATAACCATTAAGCGATACCTCGATAGACGAAGATAATGTTGAATACACTGACGACCCATCCAACAAGAAGGAGATATTGTAAGAAAGATGAGCATAATTCTTAGAGTCCCTAGGGGAGAACAGGTACCAATGACTTAGAGTGTCTCCAAGCCAAAGAGGTAATACGATTGAAGGTCTATTTATCAAGTCATTATATTGTTTCACTGTAACAAATTCACTTCATTATGCTTACAAATATTTTTCTATCTTTTATTTTCTTCCATTGTTGTATGCTTTCTTGTCCACCTCTCATTTAGAACACCAAAGGTATGGATGATAAAGATTACACACATTTTTGCATATCGAATATAGCTTATACGCATTTTTTCATATTTGATACAAATTAAGTGTATTTTTGCATAGTTGGCACACCCCTTTCAAACCTAGACAATCATTTAGCCTGGTGTGCAGTGTTGAGCACCTGGAATTTTGTTCTAAACCATGTAGGGTCATAGTGTTTATCCATAAAGAGAGCCATATGGGAGGTGAGCATGTAGCATTTTGCAAACATCATGTAGTATTCAAGGAAGCTCTCTTGTGCCGAAAGCCCTTTTGTCAACATGAGTAAGCAATGTCAGTTTACTTCCTCCAATGGGCCAGTCTTTGGGTTCTTCAACATGTTTATTCGGTTACTTAACCACCAAAGATGGCTCAAAAGTAGCATTAAGCTAGAGTTGGGGGAGCCAAAAGGGACCAAATAACAGAAGCGTGTCTTTGAGAATTTTTGTGAGGCTAAATGTCTTAATGGCATTATATGTCAGGTTGGAAGCTTCATAAAGTGATGCCAAAATTAATTGGCTTAAGCAAACATTTCTCTCAGAATGTAGTTGGTTGGAAAGAGTGACGAACGTTTTTGCCACTTGCAAAGAACTTAACCAAAAAAACAAAGTGTGACAGCCATAGGGACAAGAAGGCAATGTGTTCTTCGTTGGAAACTTCTGTGGTAGCCTCGTCGAAATGGCCAGCAATGAAGTTGGTAAAGCTAGCATGCTTTGAGTTGAACCTAATGATGTCTCTAGTCTCGATAAATGGGTCAAAAACTTCACCAGTTGATCGAAGACCAGTGATGGAAGATACATCAAAAAATATTGGCGTAATCATGTTGTAACGCAGTTGGAAGGTGATTGTCGAACACTCCCACAAGTGAATTATAGCTAGCAAGATGTTTTGGTTGTATGCAGAACTTACTCTAGATAATTGGATCAGGTCGAAAAGACCTCGAGCTTTCCAAATTTGTCATTTCTCGGACTCTACCTTATTTAGCCAATTAAGGTGGTTTGATTGATTGGTACAAGGAACGGAGCGAAAGACATGGGTAAACATATAAGTAAAATCTAAAGGCTGATATGCGCTGCTAGAGGTTTTGTACGGTGGTAACAAAGGATGAAATCACTAATTTTTTCTATGTTCACATTCAGATCAGGGAAAGGGCCGGAAAAAGCATGAGTAGTGTCAGAAATGGTGAAAGGGATTAATACCTAGGAGTTCCAAATGAGTGTTTTTTTCTTTCTGAAAAGGAAGTTCAGGGACATATAGTTGATTATCGGTGATAGTTGGTGTAGTAATGGATTTAGCCAACATAATCTCTTATTTGGAGTTGATGTGGATGCCATTTGAGTGAGTAGAGGTTTGAGTTTTTTGTAGAGGAAAACTTTAAAGCTTTGATGAAGATGAATAAATTTGGAAGAAAATAGAAAAGGAGGAGAAGAAGGTTATTTATAGCTTTAGGGGACAAAACCATTTTATTTCTTTATTTTCTTTAAAAGAAAAATAAAATTATAAAACTTTTTGACAAGTGTCTCACTAAGAGTGAGAAAGTGGAAAGTTGGATTTCTGTGTGGCCCGCCTTATTTCTAAAAATTCAGAGTCATGATGATTTTCTGAACGTGCATGTCTCGAAGAGACGTTATATGCAGTAGTCATGATGACAATGACGTCGGCGCACAACTTTGAATTATGGTGAAGTTTCAAAAACACCAATTGTCTCTCTAAAACGATTCAAAAGTTGAATTTTAGGGGGTAAGTTGTTAGCTAAGAAATTCTAATATGTAAATTCGACAAGGGAATCAGATGGAATTTATGCAAACACAAGTCAAAGTTACATGCCTTTCGACCAAAAACCTTGGAGGAAAGCAACGACATTCAACATTGAAGGATTTGGTTGGGTACTTAGGGAAATTTTCTAGAAGTTGGTCACTAACCAATCCGACAGATTGAAAGAGGTTCGACTAACGCATATTCAAATTCAAATTAGATAATTGTCATTTGGTCTTATCCAAAACACTAAAGACATGTGGAGATCAATCAAAGACAGGCAGAGCGTGCAGAAGTGACGTGTCAGACGAAAGACATTTGAACGTCAGAGACTATTAGTTTCGTAATATTATAAATAGGGATTCTAGTGTTAGAATCCAAGGATGTGACAAAATCATTGTAAACATCAATACAAACTCAAAATACAAGTACGCAAGCGAAAAACAAGTATAAAATTTTTTTCTTACTTATACAAATAAAGTTCTTCTTCATTTAATTTACTTTTACTTGTTTTTATTTCTTATTTAAGTCACTAATTTCGACCTAGTGGAAATCATCAGATACATTTACTTTCAAACTTAATCATTCTAAAATAATCAACACTCAATGCAAGTATTCCGACAACATTAATGCACATTTTCTTTCCCATAAATTTAGCACAACTTGGTGTAAGATTTACTAGGTTGGTTCTTCAAACAATAAATTTAAAATTAAATGATTATTTATCAATTTAAAACAATGATTATTTATAAAAAATGTACATCCAACTATAGATACGCATTCCTCAAATCTTACCTTACTAGTTGTAATACCCCAAAATTTGCCTTCATTTTTATTACCTCATTTGGCTTATCGCTTCATATTCATCTGCATTTTCCACTAGGTCATAACTTTCATAATCATGCATTTCATTGATTCCTATGGCTTGTGATCGAGGGGATTTCTTTGTGATTTGAATCTTCTATTCTAAGGTGACTTATCTGGATATTACATTCAGAGTGTGACAAAAGGTTGAGCACTCAACGGCATGCATATTTTCGTGTCAGAACATCAGGGTTTTCTTCAAATAGTGTCAAGTGTTTAAGGGTTTGTCATAACTTCATGGGGTTTGATCTTTAAACGAGGATCTTGGGGTACATTCTATATCTCAAGCCTATTTTTTCTCATCCCGAGAGTTAGGGTTTATTTCCCTAATTGTGTGACATTTAAGAAAGTTGTAGTGCAAAGCTTGTTGTCAGTGAATCTTATTATTCCATATATTTTATCATCACTTAAGATGTTAGGTATTAAGGACCAACGAGCGTTCGCATAAGAAGTATTCATGGTATGAGGTTTAAGTGTGAACTTCTGTAGTAATCAGAACATTGTGGTCCTGTCAGTTGTTCATTGCTTACAAGATAAAGAAGTTTGAGATTGATGGAGTATAAGTGGGATTTGGATGTGAAATTTGATGCGGATTGAATATGCTAGGTTTGAGGGTGTAGGTTGTTAAGTTATGAGTTCGTCTTTGTTTTCTAGTCATTCACTATTTTTGAATCTATGTCCAAGTCCACATATGTCCACTTCGGAAAATATCTGTAAACTACATTTAAATTCGGTTTTACCACACTTAAACTCAATTTCCAAAAAAATCTTTTTTGTTAACCCATTAGTTCATTAAGCCATGCCCATTCTTTTAACCATTTCTAACTCTATTTCCATCCACACTTTAAGCCCAATTAAATCACTTTCTTGGTCTCATTTTTTAATCCAAAACCAATAAGTCATTACCATTTTTAAATCCAAATTGCCCTTAATCAAATGAGGGACCCCTTTCATTACCAATTTCTAATATGATGTTTACATTCATATCAACCACAAAAAATTATGTTACAAAAAGATAATGGAAATAACAAAAAAATAAAAGAGAAAAAACTGAGGTAAGTTGATAATGAGATTACACCAAAAAAAACTCAGTTACATTGTAACTGATATAACAGAAATCAGTTACAATCTACAAAAAAAAATCAGGAAGAAAAGCTGATACCACCACAATCTCAGAATGGAGAAATAACAGAAGAAAAGAAAGAAAAACAATGGCAGAAAAGATACAAAAAAAATCAATCTTCAGAGGCGGCACCAATCTCTCAACACTTCCCTCTCTTTACACACCATAAACTCTTCAAGAAAAAAACTCAGAATCTCTCATCAATCTCTCCCTCTCAATCTTCATCATCATCTTCAATCGGCAACCTCAAGCTTCATCAGTCTCTAATCTGCAAACTCTTCCCTCAAACTCTCAACAACCTTCACCATTTTCTTCCTCCTGCATCATCTTCAAATCAATCCCAAACCAACCATCTGCTTCTCCATCTTCATTCAGCTTCATCATCTCTTAAGCTTCCACACCTGCAAATGGAATCAAGAACGAGCAATCAAGAAGAAATCGCACAATAGTGATGCAATTGTAAAACAACATCACTCACGCATCCTCAGCCTCCATATTCAACCTCATCAATTTGCACTGAATCACGTCATCCACAACACGATTCGAAAATCGATATCGGAAGAACTCATCGTAATCTGCAAAATCCAGAACAAGCAACAACAATTCAGATTCAATATTTTCACATAACACTTTTCATCAATCTCACGAATCCGAGAACCATCATAACCTTATTAACGCAGCAATCGCAAATCGCAGAAGCTGAAGAAGAGCATCGCGATCGCAACGTGTTCAACACACTTCAGAACATGGAATCACAACTCAGAAGAGGGAAATGAAATCGAAGAAATCGTACCTAAAATCTTGACGCCATATTTTTCGTCGTGCCGGTGCGTAATCCCGCTCTAAATCTTGTTGGTATGGCGTGTTGATTCGTCGATTTCGATTGATTTCATCACGAGTTCAAGAGCGATTGCGGATATGCAGTTGTGGGGAGGAGGATAAGTTTGAATTCGTGGAATTAGGTGTTTCATCGAGGATGCAAGATAAAGACGAATCGAAGGTGATGCGAGACGGAGACGGTGAAAGTAACATCAGCGGAGGAACCTTGAAGATGAGGTTTCGAAGGAACGAGATGATTTGAGGTGTAGGCATGATGAACGGCGCCGTAGTTTCTTCCGCCAATGGCTTGACCTAGGGAAGGAGAAGGAATGGACTTGAATGAGTGTGAACGGTGGAGGAAGCTCTCTCTGAAGTTTTGTTGATAAGCTATTAGGGTTTACGTGAGTTGGATCGGGCTTCACAAAATTCTTGCAACCATGAAGTTTCTATTTACACCCGTTTTTTACTCTCTCACCTCTCCCTGCGGATTAGATTATGGATTGGGCCTCATAACTCCATCAAACTGCTATTGGCACCCTTCAATTACTCACAAACCCCCTTCTGCGGATTGCTTAAGGCATCTGGGCTTTGGGCCAATTTCTTTGGCTATTCACAACACCTGGATTTTACTACTGCACCCTTTGTTCTTTATTTTTGTTTTAGAAATTTCTAATTAATATTCTTGTTAAAAAAATTGATAATTGATTTTCTTGTAAAATCATTTTTGTGGATTAATATATTAATCCATTTCTTAACAATTTTAATTAGAATTTTGTGGTTAATTTTTATTAATTGTTTAGGACTAATTATGATGTAAGTGTTCATAAGCTTTTTTTTTATCGATATCGAATCGATTTCGATTATGGTGAATCTTCACAAAGCAATTATTGAAGATAATCATTTATTTTGCTTATGGATATTACAAGACCTTGCATGAAGTTTTTGGATTTCTTTTATGTGAAGAATCGTCACTTCGTTCAAGTAAGTAATTTCGACTTTCCACTTTTACGCATCATTCTTATCGTATGCGGCTTAGGATCATATAACTTAAGGTGCATGTTGAGCCCTCCCACCTGAGGCACTGGATTTATTTGTGGTTTTTGATGATATGTGTTGATATCGGAGCTTAGGGATTAGCTTATAGAATCTGGTTCTTTTCACTTCCCCTTAAAATCCCCTCTTTTACCCGTTTCCTCGCAATTATTAAAAATAGTTTAAGTGGAATAAAATTCTGGAAAAATCCATGAGTGATCCTTATCCTCTTAATTAATTTGTCATAATTTTTGTTTCCAGGTTTGGTTGGTTTTAGTAATTAATTTGGATTTTTCATTCCAAGCTGTCCCAAAAGGAATGGTATTGAAATAAGGGACCCAAAACCATTTTTCCCCATAGGTGTGAGACCTATTTTTTGTGTGTGATTAATCAATGGAATTTGTGACATTTTGATGCTCTTAGGCATTTTTTTCATAATTTTTGGTGCCCTTTTTTGATCCACTTTGTGGAGTTGTTTTTCGGCAATCATGCCTTGTTACCTTGCTCATCAAGTAATTGTTTTGGCACTTTGGTGCATAATTTTGTGAAATCCTTTTAGACCATGTTAGGTACTGACTTCAACATTCCAGGGATTTAATTTCATAATTTTTAGAGCCTTCTTGCTATTTTTTTCATGTCACCTAGATCATAGGTTGATATATGTGTTTATTTGCTCCATATCCTAGGATTTAGCAAGGCATTCATGCCATTGGCTTGAGACACTTTTTGGTAAATTTTAAGAGTTAATTATAGGTAACTTTTAAGTACTTAATTCAATTTATAGGTCACTTTTTGAACCATACTCATTTGGTTTATTTTTGTGTTCCTAAGTGCATTCTTATGTGAAATAATTTTGCTTGAAACTAGTTTCTCTTCTCCTCTAATTGTTAACATGAATTATGTGGAAATCATCAATGTCTATCCATGCATTCTAATTTCATCTCATATCTTATATGTTACTGACCCATAATCATCTCATGCATATCCATAGGCCATTCATCCTTAACTTGCATCATTTGTAATCTTATGCGATGTTTGTTCATTGTCCTCACATCTTCTTCTCCTTGCTCCACATGACTAAGTCATTGCATCCATGATGGCATGTTCATTCATCCTCATTAATAATCATTAACTACTGACTTTGATGTTAATTTCATGTATTAATTCATGCTTGTAAGCCATATGCATTCATACTTCATCCATAAGCCCTAATTTGCATTCATGTGAACTTAGGTGAACTTCTTGTATATAGTTTGACATAGTTTGATATTGTGAGGTATCCTAGCATACTTAGGGACCTATAGCATGTATCTACTGACTTTAGAAGTCATATAACCTTTAGGTACCTTCACCTTTAGACTTAGGTCTTATTTTGAACCCTAGTTCCATTCTAGGACGTTTATGGTACTTAATCGCTTTTATGCTTTAATTTTACTTTCAATATACATTGTCATGCTAACTTTTGTTTTGTAGAGGGGAAGATAGAGGTAAGCCTCACTTCATTCCTATCTCTTAGGCATTTTAATTGTGTTTTCTTTAGCACTTGGTGCTTTATTCATAGGCTTCCCTTTTGTTCTTTAGATTCAACTTAACTTCCTTAGGAAGTAAGTTGAACTCTAACTTGCTTTTCTTTTCCTTAGGTTTAGATTACCTCACAAACCATAGGATCACCTTTTGTATATAATAAATAACTTAGGGTTGTGTCTTAGTCCCCTTAGTTTTTCCTTTTTTCAACTTGAGTCTTTCTTTCTCACCTCATAAAGAAAATAATAAAAATACCTAATAAAGGTTGAATGTTCTTATACGCCATGAGACTTTGTTGCGGAGTACTTATACGCGTCCTGTTTCGGGGCGAGGTGTAAGTATTTACCACGATGGATAGGTCTTAGTATGAGAATTTTCACAAACAAATTCAAAACATTTCTCATAAAAGACAAAAACAAACAATAAGCGACTATCCTGCGGGAACTTCTCTTTCTTATCTCATTCATTCTCAATGCGAACTTGCGACGACTTGTCTCACATGCAAGACGGTAACGCACTCGTACCAGATGAGCCTGCAACACCTGAGCATAGACATATGCAGTTCCAGCCATAAAAAACACAAACAAATAGTTCCCGCCTTAGTTAGGCGAACTACGTCGACTCTGATCCTCATTATCCCGATGAGGTACGTAGGCAGCGAGGTAGGGCCCGTTCGAGCACGTTCTTTATTTTCCTTACATTTTCCCCATTCTTTCTTCTCATTCCCTTTCTCCAGTTCTTTTCTTATTTCCATTCCCATTTCAGTTAGCAGTTCATTTGTTCAGCAGCAGCCTATTTCTCACCCTTTGAAACAAACAAGCAAGTGTGGATCCCGTCGGGTACGGCGGACGATTTGGGGTGCTAATACCTTCTCAAGTTGTAACTGACTCCCGAACCCAGATCTTTGATTCGCATGACCTTGTCCTTTCCTTCTTCCTCAGGTTTGTGCAACATTACCTTTCCCATTCTTTCGGGATAAAAATGTCTGACTGGCGACTCTATCTTTTCCGCGCTGTTGCACCCCAAAATTTGCCCTCACAATACAAGGCTTTGTGTACTAAGAGGTTCACAAGACCTTTCATGAGGTTCATGAAGTTTACAAGACACTTTATGAGGTTCACAAGGTTCACAATACTTACAAGACACTTTATGAGGTTCACAAGGTTCACAATACTTACAAGACATCTTATGAGGTTCACAAGGTTCACAAAGTTCACAAATAGTCAGAAAGTTTGACAATTCCCTCAGACAATGCATTCTCCTAAGCAGTGCATCCAAAACTAGGGTTTTGACTTTAATCAGGCTAAATGGATTTCCAAGACTTCAAGTGAGCTTCATAACATCTTATATGTGTTTAAGAATCCCCATGACAAATTTCAGAGCATTTCTCAAAGGTTTGCTCAGTCAAATGATCAGATAAGTCAAAATCAGTCAAAGCAGTTAAAAAGTCAAACTGAGGTCAACTGTGGTCAAACCAAAGTCAAACCTCATGATTTTTTGCCAACATCAAGTATATGAAGTAAAATTCATCATTTGATCAAGGGTTGATCATGATTCATCAAGGAGATTTCAGATCATCAAGAATCAGGAGTTTCTAAATTAGGGTTTCCTTAGGAAAAGTCAACTGAACTTTGACCAGCCATAACTTTCACATGCTTCATCACCAATTTTCCATCCAAAGCTCATTTTGAAGGAAATTTAATTCTCTACAACTTTGTGTCTCACAAGACAAGCCCAAAAATGCTTCATTTGAAAGGTATGAGCTAAGACATTATAGGTCCTTTTGAAAGTCAACAAAAAGTCAACAACTTCAAAAGGGCATAACTTGAGAATGGTAAATGATATGGACATGAAACCAGTGGGGTTGGTTAGAGGACTCTTCAAAATTTCCAAAATGTCCAAGAACACCCTCATAGCATTAAAATTGAAGGATGTGTGCCCTTGCAAAGTTGGGAAAATTTTAGTTGGTTTATGAAGAAAATGGAGGTTTAAAACCAATTTTTTCTAAATGGGCTTGCCATATGATGATCCAATCCATACCAATACTTCATGCACGACCCAAATCTCTAAAATTCAGATTTTTCATCATTTTATTTTATTTATTTTGATTTTATTCATTTAAAATCATTTTAAATTAAAATAAAATAGAAAAATTAAATATTTAAAAGAGACTGTGTTTCTAGAAAGTCATAAAAATGATTTGGATCAAATTGATATGAGAATTATGATGATTGGCTTGAAATAGAAAGGTTGAATTCACAAATATTTGAGTTTTAAATCTTAATCTTTTTCAATCTTTTTCAATCAAATTTTTCACATAACAATCAATCCTTTTGACCTAAATCCATTCCACTATAAGTACACAACACAAACCTAATGCATTGGGACGAAATTCAGAGCCTCTCACATTGTCTCAAAACTTCAAAAATCACATACAAATTCAATTTTCGGATTTTCAAATTGCAAGAAGTTATAAGGTATTTTAAAGACACCAAGAGGTTCCCTGGAGATCCTTGAGTCGAAGTCAACCTTCTATTGCATCAAAACCATGACATATCATGCTAACCGAATCCCTTTTTCTTCATTTTTTTTGGTTTATCGTTTTCATATGTTTGCTGGTTAAAACTTGAAACTAACCATTTATTCATGTTCCTTGTGAGATAGTGAAGCTTTCTGGGCAATTTGTTGTGAGTTTCGTGGACCAAACAGGATTATGCCATAGTTAGGGTTTATACCTCTAAATTAGGGTTTTATGGTATAAGTAATTTAAATGGTTTTTATGGACATATTTGTATTGTATGAGATGTAAGGATCACATTGATGTGATCAATTTGAAAAAATGCTTTGTGAATCATGCTGTATGGTATTCGCAGGTTTTCCTGCAAATAAAATTCGCAGGTAAATGCCTAGAAATTTTCGCAGCAAAATTCACAGGTCCAGAGGTAGAAGACGAATCCATTGGCGCGAATTCCTGGAATTCAAAATTCAGACTGTTTTTATAATATATATGTGTTGTTTATATGCCACAGCGTGCAGGTTGGCCCAGTGGTAAGCGTATGCGTGCTTGAAGGCAGTGTCCTGAGTTCGAATCCTGGAGGCATCATCTTTTTATTGTTTTTTCATGATATTCATTGGATTTAATATATTATGTATTATAGTCATTATGCTAGCAGATGCGCCCTCCCGGCTGGAATGGTAAGAGTGTTTGTGTGCTGTGTAAAGGTCCTGGGTTCGATCCCCCCAGGCCTTTTATTTTGCTTTCTTTTTTTCTTTGATTTTTCAGGTTAAGCAACAAAACCAATTGGAGGGAATTGCTATCACGCACGTGCCTGTAGCCCAGTGGTAACTCTTCATTCAGGTTCCAGGGAGGTCCTGGGTTCAAATCCAGGCCTCCCAATTTTTTTTTAAGACCTAGCAATTTTCTTTCTATTTTCCTTTTCTTATCTTATTCTTTAAATTTTAATTAATTATTATGTTTTCATAAAATAAATCATATATATTTTGTATTGATACTTTATTTTATAAATTATTAATATGTATTTATTATTATTATATATAACTTATTTGTATAATTGAGTTAATATTTAATATTTAATATTTTTGTATGTAAAACTTAATTTATTTTTATAAACCCTAAAAAATATATTTTTCTAAAACCCTAATTTTCTTTTTACTTAAAATTTAATTTTTAATTTCTTATTTATGAACTTTAATCATGTATATTTTAATATTTGTTTATAATTTAAATCTTGTATATAAATATGTTTAAAATTAAAATTCTTAATTTAATTTTGTTAATACGATAATATAAATTGTTTATAATTTAAATTTTTATGCTAATTTAATTTTTGTAATTATAATTTTATGTTTATAATTAATTTAATTTTTATGATTTGCATATAACTTAAAAATTTATAATAATTAATATAATTGTTCATATTTTCTTATTAATCTTAAATAATTGTTTATATAAAATTTGATCTTTTAATTATTATAATATTCTTGCTTATTTCATTATTATTATTATTAATTATGTTTATATGATATTTATTTATTACTAACCCCATTTAACTTTATATTATTATTATTATTCTCTACTAACCCAATTATTATTATTATTTAATATTTTGCTTATTTATTTAATTTGCTTTTATTATTATTATGTAATTGTTCCTTGGTGTAATATTTAGTAATAATGTTTATTGTTCATATTTTATGCTATGGTTAGTAAATAGGGAGTGCAAAAACATGTTTGTATTTAAAAATTGGAATTAGGTCATTTAATTTAAAGATAAATATTAAAATTGTACACTCACACACGTAAGTCGATCTTTGATCGCCATCTCACTTCCTTAAGGATACCTCTCATGTTGCCTATTACAAAAAGGTCAAGTAGGGTGTATAAAGCAAAGTCCCTCAATTTCACATCATCTAGTCCCTTAAAAGATAAAAAGATCAAGTCCCTCCATGGTTGCCTTCATAAATGATCTTGTCCCTTTCGAATAAAGATGATAAGTCCCTTCGAATTGCTAAATACATCTCACAGTTGCCTAAATAACGATGTCCCTTCATTTGTCCCATACATCCAAGGTAATGACTACCTATTCCTTAATAATAGGGATAGTCTTACCATTTAAAGGATTCAAGAACAGAAAAGACTTAAGCTTAGGGTAGGTTCCTCTTAGATACTTGCTCACTTTTCAAAACAATTTCAAACACTTCACAAATTTCAAACAATTTTCAAAACAAAAGTTTTTTACGCATCCGTACATGGATCATTATCAAACTCTTAAGAAATTTTTTTCACACACTTCACATTTCAAAAAAACATTTTAAAGTGAGCTAAGTAACTAAGAGCCCATGGATAACCATGGATGTAAAGGGTGCTAACACCTTCCCTTTACATAACCTACCCCTCGGACCCAAAAAATCTTTTAAAAGGTCTTTCCTGTTCTTTTATGCCTTTCCTTTGGATAAAATAAAAGTCGGTGGCGACTCTTGCTATCCGCAACATAACTAAAGTCAGTTCTCCCACCGTGTTACACGCGCCACTTTCGCGTTTGTACTAGGATGAAAATCCCGGGAGCGACACTAACCATCATCACCTCATTATAACTTGTGTAGTCGAATCACTTTTGGAAAGGTCGTTAGTTTACAAACATTGTTGTTGTTGAAAACACTTAATCAGTTATTGGTTAAGCAAAAAAATATGCCAAAACCTGTAATTTACTTGGGAACATATAAGCTCCCAAGTACTAATAATAAAAATAACAATAGTAATTATGCTCTTAAAATTATGTTTGTTTAAGACATCAAGTGGCTAATAAGTACTAATAATAAAAATAACAATAGTAATTATGCTCTTAAAATTATGTTTGTTTAACACATCAAGTGGCTAATAAGTGCATTTGAAGAATATATCCAACATAGGAAATGGATCTCATACGACATAGTTCATGTAAATCAGCACCATATATTTTGTTAAAGATTACACTTCGATGATACCTTTTAAATCTCCACCATAAATATACTCTCAGTTGACATTGAGAGAGCACATGCATAGTACACAAAATCAATTTAGGATCTGGGAACACCCTCGTGCCAAATGTTACTAGTATAAAGTATTGGTCAGTACTGCAAAATATTAAGGAAACAACACTGCAGGGCCAAACTATCAACAAAAGCACCTCTTTCCTTGGTAGATTTGCACAATCCACGTAATTATCTATACACCAAGGATATCTAGATCAAAACGCACTTAAATCATGTCTAGAAATTATAGCTGCCAATTTGTGGGACTTATCCCCATTTTCTTAAAATGCAAGTTAGTTTGAGAGAAGTGCATGTTCAAATAAAATCAAATAAATACGATAGAGTTAGAATAAAAAACTGCATTGATTGATAGAAGGAAAACAAATTAGATGGTATATGAAGGAAATTTACTAAAAGATAAATTGTTTCCCTTTTCAATGATTTACAATGTCAAACGAAACTAATTTTGAATACACTTATAAGAATCAAACATTTTGTAATTGATTTCCCCTTTTTAGGGAAGTTTGTACTTCTATTTACCTTCGGGATTTTTTTAATTGTATTGAACAGTGGCGTCTTTTATGGAGGCATTTTGAAGGTTCAGGAAATATAAGAAAGTTAGGTTTGAATTGGATTTCTAGATTAAAACTTTTTTGCAACCTAACAACGCTAACAACAAATATTTAACAAAGATGAAAGACATGATTATTTTTAGCATGGTTCGTTGTTAACTAAGTTACGCTCAGCCAACTGCCAGAGTGATTTTGTCTTCTCAATAAGGACTTAATCCACTAATCAAATACTTGATTACAAAAACTCAATGACAACATGTCAATGACTTATTGAGAATCCTGACTATAACCTAGTCTCTCAAAGTATTTAACCAAAGGATAATAATACAAGATTTTGTTTTCAAAATAATTCTAAAATAAGTAGATACACAAGTTTAAAAATAGATTTCACACTTAAGAAATATATTTAAGAAAGTGTTCCAAGTGTATGAACGTAATAGTTTTCTTAGTGTGAAAATACTAGTTTTTCTTTCTCTTATTTCTTCATGTATGTATTTTGTTTAATCATTAGTTTTCCAAACTTCCAAGACCTATTTAGATAGATAATGAATAAATTTGTTGGAGTTGAAATTGAAATATCCTCAATATCAAATTTGTATGAAAGTCACTTGCTTCTACAACCATAGAGTGACGCTTGCAGCATAAAGTAGATGAAAGGATGGGGCAAAAGAAACCACGTTGGTACAATAGTACACAGTGGCGGAGCCAGATAAAAAACAAAGGGGTGACCGCTAATGTGAAATAAAGATTATTAATAAAAATAAAATTAATATTTTATATAAAACATTTAAGTTAACATAAATATAAAGTTGAATATCAAAAAATTTAACAACATAATTTTAAAATACCTTAAAATAACACTTTACGCGTTCCAAGTGACTTGAAATCATCAATAATAGACTCAGAACTAATGCTTGCACTAATCTCCCTTTCAATATATATTGTCATGCTATCTCCTATAAAACCAGCATCCATCTTATTTCTCAACTTAGTCTTGATAATTTTCATTGCTGAAAAAGACCTCTCAGTTGTGGCCGTAGAAACCGGAAGAGTCATGATAAGACAGAGTACTCTGTCAATCAAAAAGTAAATTTCGGCTGCAACCAAACATGAACATAGTTCTTGAATAGTGGATAAATTATTCAAATTTGATTTTGTGCGAGCAATAAAAAGAAAATGTTGGAGTTGACATTTCAAATTATTCTTCTCTTGATCACTAAAATCCATAGGATAATATTTCTCAACAAGAGAACAAATAGTATCAATGTTAAAAGTTTTACATCCATCCTTGGGAGACAAGGCACAAGAAAGTGTTAACAAATCCATTACCTGCTCACTAAATCTGCTATTCAACTCTTGTAACTATTTGTCAATGGTACTGAAAAAGATTTCAACTTTAAAGTAATGTTGAATTGCAACTTGATTCTCTTCAAGACGGGATCGTCCAAATCCTGTTGTTGAATGAATATCATTAAGATCAAGAATCTCAATACTATGCTTTTCGCAAAATGATCTCACTTTAGTAAACAATATATCCCAACCATTTTCTCTCAAGTCTTGAATCAAACCCTTTGTTAAGCGAACCAAGTGCATAACATTAACTACATCTTGATTTTGTTTTTGTAAGGCTTGACAAAGCATATCTGTTATCCCCATAATTTATTTCATCAAGTGCAATATAAATATAAAATCAAATGCCTTCAAGTAATTATAAGAACTATCAGCATCCTCGCGTGTAACATAACTTCCTCTTTCTTTTGCAATTTTTTTTTAAAACTGAACAAGTTGCTTCATACATGTTTATCAAACTACAAATAGAATTGTAATATGATCCCCAACGAGTATCTCCCGCTCGTTTCAAAGTACCAACTTGATTTGCACCTTTACTAGTTACAATCTCATTAATCTCTAATAAATATGCAATTTCTTCTAATTGGGCCGCTTGTAACTCATCATGACGGCTTCGTAGAAGAACAAACAACATTGACAACAAAAACAAGCTTCTCAAAGAATTGATGAATTGATTTTACCTCTCTTGATTATGTAACCAATGCGAGTTGCAATCGATGAGCAAAACAATGAACATATTATGCATAAGGACAATCCTTCATAAAAAGTGCTTGTAAACCATTTCATTCTCCTCTCATGTTGCTAGCACCATCATACCCTTGACCGCGAATGTTAGAAACATCAAGGTTATGTCGAGAAAGTATATCACATATTGCTTCCTTAAGAGTTAAAGATGTGGTATCTTTAACATGTGCCACATCAAAAAATCTCTCTTGTATCAAACCAACTTTATCAACAAATCTTAATACAAGAGCCATTTGTTCCTTTTTTGACTCATCACGAGCTTCATCCACAACGATACAAAATTTGGAATCACCAATTTCCTCACGAATATGTTTTTTCACCCTACTAGAAAGAATTTGCAAGAATTCTTTTTTAATTTGATTTGAAGTATACTTACAATTTTGTGGAGCATTTTCTAAAACAACTTTTGCAATTTCATCATTGTAAGATGCTAATAGTTTTAACAACTCAAGAAAGTTTCCTTGATTTCTTGAATTGCTAGTTTCATCATGACCCCTAAAAGCACAGGCTTGAAGTGTTAACCAACGCATATTGTCAATTGAAGTCTTGAGACGTAGCCGGTTATTCATTCTTTGACTTGAACTTTGCACTTGAATACCATTTCTAATATGACCATCTTGATTCAACAAGTCTTGACAAGCTTGCATTGCATTGTTGTGTGGTGAGCAAGGATCATTTCTTATGTGTTTAAGAAATGAACATTTCTTTCCATTCCTAACTTTCTTCCAATTTCTGAAACCTATAGAAATGAAGACATGTGATCTGGGACGTCCATTAGGTTTTTTGCTAAAAAGGTAACATGGTAAGCAATATGCAGCATCTTCGGATGGTGAATATTCTAACCATGATGGAAATATGCTAAACCAAGTATATTGAAACCTTCTTGGATGATCCTCATTACCGGATAAAGGATGATTTTCTAAATGAATTTGATATGGACCCCATTTTAGATAAGCTCGTTGTATTGCATCCACTTGATTTGGTGGATATTGCCAAATCGGAGGACGCTTTCCAGGATCACGTTCCAAAGAATTTTCAAAGCCATGAGGTTCTTCAATTATCGGATTCTCAAGAATTGTACCAGGTTCTGATGTCGGGATTATAATTTCTTCATCTCTCTCTCTCTTCTCTTTCAATTTCACATGCTTTCCTCTTGAAAAAAGAATCAATTTTTCTATTATTCATCTTTAGTTTTCAACTGAAAAAAATTAAACATAATAAAGCATAAAAGTTAATTTTCAAGTAAGAATGTAAAATTGAAAATCAAATTTTCTATTTTCCCATTCATTAACATTCGATACTTGTTGTAGTCATATATAAACAATGTAGTCATATAGAAACAATGTCAATATTATAATTTATAAAAATATTATTAAATTCAATCTCATTAAATTTCTCCATAGAAACAATATGTTTACTGACACTGTGGTTATATTATTTCTCCATTGTTGCCGAATGCCAAGTTTTCTACAAAAAAAATCACATTACACATGCTTACAACTAACTAAGCTTCATATTATAATCTAAAAAATTAACACTTTTATTTGTATATTTCTCATCCAAATATCAACCTGTTATGGATTAATGATGAAAAATTAACACTTTTCCTTCCTTCTTTCAACAACTATAAACCTGTTTTGGATTAATGATGAAAAATTGTTCCAAATATCACATAAAATGGAGAAATCTAAACATGTCTAAATCATAAATCTAACATCCATAAAATTAAGAAAATATATAATCACTAGTACTACCCCTCTTAACACTCTTAAAGGAAGAAGATAAAATCCCTAAAAACATAAACAACAATACAGAAAGGAAGAGCTAGACCTTTTTGGAACAAAGAAGATTGCAAGAGTTGTTCCAATTTTCAACGGAACCAGCAACAATGAACGGTTTGATTTTGATGGTTTTCTGCTTCTGTAATTTCAATCAATTTTTATCGTAACCTAATTTCCTAAACAAAACTGAACGGTAATGAATAGTGAAAGATGGAAAATAAATTTTAATTTAAAACAATTCTTTTTGTATTTTCTAATATATGTTTTTTTTTATAAATAAAATTAAAGGGGGGCCACGGCCTTCCTATGCACCCCCCGTCTCCGCCACTGATAGTACAACCATTTTTCCAGATCTTCAAAGTAGTGGAAAAGATATTAATATTGTAATGATTGTACTCCTGCTATGTGTTATTCTTTCATTCATTAACTTTTAGTCATTAACTTCTAGTTATAAACTTCGTATTTAAGGTAATAAAACTTGAATAGAGTTCAAAGTCTATCTTAAGAATCTAATGAAAATGAGACTTTATAGATCATAGCCTATAGGCTTGAATATAAATTATTCCATGTACCATATGACCATTAATGAGGTCCCATTAGCTGCCCCACTCTCTTTCTCTTTTTCACCCACATTCCAAATTAAGGTAAGAGTGAAATGCACTTACATTCACATGCATGCACAATTTAGTACATACATGATTCATGATGAACTTTAGATTCTACAACTAATGCATATGTTCAAAGACAAAGGTTAATGTTAGGTAACTGATTTTCTTATTTTTTTACAAAATCATAATAGTAAATTTTTGAGAAAATGAATGTGATATAAAACATAGTAGTAGTTGAATTGAAATCACAATTGACATAATAAAGTCAATAAGTAAGGACGAGATGAGCATATTAATTATAGAAGACAGAAAGGAATATTAATAATTGCTTTTAAAGCATAGCCATGAATGGGAATCTAATATGTCCTATTCTTTTCTGTCTACCCTCTAAATCATGTTTACATACCCACTAGTAATAAGGTACACTAAAACGAGTGTATGAAAAAAATGTATTTGCCTACCAATTTCTTACTTTACAAATAAAATTCTTTTTCATTTAATATACTGTTACTTGTTTTTATTTCATATTCAAGTCATTAATTTTGACGCAAGTATTCCAACATTAATGCACACTTCCTTACCCAAAAATTTAGCAGACTTGCCATAGAATTGGTTAGTTTAGCCCTTCAAACAATAAATTCAAAATTAAATGATTATTTATCAAGAACACCTTTGAACAGATAGTTTGTAAAAAATGTACATTCAAGTATACATCTCCAAACGTAAATGACATTTTTTTAATTTTCAAGATTGTGAAAAAGCACCCAATAGATAAGCATTCCTCAAATCTAATCATATTCATACCAACCGTCACCACCTCATTATAACTTGTGCAATCAAATCACTTTTGGAAAGCACGGTAGTTTACAAATATTGTTGTTGAAAACACATCATCCAGTTATTGGTTAAACGAAAAATATACCAAAACTTTTAATTTGTTTGGTAATGTAGAAGCTCCCAAGTACTAATAATAAAAATAACAATAGTAACCATGCTCTTAAAATGATATCTGTTTAAGTCGCTAATAAGTGCATTTGAAGAATATATCCAACATAGGAAATGGATCTCATACGAGATAGTTCATTTAAATCATCACCATACATTTTGTTGAAGACTAAACTTTGATGATACCTTTTAAATCTCCACCACAAATATACTGTCATTTGACATTGAGAGAGCACACAAAATCAAATTTAGGATCCTAGAAAATCCTCATGCCAAATGTTACAGTATAAAGTATTGGTCGGTACTGCAAAATATTAAGGTAACACTACAGGGCCAAACTATCAACAAAAGCACCTCTTTCCTTGGTAGATTTGCAATCCACATAATTATCTATACACCAAGGATAACAGGTTCAAAAAGCACTTGAATCCTACCTATAAATTATAGCTGCCAATCTATGGGACTTATTCCCATTTTCTTTAAATGCAGGTTAGTTTGAGAGAAGTGCCTGTTCAGATAAAATCAAATAAATACAATAAGAGTAAGAATGAAAAACTGCATAGATTGATAGAATGAAAATAGATGGGAAAAGATGTTTTGAACACCCTTGCTATTAACTTTTGGATTATACAAAATGTTTGATTGCATCTTCTAAAAGTCACATAGGGATAAAAAAAATACTTACTCGCATTAAAATAGACTAAATTGTAGGTTATACTAACCTTTTTAATAAAGATTAGAGTAAATTCTCAAAACAGGTGGGAAAAGGGTAAAATGTATGCATCTCTCAAGAGAGAAAAGTATAATATATCACTTACTCAACCTAGCTAACCTTAAAATAAGTGCCTACCAGTAGCATCTCTATTTTGAACCTGGCAGGATCCAATAAGAAATGTCGTGTGACAAGAAGCCTTGATAAATGATTTTTATGCAAACAAACAATTGGGATTTGTTCATAACAACTGACTAGTGTGAGCTTATTTTGCAGACAAACTAAAGTCATGGTCAATTGGTCATGAGAATGACTAACTACTTGATACATACACAAAGCAGAAAGTTAAACATACTTTTACTATGCTGCAATATTAACACGATAAATTTTAATGCCAAAGCAACCTTACTTGCAGCCAAAGAAGCCTCTGTGTGCAGATAAACCAGAAGGATGTGCCGCCTTTAGAATGTGATGTTTGGTTGCATCAATTAACCTGACATGTACATATGCTCAATTGCTCATCAAAAAGCTTCAAAGAATATATTTTCTAGACAAGGAAATAGAAGAACACTAATTAGTTTAAGAAAACAATTTCTGGAAAATGTATGCTTAGTCTTGCAGAATAACTTGTTTGTCCTCTATTTCTCAAAAATAAGCATTTATTCAAATTTTATATAATTCTTCGATTAGGCTGACTTTGAAAAACTATCAAGGTGACTATCTTAAGACCACATCAGTGATTCCATGACTAGTTTTTAAGATTTGTTATAGGTGCTATACAATGGCAGTACCTAAGTTTCTCCTGAGCAGACTTTCCCCACAGCAGAAACACAACCCCTTCTTTCTTCTGCGAGATTGTCTTGATAACAGCGTCAGTAAATTGTTCCCAGCCTTTTTTTGCATGAGAATTTGCTTCGTGCTTCCTAACTGAATTGAAAGCTAGTTACGAAATAATAAAATATACATAATACACCAAACATAGTCATTGCGAGTGTCACTGTCACACTATATGACGCAAAAGTGAAATAAAAATAGTTTATGACCTATAAGTATTGAATACTCCTGATTAGAAATTCACAAAAAAATATCACATCTCTAACCTGTGAGAACAGCATTGAGTAAGAGAACGCCCTGAAATTAAATTAAAATTGTGGTCAGAATATTTTGAAAAAACATCTGCTAATTAAAGTCATTCACTAATACCTCTTAAGCCATCTGCATAAATGAGTCAATGAGCTAGAGGGAAATCCCCTGAATTTAGGACAGAAATTTATCTAAGAAGCCAATCTTACTGTTCAATAAAATTAACCGATACTTAAACTGTGAAGTTAAGTTATTTGCATATGTTTTTATTTCATCATATACAAGTTGAGAATACACATTGTTATAATTGTTGTCATCATCATTTGGTAAAAGATGATATGTTTCCGTGATAGAGTATCTAACAAACAGGACACGGGGGTAAAAAAATACAACGCATTCACTTAGCTAGTATTGTTTAATTGCAAGTGTAAACAAGTCTACAGATCTAAAATTCATTTTAGTACATCTAGTTATGCATTCTTTCTTGCAGCAAACTGAGGTCATTCAGTAAAATCACTTTTTTGCATTAAGAAATATATTTAAGTCTTTAAGCATGAGTTGAAATGTTTGGATAAGCTTCTTACAATAATCACAATATCAAATAATCAAATATTCAATCAACAACAGTTTTTTAGAAGCTTTTACACAATCTAAAAAACTACACATTTTGTAGCTTAACCAAAATAGGCCCCCGGGTGACTGAATCATTTTAGTACTATTTGGACATATTAGTACATTACTCAAAACAACAAAATTTTAGCTTCAACATATTAGACCTATTTGCAATCTTTGAATTATTTTAGCTTCATGAGTAACCCAATTCAACAACAACAACCAAGTCTTTACCACAGAATTTAGAGGTCTTCTCATTGTCATTGTTAATATTATTGAGTCAAGTCTTACCACACATCCAACACAATTCAATAAGTACTTATTACTCGGGTCTAAGTTAAAATTGTTAAAAACAAACCATGATTCCCATACATGCAAGCAAAAAAACACGACAAAAAACAATACAACATTAAAACGTATAAGGAAACAACAAAATTGCAGGATTAAGTTAGTAAGCAACGGTTACCTGCACAGCCCATTTTTCAAGATTACCCTGAGATGGAATCGAACATCCAAGGTCTTGCTTAAGCTCCTTAAATATATTTACCAAACTAGACGGAACTTTGATTCCCTCGGGTACAGAGAACGAAAGCCCCATTGCTTGACCAGGTCCATGATAAGGATCCTAAAATAAACCAAAACCAAATTCATAATCAGTATAAAAGTGGAAAACTAACAAAAACAAATACAAATTAAAATCCACAAACCTGGCCAAGTATAACAGCCTTAACCGAATGAAAAGGAGTAGTGTTAAGAGCATTGAAAATCAAATGCTGAGGAGGATACACAGAATCATCTCTACTAGAACAGATCTCAGTTTCAACAAATTTCGAAAGATTAACGACATATGATTTCTGAAATTCTCCAGATAAAGCCTCCAACCACGATTCCTCCACAAGCAACTCCTCTAGTTTCACGCATCCCCGAACTAAAGATTCTGTTAAACAATAACATTAGAAACAAAAAACCATGTATTATCATTATCGCTAATTTGTATTATATCTAAGCTACGTGCATTGATAAATTAATATACCTTTGTGTTTGGAAACCCTTTCGGTGCAGATTTTGAGGTTTCTTTTGGAGAGAGCGAGGCTCTTATTGTATTCGATGCGAGATTTTTGGTCGATCGAGAGGGTGGAGGAGGCATTGGTGTTATCTTCGGATTTGCAGAGTGTGGTGAGAGTGGGTTTCAAGCGTTTGGGAGCTCGGGTGAAAAAATCGGTTAGGGTTTTGGAGGATGCGGAAGCCATTTTCTTCACACAGAGAAAATGAACCGTGAAAATGTGAAATAGAGTCTGGTGTGGCGGGAAAGTATGTAAAGCGTCATTATATAAGTGCCGTTAAATAAATGAAAAATGATATCATTGTGCAAAAAATTGATTACAATTAGAAGGTTATCACTTATCACATAGGTTGCTTATTACTCCCTCCTTTACTTTACTTTACTTTTTGTGTTTAATGAAACAATAAGTAAAACAATAAGTAGATATTTCTTAGAGTAAAACAATAAGTAGATATTTCTTAGATTTAATATAGCATTTGATTTTTAACAATAAGAAATACTCCACCCGTCTCAAAATAAAAATCGTTTAAGGTTGTTGCACACAAATTAAGAAACATAATGAGTAAGAGAATAAATGTATCAATTTTACAAAAATGTCTTTAATTTTTATTAGTTACACATGCATAGTCATAAATGTAGAGTGTGAGTCAATGCATTGAAAGTAATGCATATAATATTAATTATGGGTAAAATTGATACAAATGAATCAATATTGCATTGAAAAGATAAAGTGACACTTATTTTGGGACAAAATTTGAACCAAAAAGACATTTATTTTGAGAAGAAGGAAGTATCTACTTATTGGTTTCTAAGAAATGTCTTGGAAATTTGGTATGATTTGTCATTTCTTTCCACATTGGTACCATGTAGAAATATATGAAGTATTTTCTTCACTTTTGTCTTGATCTTCTTGTTGTTTCTCATACTTTAAGTTCTGAAGTTTCGTTTGCACCCTGAGTGACATGACACCCTCTTAATCAAGAGAAATTATTGACCGTCTACCTTACAAGGGTGGTGGAGGAATCCCTCTCCTTTAACCGACTCTCTTACGCACCTGGGTAGCATATGTTTTTGGACGAAGGCACCATAAATTACGACCTCTGCAAATATAACTCTTCATAGTTCTTTAATCACAAGGGATTAGTTAAGGACAAAATATTTTTAAAAGACCATTTTCGTTCATGATATGCCCATCATCTCAGTAGTGAGTCCCTGGGCTGATGGCACTCTTTAAAATGGTTAAGTCCCTCAGTCTGAGGCAGGTGTGTTTACAGGTGAGTCCCTCAGTTAAAGGTGACTCACCTTTTAGTGAATGGACTAGAGGTATTCAACCTATTTTAGGTTAGACCCCAAGACATCAAAACGTCAATCATAACTGAAAGCTTGAGTGTTTTGGTGGGAAAAGGAGTATGGGGGCATTTTAATGCACCTCGTGATGGCGTTTTTCAAGAGAATCAATATTTTATATTTCTTACATGTTTCTTTCTTTTTCCAGAAACACACCTGGTGAAAGCTTATCCTTCTTTGGTCTTCTATCCCAAACTATGATGGGGGAAAAACTCATTCATGTTCGAGATATTGCATCCATGTATTATATTATAGACATAATCGATAGATTTTGTCATAGCATTAAATTTTCCATTATGGGTAGAGAGATGTGATTATGAAACCATATTCCAAGGAGGAGATGGCCAATATGGATACTTTTGGCAAACCATGTGCTCCATATTTTTACATTCATCTCCCCGTCATTTATTAGATGAGGGTTTTGATTTCGTTTACATCTTTAAAAACAGAGTTTTTTGTAGTGATTAACATTGCTCGTTCTCATATTACCCAAAACGTGTAGGACTTACTTATAGCCTTTCAAATGATTTTTTTATGGCCTATGTGTGTACCCCGTTGTTAGGGTATTCCTTTATTTTCTCCGGATGTAGATTATATATAGTAACAGCTGGGTGACATTTCACCCTCTATTAGGAGGTGTCAGTTGAAACCCTTTGCAAACCCTTATAGGGACTGGAAAGACAAATTTGTGCATGTGAGAGGACAAAGCGATGTTTCTTTGGTCATTGCGATGGAGGGGGTGACCCTTTTTTTCCCATGTCTTAGATGTTGCACCCATGGCTTACCCAATGGGTGGGTCTATGTGGTATTTCGCCCCTCGTGTGTCCCTCCTATATAATCTAGTGTCCTCGTCATTCAAGATCCTGAGGATGGTGACATAATGGGTTCTTACTTAGTTATGAAAAGAATAACCTTGTTGACTTGGTCTTGCATTTATTAATTTGTATGACCTAAGTCATTATTTTCTTTGCATGGGACATGGTGAAGATCTCACTTTACGAGAAAATAGAGAGTGAGAATGCAAATGGCTCGATAGTGGGCACAACAATTATCGCCCATTCCTCGAGATATGGAAGCGAGGTAGTGTGAAACTTCAATGCCTAACGAGGCTCGCCCTTCTTAGGAACCACATAGGGAGTGGACTTTTCTGGATCCTTCGTGGTATGTAGGGGGGACAGAGAGGGGAGAAGGCAATAGTTGAACACGCCCCTCATGAGCCTTCCTTGTGAAACAATGCCTTTAATGCAATGGAGTTTTTGTACCACCATTTCTCTTTCCATGTGAATTTCTGGGTGACTATCAATCACTTTTTGACATGTTTTTCACCGGGCTTTCTGATATGTTGGAGATCCAACTTTTGAGGTGTTTGTTGGAGGAGAAAACACGGAGAGAGAAACATGTGTGCATTTTCTGGGAACTACAGTCCCAGGTGGCTCATGCAAACTAAAACTTTCATAAAAGCAGGGCAACGATGAGGGTATTGAAGGAAAGGCGAGACATCAATGAGGCACTTACCTGATAAATGGCTATTGCATCGATCACACAACTTGGTGAGGTGGAGTGTTTGAATTAGTCGTTTAAGAGTATGTGCAACACTTTGTATAATTTAGAAGAGAATATCTCACTTCTAAAGGATAAAGTTATGGCGAGCTTCGTCCATCATTTTAAGAGGGCGAATAAAAATATCGTCTTTCTTTATCCTCATATGGATTTGACCCCGATGGACCCCTTTCAGGTGGTTCAGGATGGTCAATTAATGGATGACAAGTAGATACATGTACATTGGCTTCCTTGTTTTGTAGTTGGTTATCCCTTTCAAGGAAGTTTGTACTTTTCTGTCTCTTCGGGTTTTTTGAATTGTACTGAACAATGACGTCTCTTGGGGGACCTTTTGAAGCTTCAAGAAACACAATAAAGTTGAGTTTGAATTGAGTTTCTAGATTAATTTTTTTTTGCAATAAGGACTTAATCCACTAATAATAGACTTGATTACAAAACTCAATGACAGTCTGTTAAAGACTTCTTGAAAATCCTGATTATAACCTGGTCTCTCAAAGTATTTAACCAAAGGTTAATAATACAGGATTGTGTTTGCAAAATGCTTCAAAAATAAGTAGATACACAAGTTTAAAAACAAATATTACATTTAAGAAATATATTCAAGAAAATGTTCTAAGTGTATGAACATGATAGTTTTCTTGGTTTGAAAACACTAGTTTTTCTTTCTCTTATTTCTTCACGTATGTGTTCTGTTCAATCAGTAGTTTTCCAAACTTCCAAAACCTCTTTATATAGATGATGAATAGATCTGTCGGAGGGTGAAATTGGAATATCCTCAATATTAAAGTTGTATGAAGGTCACTTGATTCTACAATGACTGAGTGACGCTTGCAACATAAAATGGGTGGAAGGATGGGACAAAAGGAACCATGTTGGTACAATTGTGAAATCCTTTTCTTGATCTTCAGGGAGATGGAAAATATTTTGATATTGTAGTGATTGTAATCTTGCTACGTGTTCTTCTTTCAGTCATTAACTTTTATTCATTAACTTATAGTCGGAGACTTCGTATTTAACTTGATAAAGCTTGAATAGAGTTTAAAGTTTGTCTTCAAAATCTGATGAAAATGAGACTTCAGAGTCTAAGGATTTCAGAGTCCTGAAACTTCATAGGCTTGAATAATCAAAGTCATTATGGATGGATTCTTGCAGAAGCGTTGACTTGATAATCCAAATGTTTGACTTTCATTTAAACGCGCCTATGTTTCTTCCTTTGGTTCAAAGTGTGTTTATAGTTCAGAGTCGGGTCGTCCAGAGTTGTCTTCTTTAGAGTCGGAATTTGTTTTCTATGATATACACACTTAACAAAATAATTAGAGTACAAAAATGTTCTTTATACATATTATGTTTTGTTATCATCAAAATAAGGATAGTTGTAAACCCGAACTTGTTTCAACAACCTCCCCCTTTTTTATGATGACAAATCCACGTATTTTGATGAACAATGTTTACTTGGATAATCAAATTTATAAAACACCATAGTTAGATTTGTATGCCCCCTGAGTTTTAAACTTATCAAAATTATTCTCAACTTTTTCTGAATGAGATTTGTAAGCTCCCGTTGAGATTAAGACTAAAAAAAATTGGATATACCAGAAAAAAATATTCATCAACATGATAAAAAATGTTCACCTTGTTACATATAAGAGTTTCAGAACTTGGTTTTTATCAATGATAAAATTTGATTGTTTGGTTGAATGACATGTTTGAGATTTAATATGAGATAAAAATAGATCAAAATCATATACTTTTCTCCCCCTTTATCATTAATAAAAAATAATAATATAAACCGGAAATCAAAAAGGATATGAAAAGAAAAAAACTTCATCAATCTTTTTGAAATACAGGATACAATAAAAGAGATGCAAAAAAAAGGAAAAGGCGACTAGGGAGTAGAGACTCATATACCAAAAGTGCTTTCGGCTACATCAAACATCAAACTCCAATGGATTTCAAGGACTAGGGAGTAGAGACTCATATACCAAAAGTGCTTTCAGCTACATCAAACATCAAACTCCAATGGATTTCAAGGACCTCGGTTAAGCTAGCTTCTTGCACCTTCTTTATAATTCCTTCTCGAGATAAGGATTTTGAAAGATCTAGTCCATAAAGATTGAAGAAGTGTTTTCCTTGTGAGAGGAAATGATCTTTGACTTCGAAGAAGTTAAAGATGGTGAGAAGGAGGTTAACTTTAACCTTAGTTTAGATGAATAACAAAAGGTGATTGTCATCATAGGTAGTCAAGTCCAAATTCTTTTCTCTTAGCAGAATATTTGACATTAATAATTGATGCCAAATTTTTGCCATGGAAAAGAGAGATGAGGTACTTGTCAGCTTATTAAAGTTGGCAAGAATATGCTTAGGAATGAAAGTGATGAAGGGACTATTCCTCTTGTACTGATAAACACAAACATCAATCTCCTTACAATTTAATGTCTTAACACTCTTTTAAATTTGATCTATTGAAGTTGACAAATATCAAAATGTTGACCAACACAAACATCAATCTCCTTACAATTTAATGTCTTAACACTCTTTTAAATTTGATTTATTGAAGTTGACAAATATCAAAATGTTTTCAAGGAAGAAACACTCATATGATGTACTCTTTATATTATCGACACTCTCAGTACAAATTTGTATCACAATACTCTACTAGTATTGCATCTGTACCATAAGAGTCCAATCTGTATCACAATACTCTAATAGTATTGCATCTGTACCATAAGAGTATAGAATATCATATTCACAAATCTCGTTGACGTACTTCAAGATCCTCTTTATTTGAGTTAGATGACTGGCATTGGACTTAGCTTGATATCTAACACATAGACTCACAACAAATGTGATGTCATGTCTGCTAATTGCTATATATAATAAAGTTCCAATCATAGTTTGATCTACATCAACTCCAATTTCAAGCTTCAAATGAGTAGAAACCGGAGTTCTTTTATGGCTTGCATTGTCAAGATCAATTTTATTCACTATACACTTTGCATACTTGCTTTGAGATACAAAAATATTGTCTTCCCATTTACTTAACTTGAAGACAAAAAATAAGTAAATTCACCTACAGGACTCATCTCAAACTCAACATTTGTTGAAAAAATGCTCCTCCATCTCATATGACATCCCCACCACATAGTATATCTTATGTGTGTTTTAATTGAGTATGTTATGTTATATATTTATTCAAGAGTGCTATAATTGTTTTTGTTATATATTATAAGAGTCAAAATTGAACAAGGAAACATACCAGTCACAATCCCAAAACAAGAATTTTTTTTTTATCTAAAAACAAGAACTTGAGGGAATTTGCCGTCAACACTTTCTATTAAAGCCAAATAAAATCAAATATGTTTAGTTAGGAATTTGAAATATTTCGCAATCCAGTAGGCCATTATAATTTTACAGGCACAACAAAAAAGTGGAACAACAATGAGCCGTAGTTTCTATGACCAAAATTATGCCAGCAGAGGCATCCATGTTTATAATAAAACTCATAACTGAAACAAAAATTAATATGGCTATTGTAAATAACAAACGTTTTTGAGGTGATATCTCTGATAAACAAACTACAGAAAATTTTCAATTTAGGTAAATGACACATAGGGAAGCAAGCAACAGAATATAAACTCTAAGTCATTCTCTGGGCAGCTTCCTTGGCAATAAGCCTTTCCTTTGCCTTGGTTTTTGCTTGGGATTTGGAACCCATGATTCCACCACCCCACTTCTTCCTGTACTCTTCATACTTGTCATTGAAGTTGGCCTAAAATAAAACCAAAATAAAATATCAGTTCGATTGTCAATAGTATAAACACTAGGGGAAAAAGAGTCATAGAATGCAATGTCACCTTGATTGCTTCAAGGACCCTGCTGAACTCCATTTTATCTTCATTTTTAACAGTTGTCAAGCACAAAACAGCTGCAGTTTTCTTATGGACAACCTGAAAAGTGTAGATTGGTCATGAGTAATTAACAAAGTAATGTCAACATAACTCGCTCCGTTACATAGTAGTAGTGTTGAAATCACAACAAACTTACAGTTCCAAGGCGAGCCTTGCCCTTGACAATACAGTATGGAATTTCCATCTTCCTGCACAATGCTGGAAGCCAGACAACCAATTCAATTGGGTCTACATCATGAGCAATCACGACAAGCTGAGCTTTATTCTGTAAGGAAAAGATAGCTTAGAAAGTTATTCATCAATATCACAAAACAAATACACAAAAAGACAAATACTAAGATCACTGAGTAACTAAAAACAAAGACAAACCTGCTCAATGAGGTAGGTAACATGATTGAGACCATACTTGACATTGATAGGCTTCTTGGTCTCAACAGTTTTACCCTCAGACTCTGCCTGAGCCCTTTTCAAAAGCCTCTCCTTCTTTTCTGCCTTGTCCTCGGGCCTGTACTTCAGAAGAATCTTGAACAAGCTTGTTGCTGTGCAACCATCAAAGATAATCAGAATCATGATTCAAGCTAAACAAGTCAGCGCAAAATCAAAATGCTACCGAACATGAATGCAACACAAAGACACTCTTTCTGAATTCAAATATAACTAAAGCTAGTAAGTGATTAACATCAAAACCCACACACACACACACACAAAAAAACAAAAAAAAAGGTGTCATAAGCTACATTCTACATTAAAGTAAAAATAAAATCTATAAGATAAAAAAACAAAACAAATGAAACTTTGTATATCCAAATTTTCAATTGAAAATTACTATTATAGAGCTATTAGTCTTGATAACCCCTTCCACCAAAAGGGCAGGATATTCATACTACAATTATTGCATGAAAATCTATATATCAATTACCACAAAAAACATATTATATTAATATATAACATGGCATCACAATAATGTCTCAAGCAGCATACAAATATGACAACAAAAGACATATATAATTTGAGTTCATTTCTGACCTAGGTTTTTGTCAAGAGTTTTTGTGAACTGGTTCAAAGCTGGGGGAACCTTCAACCTCTGCTTCAAAATTCTCTTCTTCCTCTGAACCTGAACAGCCTTTGGCCACTTCACGAATCTAGTCAAATCCCTCTTAGGAGGCAATGCCCCTCCAATTCCGAATTGCTTCGGCCGTTTCTCGAAAAGTGGATTTGTAACCTTCTCCTGATACACATAAACCAAATCGAAAATTATTCTCAAATCAAAACGATTAATAAAGCAAAATTGAATCGTAAATAGCATTGATATTGAAGCAGTTACTTACTGGTTTCTTCTTGGAAGCTGCAACTGGAGCTTTAACACCCTTTTTGGGACCCTAAGAAATCAAACACGATGATTATAAGTGTTAGTTGCACAAATCTTGGCAAATGTATCATTGAAATCGGATAAACGAAGACAGTGAAGAAATGGAGATAAGTATACTTGGGAAAACAGTGTAAAGAGGATCTGAATTGATAGAGTTTACTCACCATTGCTGCTGCTGGTGCTAAAGCTCGTTCCGTGCGGTAACGAAAACCTCTAAAAGAAAAACCCTAATTGATATAGTTTCTTATATGTGTAAATATGGGCCTGTCCATTACCGGTTCAGCCCAGTTTTATTTTTATATTGGTCTGAATTAAAAGGGAAAAAAAAAACTATTCATTCACTACTAGGTTTCCATTGCTAATTTTTGTATATCAAAATAAAAATAAAGTTATTAAGTTTACTACAATTATTTATTTGATGTTTATCAAATTTACTACCGTGCTTTATGTGATGTTAAAGAAATAACTTCTATTTACTAATAATTATTTTGGTGTGGACCAAAAAATGGGTGATGTATTAGTGAAGTTTTCGTCTACTGTAAAATTCATTTGGCATGATGGTAAGAGTCTTTAACAGATGGAGAGGTAATATATATGTAAGGTTAACACTTTAATTATTAATTCAGTCAAGTAGAATACTGAGTTGTATATTGAATCATGCATTTACGTGACATGGAGTAATATTTTTATGTGAATGACGATTACAACACCTTTGATGAATGTGACACTTGATATATGGACCGTTAGATGGACTCCTTCGTGAAAGTATACTTGTTTGTTAATCTAATGCACTGAATTAAGCATTAGGCTGGTCTTATTAACCTCACCCCACAAAGAGTATCATCTACATAATAAAATTAAGATATAACAAAACCAGAGGTGTCCACCTTATACCATGATAAAGATTAAGATCCATTATCTTTATAAGTAAAAGGAGTAAATTATCAATAACTAACATAAACAGAAAAAGAAAAAGAAAAACTTAAAACAATCACCATGCTTCAACCCTCTTTGAATACTAATAACACTGTTAGGAAGCCAATTAACCAACATAACAAGATGTCCATCAAACACATACACTTTCTTATAATATTTCCACTTATCCCAAACCAAATCTGCAAAACATATAATCCAAAATACTTCTACTCATTGAATCATTAGTTTTCTCAAAATCGACCTTACAAATAAAACTATTTTTTTAATTCCTTTTAACCATGTTCGCCAACTCACTGACAAAAACCACCCCATCAACCAAGAGCCCCCATTTGAGTAATGTTGATTTATTAGAAGATACTAGTTTATCCATCACCATATCTAGTTTGGCTTCTAACACTTTAACAAACTTATAAACATAACATATTATAGAAACAGGTTAGGAATCCCCAAATAAGTAGAAGATTTGAATTTAGGGATCAAGGTAGCAAAAAAAGATGAGAACCTACATGTTAGTGAAACAAAATGATGAGACTAATCAAACATCACACAAAATGTCTCCCTTGGGAAGGTTTTAAAATCTCATTAAAAAATGAGAAACTGAAACCATCAGGAGCATGATTGTTATTACTATCACAAGGGAAACTGCTTAGTCGATTTCGAAAATAAGAACGAAGCAGATAAAACTACATTGTCTCCATCTAACAAATAGCTAAAGTTTATTCCATTAGATAATGACAATCCAAAATAGGTCCTTGAAGTGGTTAGAGAAGAAATTAAGCATTGCATGTCTGACCTCAGTCGCCCCTTCAACCTAACCATCATCAACCTTAAGATTTAGAATGTCATTCCTCATAATTCACCCTTAATACAAGCATGAAAGAAACTTGTGTTAACATCCCCTTCCTTAATCCATATGGCTTTGAACCACTAGAAAATTTTGGAATACTCAATCCTAAGTAAATAACAAACCTATGTAATACCCTAGTCCTATCTAAAATATACTCAGTGGATGAGATACCCTTGTTTACTTTGGAACTTAACTGGTTACTCTTTTCTCAAAGAATAGATATTTGGATATCAAGATTAACGAGGAATTTTTTATTCCAATATTTCAAAGCAAGTTTTATATATTTGAGCTTTTCTCTTAGAACAAAATCTCTCCAACCCAAAGGAGTTGGTCCAACTAGTGAAGACTTCCTCATAAATATCGTTATGATCTAACCACTGATTGTTGAGCCTGAAAGACTTTGGGCCACACAACTGATTAAAATATCTAATAATGATTGGGCAATGGTTAGAAATGTCTTTGGGTAAAACCCACCACAGGGAAGCCGCCTACATATCCCACCATCCTCTAAAACCAAAATCACATCCAACATATTCATAATCTTTCCATTTGGCTGGAACCAACTGGAATTTATACCTAAAAGATGAATATATAAGAGATTTGCATACGATATAATTTTTTTAATTAGGGATTCATGAGGATTAGTGGAACAAAAAAAACATGTGATCCCCTCGTCTTAACTCTAGAGCACATAGAATTACAGTCACCTATAACATCACACCTCGCCCCAAGGATATATCTACGCTGGATAAGATCGTCCCATCTAATATTTTTGTCTGAGATTGGGCATTTTGAGTAAACATCTACCAGAAAAGAAGAAACTCTTTAAGTCTGCCACAAAAGACAAATAACAAGGTAACCTGGTCTAGAGAAAAAGAACAAAGAAATTTCTTTGGCATTACACCGAATAAAAAGAATTATGCCATTATTATCAACTGTGGGGGTAAAGCTTTAGCCACAAGAAGAATTGCATCATAGCGAGCAAACTCTGACTACCTAACCCAACCTCATCAAAAGTCTCTATCAACATCAAACACCATTTCTATAAATCCTAGTATACTTCTACTATCAAAACCTTCATCCATTCCCAGTGATCCTAGCACCCTTCTGCTTTCGATTTCTCAACTTTAACCACATAATTTTACCCATTATATTAGTCTCACTGGAAATGAAAGAACATGTTAATTATGTAGTTAAATTAACTAGTTTACTCGGAAATTTGCTATGCAGACCTTAGAAAATTGAATATGATTTTGGAATATGATTCACAACACAATGTACAAGTGGAAGAGAAAAGCTTTTCAAACAGATAGGTAAGGTAAGTTTATGAATGCTTAAGCCTCCCTTCGGGAGTGGCTTGGGAACATTATCTTGAAAACAAAATCCAATTAAAGTAAAATGACTAATCATACTTGATACCTATGGAGGTCTTGTGTGAGTTTTGTGGTAAGCAAGTGAAATATTATTGTATCCACATAAAATAGTTGTGCTTAAAGATGATTTCAACCGTTTTTATAATTCTAATTAAGGTTTTTAAATTGTTTTACTGCGGAAAAATAAATGATAGAAAATAAAATGGAGATTTCGGTGTTAACGGTAATAAAACATGCAAAGGGTATATTTCATCACTTTTACACTCGTGCATAATCATTGATCAATAATATGCTCTTATACTCAACTATTAATATTACTGCTTATTGTAACACCCAAAATACTCCCCACTAATTTCCAATTTAAAATCAGAGTAATCAAATATGAAAAAAATATATATTTTTGAGTATTACATACAACTTCAAATCACGACATCAACTGATATGTATTACAAAATAAACTTGCAGTAGTAATTTCAAAAGAAAACATAAAATAAATATTTAAGTAGCAACATGTTTATCTTAAATAAATAGACAACGGAAAAACGGTCATTGTCCCGACACCCTAAAGTACGTATCAAAGCCGACTCCTCTAACGTAAAGTGCACCGACTTCACCGACCATGAACTATACTAATCTTGATCACCTGCACATTACTAACATAGAGGTAACATTCAAGCAGAATGGGTGAGATACTTACACAAACAAAAGGGGAAAATAATACAAATAAAAGCAATTATCGTCAAGTAATTCACCATTTCTCATCAATCAACAATTAAACAAACACATTAAAACACATAATGATATTATGCATACAACAACATATGCAAATGAAACTCCATCAAACTCAATGCATGTGGTACCATTTATCAATCCCTGTTTCATGATCCAATTCTCGTCAGAACTCTCGACCCCTGTTTCATGGTCCAATATGATCCCCATTTCATGATCACACCCTCGACCCCTGTTTCATGGTCACGTATGATCACTATTTCACGACCGCACCAACATCACAGCGATTCCCTTTGGAATTCAGATGGATATACCTTACCTTGGTACATCACCCCCAACTATGCACATGCCATGCACCATCAATGACAATATGCATGTCTACAACAACTACCTAGTGCAATCAACATCAGCAACAACATATAACAACAACTACGACAACACCTAACAACATCCACAACATGCATCATCAACTACAACAACATATAACAACATCAACAATGACACGTAACAACATCAACAACAACTACAACAACATATAACAACATCAGCATCATGTAACAACAACAACACATAGCAACATCAACAACATATATACATACTAACTCGCATTTCTACTATGTTATGTTCATTATTCTTCTAAATAAGCTCATAACCCCTTCATACATGCCTCTAACATCACTACATCGATCCCCATTCATTAATATATTAAATAAAGGATTTCAGAGAATTTTCCAAAATAAAATAAATTATTTTTCACTCCAGGTCTCGTTAAGCGAGTAACTCTCTGCCAGGAAGGGTCCAAAATTCTCAAACGCTCGCGAAGCGAGAACTGCAATTTCAGCAGTTTTTCCTCTGCGAACCAGCCCGACACTACTACGATCCCTACACTCCAAAATCATTCTTAAGGCCAGAAAATTCAGAATTTTTACCATTCTTCATACAATTGAACACCTAACTCAAACAATTCAAATAATTACAACAATTCCTAATTGTTATAACATGTTTTCCATCAAAAATTCCTCCAACCTCATGGATTCCTACTCAATAATCCTATGCCTACTATTCATATTATAATACCCTTATGAGATGAAAGAAATCCCATTATTACCTTAATTTGACGGACAATTTCCTTCTCCTAGCCGAAATCTCCTCCACAGGCTCTTGCCCTAGCCCTTCTTCTTCCTTTGTTCACGCGTTCTTAATCACGATCAACTTTCACAAACTTATTTCTTTTTTTCCTAAATTCTAAACATATCCTTTAGACCCCAACTAAGAATTTACAATCTTGCCCTCATTATTCTCTTGTTCAATTACCATCTTACCATTTCCCTTCATATTTCTAATATTTACTTAATATAATATAAATGATTTAAATCCATATAATATTAAAATAATATCATTCTTCCTTCAACACACTATCAACTTCACATCACACACAATACACGAAAACTCCAATTATTTAAATTAAATAATTAACTAAATAATCGGGGCGTTACACTTGTTACACTCATTGTATCTCATTTATGACTTGATGGCGTGCGATCAATTGTATTACCTAATATATGATGCCTCACACGATTAAATACAACAACATTAAGTTACAACAATGATATACAAACATGGGTTACCAATTACTGGTATTTTGTGGATATTAAACCTAACTATATGTTCAAGTATTAACATCCAATAGATGAAGACGTGGATCTAATGACAACTAGCACCTTTAGTATGTCAAGTTGTATTGTGAAATCAAATTTTAGACATCTTATCCAAAATAAATATTAAGATCGAAGAATCGTCAATATTAAAGCATAAGTAGAATTACATAAAACACCATGACTGAATGAAACATGAATATATAATTACTACATTACCCCCAAGAAAGATATTTCTAGTAATTCTTACTCATAAAACATGTACAAGTGATCCTTAAAAGACAAGTTTTGAGAGCCATCTACAAGTGTCACTACAAGAAGCACTTATGCCTTTAATCCCCCTATATTATTCTCCAATTGTGACCAAGGTGAACATACTCCTTTTATGTACTCCATTGAACCCACTGAAACTCCTTGAGAATTGAATTTGAACTTTCTATTTGTATTATAGAGAAAGGTAAGCTCTTTAGGTGCATCACCCATATCGCATAACATGCCTACTATCTTTTAGGTTATGAAATGTCAGCTTGCCATGCAATTAGCCCTATTTATCCTAGGTTACTAGGCGCACCGCCGATCTTCACTTAGCGCATAAACCATTCCTTCACCATGAAATTACTTGGTTAAGAAGTCTTCTCTCAATTGTGTTCACTTAGCGCACCCATGAATGTGGTATGACAAACCTTGCCTTTAGAAAGTTAGTCTTGGCAAGGTCTTTGCCTGTTTCTTGGTAGTTTTTCATATTTTTTAACAAGTTTTTCATAAATATGCAAGTAGAAAGTCTGAACAAGTGTTTTAACATTTTTCATATATAAATTAAAGATTTTTGTATTGATTACTTGTAAAATAAATCAATAAGTGCTTATGTATTTTACACAACTTTGGCACTTATCAAATGTCTTTAACTTATTTATTTGTTTGTCCTCAAACAAAATTCGCTCATATGGTTATAAAGATTTCCAATTCATGTTCCATGACAAGGTTAGATGACTAGGTTATAGATTTTCGAAAAGTATTTGGATGACATGGTATTCTTTATAATGCAAGTTCATGTTCAATATCATAATAATCAATTATTTGTCAGAATCATGATCTCACATAATGTCTCTCAATGGTTAATGTTTCTCTCATAATTTGATAATGCATGAACTATAGAAATAATTTGCATTTCATTTAAGCAGTATCACAAGATACATGATTGGTCATGGATTACTAAGGTCTTTCTTTTGGTTGTAACATGGTTGGACTTACAAAAAATATTGGTTTTCTCCCCAACTTAATCTTTAAAATACCTTGAATTCTTGTGTGTCCTCTTATCATTAAGACAAGGTGGTGAACATTATTTTTTCTTATAAAATCGACTAAGTGATGTAACATTTAAAGAACAAAATAATCATTTTAGGATCAAAGGGGTTGTTAAAGGATCACATTGTTACTAGATATGTCTTTTAGTCAAATAGTTTTCACTCAAAGTCAAACAATACATTAATCATATCCACGACTTCAAACCTACCAGGTAATAGCAAGGCTGATGAACAATACACATAGTTAACATGCATGCTCACTTTTATAATTTAAGTAAACATGAGGTTTCACACATCTCACTTTGGTAGGTTTAAGATTATTGACTCACATTGACACATGGGTGGTTTTAAAGCTCGGCCAAGCTAGGCATGTGCCTAGGCTCTAGTCCAGAATTTTGCCTTTTTTCACTACAAAAAAAATGAAAATTACGGAAGATAAAAAATTTTGTTATGACTGTTTAAATGGCTACAATTAACGAAAATGCAGAAAAAATATAAGTTTAAACCTCAAAGAAAAAGTGACAATTTTTTTTTGTCGTTGATCATGGTAGTTTTGACCGTCATAAATTAAACATTTTTCACAAATAAAAACATGATTTTTTACCTTTTTATGCAATTAAGCATACATTATATCAATTTTTTGATATTATAATATTTAGATTCAACTACATTACAAAAAATGCAAGAATTAAAATAAAGAATAAAATTGCAATTTAGGACCAAATTAAACAAAAACAAAAATAAATACTTAGGAGAAATAAAAATTAACATAAAAGTAACAACTAATCAAATTTAAAAAAGCATGTACAATATTGTAAAAAAGAAGAATAAAAGAATACATTTTATTCTCAAATAATATAAAAATATATATCAGGACTCTATTTAATTTTATAGATCAATTTGCACAATTATAAAACTAAATATTCGATTTAAAAAATAATAAAAACAAAAATCATTGTAAAGCAACATACATGTCAAAATAAAGGCGGTCAAAACCGTCATTTTTCGATTAACATTACGCCAGTTTATAAAACCACCATACACTACTACAAAACGAGTAATTATAACCGTGGTGACATCTCTAAACTCAGACGCTAAATTTTTATTTTATTTTTTAATTATAAATCTTTAGGGTATAATAATGGTCGACGTTATAACCGATATGACAATCAACATTTCATGGGTTCGAACCTTAGCACTCTCAAAAATATTATTCATTTAACGTTAAGGCGTTCCTTTCTTTTTTATTTATTTTTAAATAAATAATAAAAGATATATCACTACGATTATTATGAGTAACCATTGTGATATAATTTGCTATTATTTAAAATATAATTACGGTTATTCTTGTAAACCGACTAAAAGTTATATTTTTTAAAATATAAACGAAAGTATTTTTTGCTCAGTTCATGATAACCGTTTCTCTCTAAAGAAAACCTTAACACAACTTTCTCATCTCATGAATCTTAACCAAACTGTAACAATTGAATGGCGAAAAGAAGCTTAAAAGATATTTGACGAGAGAAACGTCCGATGCAAACTCCTACAACGACAAAGATGATATGTTCTCCTGCTTTCTTCTTTCTACTCTTCTCTTGGATGATGTTGATGTTAAGAATTTAGGATTATTGTTTTTGGGTTTACTTTTAGGATATTGCGGAAAACATTATGTTGTTGATGTTTTAGGGCTAAGTTTAAAGTTTGTTGTGTTTCCTTGTAGATACATTGTGATGGTAGTGGTAGCAAGCATATGGTGGTAGCAAGCGTATAGTTTGGTGATGATACATATGGTTTTTGTTGAGGACAAAAATATGAGAAGTATGAAGTTATTGTATAAACTTCATCCACCTTGTATTTTTTCTTCATACCATCACGAACTATATGAACTTAATATATCTTGATTTGTAACAGTTCCACGATTATTTTCAATAAGAGGTGCGTGATTGACTCAATGTATCTTGATTTGTTATTGTCCCACTTAGGGTTTTGTTTCAACTATAAGTGAATTTGTTTTGAATACTAACTATTTTATTTTATTTGAAATAACTGAAGTTGTATAGTAAAGATGATAAATGGTGATGATGATGGTGGTAGCAAGCATATAATATGAGTTGATAAGGTACATATGGTTTGTATAGCAATGAAAAAAATACAAGAATTATGTAGTCATTGTGATATTGCATGCATTTAGTGTTTTATTGCTAAAATAATGTATGTTTTTTAAAGAATAAAACATTATTAAGTCACAAGAAAGAGGCTTCTTGTTACTTATCAATGTTCTGTTCTTTAAATTCTTATACAGGTTGACAGTAGATGAAGTTTAGTTTATTATATCCTATGTATATTGTTTGTTTCACTAATCTTTTAATGAAAATACAATCATTTAAATTGACAGAGAAATTTATAATTTGAAAATTAAGATGTATTTGAAAACAACATATATCAATCAATGTTTTATGAATTGCATGTGTCTCATTCAACATATTTTATATTCTTTAACATATAATATATGGTTTAATTGTTTGTTTGTTTCAATACATCGATATCTACAATTCTACTTTACCTTGTCGTCGTCGTTTATCACTGTGATTGTTAAGATCATGATTGTTATGGTGATAAGTCATCATAATAATCACAATGATAAGCGACGATGATGAGGTAAGCTATAATAAAAATATTGATGTGATGTAATTTATTTGTTGTTGGGTTTCGAACCCAGTATCGTATATATCAGAATAGTTGTTAAGTATAACCATTGTGATACATCACGCACTTTCTAAAATGCAACAACTGTCTCAGGATCGTAAGTATAAGTAGTGCCTCTACGACAACACTCTATATAACAACGCTTTGATCTGTATGATTATATTTATTTTCCTACTGTTGTTAAATGTGTTTTCCGTAGTAGTGTTATTTTACTGTAAATAGTGGCAGTTTTATTAAACTCCATTTTAAAACTGCCATATTTCATGCGTTTTTTTGTAGTGTTTTTACGGTAAGCTGCTTTTTACAGTTATGTTTTCATAGTTTCGAGTTAACTTTTTGACATATATTATATACAATGTGAAGCATTTAAAGGAATAAGGCAACTAATTCATAGTCATGTTATATTTCACAAATAGTTAAATATTGATAATGAATGAAGCATTTAAAGGAATAAAAAAATCCATGTCATTTGTTATTGACCTTTGTTATTAACCTAGCTTTTGTGATGCCATACATTTAGGATGTTCACGTCATCATCTGAATCATCTACATACAAACCTTTTGAAAGCAATTTTTTAAAGAATTTTCAAATTTTGGACAAGTGTAATTCATGAAAACATTAAAGTTTCACGGGTATATGCTTTAGATTATCCCTTGCAAGCTACCACATACAGAAAATATTTGATTGTCCTCGTGCGACTTACATGGAGTAATCCTGTAGGGATTTCTCGCTTAGCCCAAAATCCTTAGTTATTTCTTGCTTAGCCCCACTTTACAACAAAGTGAGTTAGACGCATTGCGTGGCTACTCCGACGAGTTGTCTGTTGTAGCACCCCAATATTCGATTATATTATTTCAATTGAATGTTTGGGTACTTAATTTGAGTTATTGGGCATTTATAGGATTTTTAATAGAGTTATTAGAATTATTTAATAATTAAAAATAATAGATAAAAAGAGATAATAAGAGATAATTGGATTGGAGGGAAATAGAATAATTAGACAATTAGTGTGGTAAGGAGAGAATTGCCAATAATAAGGGGATAGGATTTGATATAATTAAAAATAGATAGAAATTAGGTTTATTTATTTAAATAGGAAAAGTTGGGAAGAGAAAAGGTTAGAACGTGAAAGTTGTGAGCGAAGTTGGGAAAACCTAGCAGAGCAAGGGTAGAGTTTCCATAACCGTAAAGTGAAGATTTTGCTGCAATTTCAAGGTAGGAGAATTACTCATTTATGAGTATATTTTTCATAAGGGATAGAGAGGGATCATAACCCTTATTCATGTTATTTCTCCATTGTTGAGGTTTTTAGGTCTGGAGATGATTGTGCAAACCTCTATATGATCACTTTGTTACGATGTTGTGATTGTATGATATTAATAATTAAATTTCGTGTGAATTAATATGTGTAAATCCTGAGTTGTATTGTTCATGTTTAAAGTTTTTGAGACGATGAACCTAGTGTTGATTTGGTGATAATTGGTGAAATAAATGTCCAATTTGTGTGCAATTGAAGTGTTTATTATTGTGTGAATCATGGGTGAATAGTTTGCAAAAGTATTAAGTTGAGTCATTATATTGTGCAAAACATGGCTCATCCTAAGTGTGCTTAGCAAACCCTTCTTTTTGTTTGCCTTGGTACTTTGATCTTATAATTATCATTTTAAAAGAAATAACTAAACATAAATACTAATTAAGAGAAGTTGTAAAATATGGTTGGGTTGTATTTTAATAAGCGTTTTTTAACGTCAATATTTTGACGATAGTCAATGTCACATGATACCTATTGTAAGGTCAATCGCTTACCACTGGTCTAAAAACAATTGTTGTTAGTCAAGGCCCAACTATATATCTTTATAGTGAACCCCAAAAGGCATACCCGACCCACCTAGCACACTTGTGTAAACGCCCATGTGTGGGATATTAAGCCCATTGAATCCCTCGGGGAGATGCTGGATTAAATAATCCAACACCCATTACCTTAAAACATACCATACATATTTTAACCTAACCTTCACATAACCTTTATTCATGTCCACCAACATCCTTGCAGTCTTCATGAATGGTAGTCTCAAAATGAAAGGTATTTTTGGGTTTGCCTCAATGTCTAACACCATGAAATCTACATGAAATGGAAACATATCAATATTTACCTATATATCTTTAATATTTCCCAATGGCTTCCTGCATGTCTTGTCTCCCATCTGTATTATTGATGCAGTTGGCTCTATCTTTAGGCCCTCAATTCTTTTCACCACCGATAATGATATTATGTTTTCACTTGCACATGTGTTAACAAGTGCATTTACAACTTCTATAATACATATAGAGACAAGTAATATGGCTACCCTAGGGTCTACATTCTTTTAGGTTAGAGTTTGTTGAATAATTTTGAAGTTCTCATCGTGTGATTTTTCTTCCTTTGGCCTTTCTTATGATTCCTCGTCCATGACATTAACAACAACATTATGATATTTTCTAACTACACTACAATGTTCTTTTCGATTTGTCTGGGTATTAGCATTAAAGGTATGACTCAGTATATCAATTAACTATTTTGTTAATTGACCACCTTTCTTATGGCTTCAGAGATATCAGTTAATTGTTTTGCTAATTGGCCATCATGCTTATGGTTTTATATAGCTTGTGTTCAATGGGAAAAGGTCTCTATTGGATAGTCCAACTTCAAATCTCCATCATTTATTGAATTTATTTCTTTGAATGTTGTTGTTCTAATATTGCCCAAGCATTTGTTGATTTACTAGATAATTTTCTCCTGCATTAGTCGGGGGGAAAAATTCAGTTGGATGATCTTCGCTGCATAATTTGCAAAAAGTAATGTGTCTTTGTTGAGGTGTTTCATGCATCTCTTTTAATTTTTGTGGCAATTTACTATTTTGTCAGCTCATCCATGTTTAAGTCAACAACTTGTTTTGTGCTAGAATAACATCATCGGTATTCAACTCAATGATACCACTCTTTATTTGAGTATAGTTTATATTATGTTGTCCCTAATGATCATTGTGTGTCATTCATTCAATGAATTTTATTGTATCTCGTGCACCATTGGAAATTAGAGAACACTAAATAGTAACATCTAACAATCATTTTAGTTGTTATTGTAACTTATTTAAGAAGATGTGTATTTTTTCAAGCTCATCGAAACCATGATTTGAACATCTTATAAACATGAACTTGTACACCTCCCATGCTTCACATTTCTACTGCACCATGAGAGAACACCAAAATGGTTTTTTTTGGCTCCCATTAATATGTTGTGAGGAAAGGATCTATTTAAGAATATTTCCTCCAACGTATCCCAATTTATCACTGTCGATTAGTGAATGTGAAAAAAACCTTAGGAATATTGCTTCCTCCTTCGTCTTCGAGGCTCCCGACATCCAAGAAATCTCGTAAAACTTTGTAAGGTGATTGTACTAGTCTTCATGATCTAAACATGCAAGAGGGTTAGCGTACATCATTTGTAACAATCATGTTTTCATATCAGGTTGACAAACATTCCTATGTGGTTTGGCTATGTGTGTTATACGTCTTGGATTGTTGCGGCATTACATGCCAACAGTGTTGCTTCCATTGCTGATATTGTTTTTCTAATTGTTGTTATCTGCATCAACCATGTTTTCCTTTTTAAGGCAGAAAACTCTCATTGATCTAATGATCAAGCATTCAACTTTTATTTCTAAGTTTTCATGTAGTTCTTTCGATTTTAGGATCGAAAAATGGTGTTCTGCTGAATCATTTCCTCACATAAAAACTTAGTGCTAGCTAATACTATTAAAGGTATTAACATATATGAACAAAAAACTTAAAACGATAAAAAACAATTAAGATGTCTTTAAAACTAACGCCAATCCCCGACAAAGATGTCATTTTGTTATTTAGTTGTGCAGTAAGTAAGTGCAATATTATCGTATACACAATAATTGGTTGTATTTAAAGACAATTTAAACATTTTGTTTATAATTGCGAGTTAAAGTTTAAAGTTGTTTTGTTGCATAAAAGTAAATGACATAAAATAAATAGAGATTTATGTGTTAATAGTGAGAAAACTTGATAGGGGTAAATTTCATCATCATTATACTCACGCATGATCATTATTCTGTAATATGTTATTCTACTCAACTGTTAATATTACCTCATTTTGCTCTCACCGTATCTCATTTTGACTTAACAACTAGATATCAGTTGTATTACCTAATAATTGATGTCCCATACTAATAAATATAACAACGTTAAGTTCCAACATCGATTTTAAACCTAACTTATGTTTAGGCATTAACATCCAATATATATCAGTAGTATTACCTAAGTGACATACAAACATAGATTACCAATTATATGTATTCTGCAAATATTAAACCTAACTTATGTCTAGGCATTAGCATCCAATATATGAAGACTTGCATCTAGTGACAACCAATACCTTTATTATGTCAAGTCGTACCATGAAAACATATTTTAGACAGCTAGTCCAAAATAAGCATTAAGAATAAAAAATCATCAATATTAAAACATAATTGGAATTACATAAAATGAAGTGAATGAATGAAACGTGAATATATAATGACAACATCTACCCATCAAAGAGATTTCTAGCTACACTTGTTTATCGTGGTTATACAAGTAATCACAAGAAGACAAATTTGGAGAGCCATTTGCAAGTGTCATTGGGAGCAGCACTTCCGCCTTTAATTCCCTTTCTTATTCTCTTGTTGAGACCAAAGTGAACTTACTCCTTTTGTGTGCTCTCTTAAATCCACCGAAACACCATGAGAACCGAAGTTGAACTTCGTATCTATAGGCTAGAGTTAGGTAGGCTTGCTGGGTACACTGCCCATTTTCACCTAGCACGCTTATTTTTTTCTAGGTTAAGAAATGCCAGCTCACCCTACAACTAGCCCTAGCTTGTTATGTACACCATCCATTTTCTCTTATCACACAAACCATTCCTTCACCATGAAATTACTTAGCCATAAGGTCTTTTTATCGGTTATGCTCGCTTAACATGCCCATGAATGTGGTCTAACGAACTGTGCTTGTAAAAAGTTAATATTTGTAAGATCCTTGTTTGTTGTTTGGTGGTTTCTCAATCCTTTTTACAGGCTTTTGGTAACTATACAAGTAGAAAGTCCAGACAAGTGTTATAACATTTTTCATAGATGAAATTGATTTTTTATACTGATTGCTTATAAAATAAATCAATAAATGTTGACTTATTTTACGTAATTTTGACACTTATTAGAATAGATCTTAGAACATCTATAATAGGTCATTCAATTAAGCATGACACCTGACTTCTAGTAACTGGTGTAGAAGTCTCATGCTCCAACCTCTAAATCGCCATCAAAGAATATGGTGAGTCAAGGTTGCCAAAAACATAATCGAAAGAAACTTTTATCTCTATACAAAGAGATTGTGAAAATGTAGTTACAACCCCCAATCTCTATCAAATATGAGGATCCCCTATACCATTAATAAGAACAATTGTCTCCAAAGACTCCATCCCCATTGCCCTTGAGGCAACAACTGAAGAATTCACAACCTGATCAACTTGAAAATATGAAGAAAAACCCCTGAAAGAAGAAATGACAAAACTTGATTTTTGAATCGGGGAGGTGGATATAAGAATATTCTCATCTTATGTAGGGGTGCAAGAATGAAATATTTTCAAAATCTAAGGGATTTCCCAGATTTACCTTTAAACGACTGAGCACATCTCCCTCCACATGCCCATGTGATGCAACTTGTAGTGATATGACTCAGAGGACCAAAAATGACCACTAACACAATTTGCTTATTTGTCATATTTTAAAATCAATTACTAATCTCGCAATAAGAGGTGAAAAAAGAACTTATGAAAATTAAAAAATGTCCCTCAGATTTTGGAAATGTGTTTTCTGACATGTCCAACGCCTCACTCAAACACACACCAACTGAAAATCATCCTATATTTTTTCCAAAATTTATTCCGGAGATGCATTTTTGAAATCCGAAAATACATTTCCTAAAATTTGTTTTCTTTACTAGGTCATATATTGTTTATCTTTATGAAGCAATGCAAGAATAGACCTGAGTAAACGGTGATGATAAAACGCTACATCAAATTAAATACTCATGGAATTATGGTAAATATTTCAAAATATAAGATAATAGATTCTTTTTTATTTACATTTTATCATATAATGACAAAATAAATTAGTTTAATTAAATATGTAACTAATTAATATATGAATTTGAATTTTGAAACTGTAAATCTTTTGTTTTTGTTGTGGAAAACAGAAACATAAGCAAACAATACATGGACTAGCTAGTATTTTTAGACTTTTGTTTAGAAAATGAAGGTGTGACTCATTTAAACATGTATTTGGTGTGTTTGAGATACATCCGAAAATGTGTATCTGAAATCTAGGGGTATTTTTATTTTATTTTCACGAGGGTGTCATAGTAATCAGTCTTAAATAAACCCCATTTTTAATAAGTAATGATCCAAGATGTTTTTTCACATAGTGTGGGCCCTACTATTTAATGCTTCCCAATATAATAGAAGAAACACCCCTGAGACACGTTTTAACGACACACATAAGACTTTTTCATAAGTCATTTGAGATTTAAAAGATTTCTTTTGATTAAAACTAAGATCATCACATAAATAAGCATAATTAACACACTTCTAACCTCGCTACCACTTGTACTAACATTATTAGAGAATGGGTCATGTATTGTCGAATGGGAAAACATCATGTTACACATTGTCAAAGTCAACTTGCTCTTCAACCTCCTAAACTCTCAAACCAGCTAAACCATTATTTACACCTTCACCATTTTCTAGAAAAACCTTGTATTCTCCATCCCTCATTGCCCTCTAACTAAATCCCACCATCAAACTATTCTTCTAGGTTACAAGAGTCAATAACAATATTCAAATTCTCTTCACCCATGGTCTCTTCTATGACAAACAAAACAAAACAAAAAACAAACCACTAATATTCACTTTCACCTCCTTATTAATAGGAGGACCAAACCATAACCTCACATTGGGCGTTCCAAGTTGAAAATCCTTCCAAACTGAAAAAGATCTAATAATATTATCAATAAGATTATAGAAGCTGAAAGACACATTCTCGAACGATATTTCTCTATATGATCGCCTATAGGCTGGGGAAGACCCTTCTAAAGCATTTCTTAAATGAAAGTATAAATCCAAGAAGTTGACCAACATGCACTTTCTCTTGAATGTAAATGTTCAAAAACATGTTTTAAATCCATTTTAAAGAAATAGTGTTCCATATATCTCAATTTAAATTATGTGAGTCCATAATGTATTACATATATCCCAATTTTTTTTTAAAGCAAGAAATATATTATAAGAGCACCAGTGTCTTCTAACCCAATTACAAAAGGAGGCCAAAATGACCGAAACAACAAGAAAGATTAACAACGCCGAGAGATTAACAACGCCATCCTATGCATGACCGTGACATCAGACCATGTAGGGTGGTCACGGCTCGTAACTTTTCTTATTTCTTACGCAATTAAAGTGTTTGTTGTTTTTTGGCTCGTGCAATAACCAGTTTTCAATTTCTTAACCGGTTTCAAAACCAAAATAACATTTATGTAATCGGTTTTGGCAAGTAGAATATAAATCCACACCCTAATGATTTTTATGTGCATATGGATCGAATATCTATAAATCCAATCCATGAACACTGATACAAAACTACATGCTAAAATATTGGCAACGCATATAGTAATTACTACCGGCAAACTGAATCAAATGAATTCTACCAGTAAACTCAAGGATCTAATATATATACTTAAATCTCTGGAGTGAAGAATAGGTCACAACTGGCTTTTCTGGCAATGTATATCCACCAAAGAAAAGGATAGACTAATGATTCAGAATATGAAAGCTAAAAAAAAAAAAACTGAGCAAGGAATTGTATCCACCAAACATCTTCATGTATATGATAAATGATAAATTAAACAGCTATTCAGATCGACAAGGGGGTATATAACTTAGAAACAACAAAACCACTGGGCAATCTCCGAACTGCAAGGCTTCTCCCATTCCCCATAATCATCGGCTCAGCTTGCATATAAACCCTGTTGTAAGGCAAAAAGGTAGCCACTCAGTTTAGGAACTACAGATAGAGTTTACAATTACATAACGATGGCGAGATTAATTAAAAAATATTTTCACTGGCCTCCAAATTAAATAAAAAGAAGAAATAATTGGGGTATATTGCATGATCCTCACACAGGCACTACATATGCATTAGAAAGATACAATGAAATAAAAGAGAATAATGCATCTACCTAATCCAAGTATAAAAACCAAAATGTACAGACACTTGTATGAGTTCTACAGTATGGTATGCAGGATATAATATATAAGTATAACTTAAATATATAAATCATAAGATCAACATAATGTCGAACAGTAAAAAACCCATAATTTCAAAAGCCAGCTTGTTTTAGATTCTCGTGACTGCAAACAGAAAAAACGGTTATAGATTTACTTTTTTAAGAGAAATCTTTTTTTCTCTTCCACTAAAATCTTGCTCGAGAACGAGGGACACCTCCGACAAAAAGGGGGTTATATATAAAAAAAAAATAGAGGGTGAAGTTTTGTACGGCTGTGGAGTACCAGTTTTCCATTTGGCCACCCCTCTTTAATTCTCTTCACGCACAACTATTTATATATGCTTTTCTGACATTAAAATAAATAAATTAATTCAAATAAACTTCATTTATAAAAACAACTATATAAGTGATGGAACTACTTATTTCATCCGCGACAAGATATCAGCCAGCAACAATAATCAATAGTGACTTTTGGTCATACCTTAACAAGTTGATGGGAGAAACACCCTTATAAGCTCTTTCACGGTAATCTTTTTTCTACAGGTAGGACATTTAGCCTGAGCACTTATTGCAGACTTGATACATGCCTTGCAAAAAATATGACCACACCTTGTCGACATTTCTTCAACCAAAGGGCCCATGCATATAGGACAATTGAAGACGGGTTCCTTTGGAGGCTCGGGTAGCTTTTTGACACTTTCCACCTGCCAAAGAGATATCCAAGTCAAGTCAGAAATTAAACTCCAGTAAAACTTGATGACCTTATATAAGTTTTTGTTTGATGGAGGTGGTGATTAAATAACAACCGATGATAAATTTTATATTATAGACTGAATAAGAAATAACAAGTACGAGGCAAAACATATATATTGAAAATGATGTGATATTGTGCAGTACAATGCCTAATAGATTTAAAGACAAAAAACTAGGACGCGGAAAAGCATTGGCATATTGGCCTGTATCTAACAGCACTATAAAAGGATGGAGAAAATCAAGTTGTGTTCGACATAAAGATAAAATAACTGCTCTAACAACACGACATTTTCAACAGCAAGCAGCAATAGCAAACCACACTTGCATCAATTCAGTTAAATGCAAGTAAAAATGTCTAGACTAAAAATACCATAAATCCACTATCTCCGATTTTAAAACATCAACTATCCCAGCTTATGCTCAATGGTAACCTGTACCCATCAAAGAAATTTTCCCTATCCACAACTGAAATAGACTAACTAACTCCTCAAGTCCCCAAGAGAACAGCAAAAGGACATAGTCTTCAGAAATAAGTATTAAGTCTATATATTATATGTCTATCCAAATATAAGTATAACAAGTAAAATAAAAGGTACTGTAAATAATAGCCTACAAATCATAAAGAAGTAATACCAAATTACATGCCACAAGGTTGAAATTAATTATCCCTAAACCACCAGCTAATTATTTGCCACGCAGTAGAAAATGAATTAGTACAAATCCAACAGCTAATTTTTTTCAGATAATAAAGGCCAAAGAAACATTGAACATATAACAGTATAACAAGTCATAAAATGCGTTTACCGGAGAGCTGCTACTGCCTTCCAAATTAATATAAAGATCACAATTGATAACGGTTCGATTTGGAGGTTCTCTTCTGCGCTTGTAGCGATTATTGTTGTTTACCCTAGTCTGCTCTTCTGCAATAATAAATGACAGATTATATCAGCAAAATATACCAGTATAGTAAATTAAAAATCATGAAGAGTAAAGACTACATCAGGAAAAAGACGAATGCATAGTTACAAAAAAGATTACATGATAAAAATCATTTGATGGGATACAGAAGCTTCAGTACAAGACATTCTAAATTCTAACCCAATCGGCAAGGAAATGGATTGGGGGGAGTTAGGAAGTGCAGAACTGAAAAATATAGTAAACAATGAAGCACCGATACTCTAAAATTTATGCCTATCGCATCCGATACACCGATACATATCGAAGGAGTATCCGAATTTTTCATTTTAAAAATAAAAAATCTGATATGTTCTGATACGGCGGCGATATGTCACGATACACTGGCAACATGTCTCCGATACTCTATGGATGTGGCTAGTTAATCTCATGTCTATTCATATTTCTAGAATATGAATCAATCTTCCTCATCATTAATTCTTCTTTTCTCAACTTTAATATAGTAAACAATGAAGCACCGATACTCTAAAATCTATGCCGTATCGTATCCGATAAGCCGATACATATCGAAGGAGTATCCAAATTTTTATATTTAAAAAAAAAAAATCTGATATGTTCTGATACGGCGGCGATACGTCGCGATACACTGGCGACCGGTCTCCGATACTCTATGGATATGGCTAGTTAATCTCGTGTCTATTCATATTCCTAGAATATGAATCAATCTTCCTCATCATTGATTCTTCTTTTCTCAACTTTAATTACCTCATCAATTTCATTTTTTCTATTACAAGAATCAAATTTTTCCTTTAATTACTTTCCACTTAACCTTAATATTTTTTTTCTTTTTCTCATAATTCCTTGACCAATTATCATCAGATTTTGCAAACTCAATTGGTTTTTGTCAGAGAATCATTTAACTAATGTTTAATTTTTTTATATACATATTTTAAACGTATCCTAAATTTTTCAATGAATAACATATCATTGTATCAGATACGTATCATATCTGATATCCACATCATGTTCATGCTTCATTGATAGTAAATGATAGCACTGGGGAGAACATAACTTAATTCCACAATTACTAGGAATAATACACTTCCTAACCACAACATAACTACAGCAAAGACAAATCATTGGTGGCCACTTGAGTTCTATGATTTCATTTTTTACCTGAGGTGAGGCAAGTCTACAGGCTATAAGTACAATTACAAGACAATCATTGTCATCTTTAAAATCTAAAATGTTTACTTGTGAGAATAAAGTAATTTTATGTTACCTAAATCCACATCAACTATAGTCCTCCCGCGATTTCTTCTAGAATTGTTTTTAGCCTAAGAAAACAGACACAAAAAAATTAGATTCATTCCCAACAAATAGATCTAGTAACTGACTACTGAAAGACAATAGAAACAAAGAATATGCAAAGAGGGGAGATAAACCTCAGCAAAAGCCCTAGGGGAAGATTCAACAACATCATCATCAATGGCCTCCACATCAATCAAAGGGGGTTGTTGCTGGTTGTTGGCTTGTTGTTGCTGGTTGTTAGCTTGAGTTTCTAATACTAGAGGCTCCAACTGAATCGAAGGTCCCTCCTGCTCACGATTCTCACCAGCCGGTTCTTGGTTAAGGTCAAGGTCCAAAACCGCCTTCCTTCGCCGGTAACTTCTGACAGGAGTCGGCCTGCCTGTTCGTGAGCTCATATTGGAACCAATGTTCCCTGATTCCAAGAAGAAATCTGAAAAAACCAATACATCAAAGTCACACAAGTAAAAAAAACAGTGAAGAAAGTCTAAGCATAAAAAAAAACAGTAAAATTTGAAGAAGAAAAAACAAAAACTAAATTTCAAAAACATCAAAAACAGTGCTATAAATCATATAATAACAAATCCCATACCTACCTACACAAGTAAAAACAGTGCTAGAAATTATAAACCTATGTTTACAAAAACAAAGCCAAATGATAATTAAAAAAAATAACTAGCACAATCGCAAACCTAATAAAAAAATTCAAACACTTCAGATAGAGGTTGGAAATCAAGAGTAGAAAAAACCGCAAACTCGACGGAACTAACAGCAATTGTAGAACCAGTTTCACCGATTGTAAATCGATCGATGAAAATCGCAAACCCTAACACAGGGAACGAAAGAAAAAAACGCACCTGAGAGAAATCGCAGTGAGAAAGAAAGATGTGAAAGAAAGTGGTAAATATAATCTGATGGATGAGAATATAAGAGGGAAAGATTGTGAAATAAGAGGGAGTTTGGATCTTATAGAAACGTAAGAAAGAAAAGGGAGGGGAAGAAATGAAAATATTGTGAACGGAGGTAATGGGGGTCGGGTCGGAAGACCCTGCACGCGCTTCAATGCAACCAAATGCTACCCAACGTGGTGCTCTTTCTTTCTTCTTCGTTACGCACGTATCCCACTACCTTCGTTTCACACGTGTTTCTTTTTTTTTTTTCTTTCAAATTTTATTTGTTTACCTTTTCTTCAAAAAAAAAGTATTTTTTGAAAAAGTGAAACTACCTTCCGTTGCAATTTCCTTTTAAATTTCCTATCAATGCAATGCATTCAAATCAATTTAATACTATAAATAAATTACTCGCTAATTTTTAGTTCTTAATAATATTTAATTTAATAATTAGATCGATTTAATAGAAAAGTATGATTCAAAATTTTAATTATTTAAATTGATGAATATGTGTACTATTGTAATGGAATTGAATTCAATTAATCTATTTATTTGATTTTATATACTTTTAAATTTTTGTTATTTTATTAATCCAATTGTAAGAAATAACAAATGTGTTAACTAAATATTTTTAAAAGGGAAAAATATCTTATATAAAAAGTAATTGTTTAAAATTTTAATTTTTTAATATATAGATATATGAAATGATCTATTTTCTCTAAAATATAGTCAACATAAAGTAAACTTACTACTAAAGATATATAAAATATAAGAAATAAAGATTTGAGTATGCTTATGTGAATCATAGGTTCAATAAGAGAATCGGTATGCAAAGTCTAAAAGGGAATGTGGATTTACATCAAATATGAGTTATTAATTGAAGATATTGAAGAAAAAAATCTCCTCTAGGGAGGTTATTTTGTAGATTTATTTCTTTTTAGACTTTTGACCCTCTCTAATAAAGAAAAATATAGTTACTAATTAAAAATTATATATTTTTTTCAATATATAAAAATACTTAGAATGATTGTTTTCTCTAAATAAATAATTAATAATATTTATTGATTATTGATCTTTTTCAATGCATAAGACATAAAGAATAACATTTTTTTTAAATACAGTCAACAATTAAATATACTATAAATAACTGATTATAAATTAATATATTTTTTAATATAAAAAACATACACAAAGATTTATTTATTTTTCCTTTAAAAAATAATTAACATGGTTAGAATATAGATGGAATAGGGTTTTTGTTTATCGTTCCACAAAGATTGTTTCTAGATATTACCGTCGTTCTACAGTCGTAATCGTTTTAAGCTTATTGTAATAAAAATGTTTGTTTGAGGGTAACGTTTCATTTGCATAAGTTCTAAAATGTAAAGGTAAAAGTATTGGTTTTGAAAGGTTTAATGAAACATGCCAAGATTAGGGTTCGACAAACCAATTTGTACTGATTGAATCGATAAAACGAATGAACTCGTTTAGATGATAAATACAATCACATGTCCTCTCAATATGTTTATCTTTAACACATATTGTGAGATTTACCATTCTGATCCTTTGATGATTTCTCACTCAAACTATCAAATGATAACATTCAAGTTTAATATTTGTGAACATCAAATCTTATAATTATCTCTAGTCTATTTTTATTGATGGATAAAAAATCTAGGTAAAGAGTAGGAACACATTTCTCAATCATGATCAACACAGAGAATATATCATAAAAGCAAGGGTTTTCAGCATATATTCATCATCCATAAGTTCAAGAGTTTACATCAATAACTATACATACAAAAGAAGGAAAATCTACCTTATAATCTTGACACAAGATTGATTTAGCTATCCATACACATGGTAGATTGCTTGAGAAGTAAGTTGTAAAGCTTTTGAAGCATCAATCTTCTAAGATTAAATGATTAAAGCATAAAAGCTTGAAACTAAGAAAATATGATAACAATGAAGATTTCTCCCCTTAAGCAAAGTATTCTCAATTACAATATGAAGTATAGAAGAAAGAGTGAAAAGTATATTTAAAATATCTCTAAGTTGTACCTAAGTACAATTTGGCAAAACAGAACCACCGTTGGGCGGTCAACTTACGGTCGGGTGGCCAAACAAAAGCTCAAGCACGTGATCAAATTTGGGCCTTCGGATCTTCATAAAATATCTTCCATTGTCGGGCGATAGAATACATCCATCGGGCGGTCATGAACGGTCAGGCGAAACTCCAAGAGGCGCAGGGACCAAAATCCCTGACTCTTTGTTGGTGAAAATCATTTCCAACGCCTTCTCCACCGCCAGGCGATGGGATTCATCTGTCGGGCGGTCATAAACGGCCAGGAGAAACTTCAAGAGGAGCCCAAGCCAAAATCTCTTAATCTTTGTTGCCTTTGAAATTGGTGGAAAACACATTCACCGTCGGGCGACACTTCTACGACCGGACGGTGAAGTCTTTTGAAGAAATGCTTGCACTCCAAGCTTGATTTATCTTATGGCCAACTTAGCAATGCAATTACACCTAATTTGCTACAAACATTCACAAACACATCAAATACATCCATTAACTACACAAATGCAATAATCGCTTAATTTATAAGTCATTTCCCGATTAAAGCGATTAAAAAGGGTTTGAAAAGTATTGAAACATATTATGAAAATGACATTTTTTGACACCTAACAAACTTTCCCTTACTTGCATCTTTGTTTTCCCTCAATCAAAGAAATTTTCCAAAAATTCTCAAGAAGAGCATGCAAACATCGATCAGCTGAGAACACCAATGGTTCAAATTCAGGAATCGAACACACACAAAGAACCATTAAACACCATAAAACATCCAAGAACGAATATGAATAAAGTTAAAAATGAAAACTACATAATGCAACACTAAGTACCACCATACTCAAATTTAATCACCTATTATAATGAACACAATATGCATAAAGAAAAAAGATCGGGACGAAACACACTCACAAGTCGTTGTGCCACGTCCAAACAAGTTATGAATTCATCTCACATGTCATAGAAAAAAGTGGAAACAGAGATCAAAAGTACTTTCTTAGGTTGTAGCTTGGCTTGGGCTAAAAACAAAGTATTTTATATACACGACCATTGAATCAAGATATGGTAGACTTTTGAAGAGCATTTTTCTAATTCAACAAACCAATTTTGTTTAACCAAGGTTCTTATTTTCACAATGCATTTTCTTTCTTTTGAATTTTCATTTTTTGCCTCGTGATTTCTTTTTCTTTTTCTCATTTTCTTTTCTTTCTCTTTTTTTGCTCATTCTCTTTTCTTTTTAGAACGTATTGTTATGCCAATTCATTTCTTTTGATTCAAAGCTTGAACCCTCTCTCCCCAACTTCAACACAACTATATACTTAATTAAAAATGCTCTTCAAAAATAGCTAAAGTTCAAGTTGATGTTCAAAAAGTGGTTTCTCACATTTAGGCTCACACATGGTTTCTAATGTACACACACTCACAAGGTTCTTTGAAATGTTTAAGGAAAGATGGTTTTTCTCAATAGTACTCGAAAAATTTGCCTTGATCACTTCTTAGTTTCCAATGATTTAAACAACAAGTAAGATTAAGCATAAAATATTTGAGTTAAACAAGCAAGACTTGAATCACTATACACTTATGTACAACAACGACTACTCACTATTTGTGGTTACGTACTAATTGATTCAATCCGAACATGATGTTATAACATGGCATTGATAAAATTTTCAAAAAGCACCAAACTCACATTACAACGATAAATGCTACAATGTATATTTTTTTCTTTACCGTGCTAATTGCTAAAAAAAATATCATCGCCACCATATGCTAAAAGCAAACAAGTTTCCACACACTTCATGAGTCACTAAAAACTCATTTCCATTATCCAAAGGCAAACCAATTAAAACAAACACAATAGTTTAACTTATTCACAAACAAAAACATAATTTAAATTTAACACAATATTTTCATAACTCGGTGTGCCCATACCACTTTCAAAATTGTGCCTAAACGACAACAATATCCAAAATACGTCGAAGCGTTACAATAGTTCCCAAAATGCACTTTCAAAACATAATTTATTTTCAACTTTTAAATATTAAACTAAAAACTTCAAGAAAGCAAAAACCAAAATTTAAAAGAACAAAAACAGAAAATAACACGAGGACTTCACTTTGATGCCTTGTCAATGCCTCATAATGATCCTTAAAATCCAAGAAATCTTCTTCCAACCCATCATCATCGTCACCATTATAATTATCATCATCATCGTCACCACCGGTGTCTGATCATCATCATTGTCACCACTGGTGCCTGCCCCCTTAGAAAAGAATGGTCACTTGTCCCCAAGCCAACTAGTGAAACTCTCAAAATTATTGCTCGAAGGAAAAAGACCACTCTCTACTGGATTCATCTGATAGTTGTACAACCGTTGCATGCAATTAAATTTAAATTGATTAGCTCGGTAAAGCGACTCACCCATATTCCAATTGTAGTTGAAAGTTGCTTTCATATCGAAAACGGATGAGTCACTTTCTTCAGCTCCAACCGGTCCTTGAGAACTTTGCCCCAATTCCGGTGCCTTCTTTTTCTTTTGACTTTTGCGGTCTTCTTTAGGTTTACAAAATTTGTCCAAATAAGCATCAGTAACAATATGCTTAAGATTCTCAGTAACTAATCCAGGAACTTGGGCATTCGCCTGAACAATCAAAGCCTGGACCAAATAAGGAAAAATGATATGAGTATCATCATGCACACCGACCTCCTCGTATTCTCCACAAAAAATTTAATTTTTTTTGCAATGATTTTAGCCACATCCACTTCCTTGTCCTCAATTATACAATACATCAGAAGCCCATGTCGAGAGGAACAGAAGAACAGTGGAAACGAGGCCTCACATTGTAACAGATCAACAAAAGCACAGCTTGTGCCAAAAGAGTCATCTTGGTGCGGTTGTACTTAATAGGCTCCCGCTTTTCGTTCAAACAAACATTCTCTTTTGGATTTAAAATGACTTTTCCAACCATCTTGGCATCATTTATCGCAACAATGGACATGTGGGTAAAATCATCGTTCACACCCGAAGCCAAGCGACTCGGTCCTCCAAGAATCCTATTAATTGCATTCCTGTCAAAACAAATCTCACGGCCTCTGACAAAGTTCTTGTACTCGTAGACCTCCCCCTCTGGTTATAGAGCATTTTCATAAAACTCTCTAATCAGCTCATAACTAACCCTATTAGTAGGGTTCAACAACACGTCCTAATTCTTATTTTCAAAAATGGCTTTGATTGTTTGATAATCACCTTGTGAGTTGATTACAAACTTCTTATCATTAAGAACTTCCATTCCCTCCAAATTAGTAATCCTCTGAGCATTCTCTACGTTTAAGAAACACATCGGGTCAAAATCAGAATGGACATTTGAAGAAGCCCTGGAAACTTGCATCTTTTTCTTGGAAGGGAGTTGAGGAGGAAAACAGTAAGTCATCTGCAAAAAACAAAACAACCAAACCAGATCCAGCACAAAACTCAATGTTAGTCAAGCAAGAACATCATATCACATGGACCCCACCCCACCCCTAGTGAGGCATAATTTTTCCTCTCACCATAACACAACAACAAAACTATAATTATCTTATTCAAATTGCATCCAATGTAAACAAAATAAACATATTTTAACCATGAAATTGACATGCACATTGAAGAAAAAAACTCAAAATTGGTACATTTAAATGACAAATTTAGGGACACAAAGCATAAAATGAAGCACGTTACTAATCCTAAATACCATAAAGAGCAAAAACAAAAATTACCTTTGGTTGGAGTTGAGAGCTTGAGAGATTGAGTTGGAAAAGAGAGAAGAGAGTTTAGGTTTTGGGGGATGGAAAACAAATGAGGTCAGTTATGAGAGTTGACTCATAAGTCATCTTTAAGACTAAGGGCAAAAAAGGTAAAACAATACCCACTCAAAACTTCCCAACGTTCGAATTCCATTCCCTATTTTTTTTATAATTTTCTGAAACAACCCAGACTGGCACGAATGAGGCTTATAAAAGCCTCACCGCCGGATGGCGAGATCCTACCGCCTGGAGGTTTACACCATATAGCATAAAAAATTATGCTAAAAAGACCGCAAAAGTGACACACTTTTTACACTTCTCAATTGCACTCAATTTCTCAAAACTCAACAAAACCAAAATTACACCAAATGCAATGCACATAACATAAAATTCAAAATGACAAGAAATACTTACAATGTTGGGGTGCCCCCCAACGAGCGCTTGTTTAACGTTGGATAAGCTCGACAGTTCAAGACGATCAATGAAGATCATCTAGGAGAATGAAACAGTTTTCCCGATCGAAATTGCCTCCAAGGTATATTTTCAAACCTTTGTCGTTAATGGTCCAACTATCCTTTTTATGCAAGTCTTCGATCACTATCGCACCATAGCTTTTTACTTTCTTGACAAGGAAAGGTCCGGACCACTTTGATTTCAACTTTCCCGAAAAAAAGTTTCAACCGGGAGTTGAACAAAAGTACCATTTGCCCGATTTTAAAGTCCTTTTACCGGATCTTCTTGTCATGATAATTGTTCACCAAATCTTTGTACAACCAACTAGAATGGTATGCGGCATTGTTCATCTCCTCCAATTCTAGCAATTGCACATTCCTTTTTTCTTTGGCTGATTCTTGATTAAAGTTTAAAATCTTCAAGGCCCACAAAGCCTTGTGCTCCATCTTAACGGGTAAATGGCATGTTTTTCCATAAACCATTTGGAATGGAGTTAAGCCTATTGGAGTTTGTATGCGGTACGATACACCCACAAAGCTTCATCCAACTTTTGTGACCAATCCTTTCTAGAACTTGACATAGTTTTCTCCAAAATCCTTTAATCTCACGGTTAGACACTTCGGCTTGTCCGTTTGTCTGTGGGTGGTAGGCGTCACCACGTTGTGCGTCACACTATAGTGTTTTAAAACATTTTCAAGGGGCGTGTTGCAAAAGTGTGACCCACCATCACTAATAAGAACCCTCGGAGTGCCAAAACGGGAGAAACTATTTTCTTAAGAAATTTGATCACCGTCTTGCCATCAACCTTAGGTGAAGCAATCACTTCAACCCACTTCGAAACATAGTCAACTGCAACAAGGATGTATTCATTGGTAAAAGAAAGTGGGAATGGTCCAACGAAGTCAATGCCCCAACAATAAAAAAATTCCAGTTCTTGCAAATTTTGAAGGGGCATTCATCCCTTTTTCCATTTCCACCAATTCTTTGGCATGTATCACAACTACGCGCATGGATATTTGTGTCTTTGAAAAGAGTCGGCCAATAAAATCCTGATTATAGGACTTTTGTGGCCGTCCTCGCACCATTGAAATGGCCTCCGTAGTGACAATGCCATAAAATTCTTTGTGCTTCATCGTTTGCTACACACCTCCTTAACAAGTTATCCTTTCCTAACTTGAATAAGTAAGGTTCATCCTACACACAGTAGTTTACATCCAATAATAACTTCCTTTTTTTGTTCCAAGTTAGGTCATCGGGTACCCATCTGGTTGCCTTGTGATTCGCAAAATTTGCGAACCTTGACCTAACTTGGACTCGAAAAAGTTTTTTCAGAAAATTCTTCTCGGATTTCCTTTTCAGAGTTGGTAACCTCTACATTGATCAATCGTGATAAATGATCTACCACCAAAATCTCGGATCCCTTTTTATCTTTTATTTCTAAATCAAACTCTTGGAGTAAAAGGATCCACCAGACGAGCCTTTGCTTCGAATCTGGTTCGGTATGCAAATACTTTATCATCGAGTAATCCGTGTAGACCACCACTTTAGAACCAATGAGATAAGAACGAAACTTTTCAAGTGCATACACTATCGCAAGTAATTATTTTTTAGTTGTGGCATAATTCACTTGCGCCTCATTTAACATTTTGCTTGTATAATGAATAACATGAAAGGTTTTGTCCTTCCTTTGCCCCAATATCGCTCCAACAGCATAATCACTCTGTTGTACCCCAAAATTTGCCCTCCCACAATCAAGGCAATTTGTATCAAGAGTTCTCTCAAGGTTCACAAGGTTCACACGGTTCACAATTGGTCAAATGGATTGAAAGTTTCATCAGACAAAGCCTCCTCCTGAACAACGGATCCAAAAATAGGGTTTTGAGTTTCTCTAAGCTAAATGGATTTCAAGGTCTCAAGTGAGCTTCAAAACATCACACATGTCTTAAAGAATCCCCATGTCAAGTTTCAGAGCTTTCCCAATAAGTTTGACCAGTCAAATGTTCAGATATTCAAAAATCAGTCAACTTGGTAAAATATTCAAATTGAGGTCAACTGTGGTCAAATTAAAGTCAAACTTCAAGATTTTTTTGTTAACATTAAGATTATGAGGTAAAATTCATCATTTTATCAAGGGTTGATCGTGATTCATCAAGGAAATCTCAGATCATCAAGAATCAAGAAGTTTTTAAATTAGGGTTTTCATAATAAAAGTCAACTGAACTTTGACCAGCAATAACTTCCACATACTTCATCAAGAATTTCCCATCCAAAGCTCATTTTTAAGGAAATTGAATTCTCTACAACTTTGTGTCTCACAAGCCAAGTCCAAAAATGCATCATTTGAAAGATATGAGCCAAGAAATTACTAGTCCTTTTAAAAGTCAACAAAAAGTCAACTTTTTCAAAGCTCATAATTTAAAAATGGTAAATGATATGGAGATGGGACCAAGAGGGTTGGTCAGAGGAAACTCTAAGAATTCTAAAAATTTCTAGAACACCTCCATAGCATCAAAATTGAGGAAGTTATGCATTGTCAAAGTTGGATGATTTTTAAGGGGTGTATGAAGCAAAAAAGGCCATAACTTCAATTTTTTTTCCAAATGGGCCCATAAAGTTGCAACCCAAACTTGAAGATGATGTCATGCACGACCCAATGACCATTCATTCTGATTTTTATAAGTTATTTTATATTATTTTGGATTTTAATTGTTAAAATTCAATTTTAATAGAAATAAAATATGAAAATCAAATATTTGATCTCATAATTATTTTGGGATCGAATATCTGATATTAAAAGTGATTGAGATCATCCAAATTCGTTCAAGACCAATATAGTATGATTTAGTTTGATTTTTGGGACAATTATGATGATTGGTTTCTTCACCTTTAAGCAACTCATAAAACTCCAACCAAGGCCCAATATTTTACCCTAATTTACATTATTATATATACATAACATAATCACAAGAGTGAGAGAGATTTTTTCTGCACAAGGTAAGGGTATTCATACTTTAAAAAAAAAGAAGGAAAAATTGCAGGTCTAGAGGAAGAAGATGAAGATCTTGGCGCGTTTTTCAGATTTAAATAATTGTTTTATTATAATTTTGTTTTTGTTATTTAACACACAGAAGACATGTTTTTTTTCTAACTCGTTTATTTTTCCAGGTTTATAATATATTTTTCCAGGTTTATAACCAAAAGGCACGCTTGACCTAGTGTCAAAGACCTAAGGCTGGGGAGTCTGAGGGCGTGGATTCAACACCCATTCCCAACATTTTGACAAAGAAACGTGGGTTCAACACTCATTCAAGGTTTTTGTTGGCAAAGGCAAGGTCAGGGGTTCAACACCAACCCCCAAAATACATTTTGGATATCTCTAACTTTATTTTTCTTTTTTTCATCAAATTATGTATTTTCTTTGAATTTTCTTATTATTATTATTAAACTAATTTCTAAAAGATAAAACAATTTTTTTTTAAAACTTATATTTCTTCATATAAACCTTTTTTTTTATAATTTATCTCTTTTAATTTTATTATATTTTATGAATTAAAATAAGTTTTTTATATAATTATTAATTTATTTTCATTAATTAATAATAATTAGTAATTAGTTTTTTTTATAAATTAAAATTTTCTTTTAAAGCATAATTTATTTTTTTATATAACCCTAATTACTTATTAAACCTAAATTTTTTTCTTTTTTCCAAACCATAAAATATTTCTTTTCAAACCTTAAACCTTTTTCTCTTTTTTATGTTATTCATAACCTGCCTTGTTATTGTTGCTCTGAAGTTTTTCCTTCACCATTATAATTATGTAACTGTTTATCACCTATAAATTTTCATTTTTTTTTCGCCTCATAATTATGTAACTGCCCGAAGCATTGTAATAGTTTAGGAATTCCTCATTTTTGTCTTTAATTTTCCGCCATTTATTTTTATTTGATAATTGCGTGGTTAGTAAATAGGGAGTGCAAAAACCTAATTGAAATTAATACGAATTTAGATAATTTAATTAAAAAGATTAAATATTTGAATAAAATCACTCACACACGTAAGTCGATCGTTGTACGATCGCCGTCTGCACCTCCTAGGGTTACCCTTCTTAAATTGCCTTTATATGGTTAAGTCCCTCGAAAATGGGGGTGCCTTAAGCAAAATACATATCCAAATAAAATCATCTAGTCCCTCCCCGGTTTAAAAGATCAAGTCCCTACGATGTTGCCTACGATAATGATTTTGTCCTTTCGGTAAAAGATGATAGTCCCTCCCAATTGCTAAAGACACCCCTTAAGTTGCCTTTGTTGACCATACGATGACCCTACGCCCGTCCCTTAAGCAAATCCAAGGTAAATGACTACTTACTCCTTAATAGTAAGGACAGTTTTACCCTTGAAAGGAAATAAAGAAATATGAAAGACCAGTATAGGGTAGGTAGTTCTTAGTTACTTGCTCATATTTCAAAATTCTTTTTCACACCTCACTTTCAAACATTTTTCAAACTCAAAGCTTTGTATACATCCATACGAGGATCATAATAAAGACCTATGAAAATTTCTAAACACACATTACACATTTTTCAAACAAGTTAAAGTAAGCTAAGTAACTAAGAGCCCATGGATAACCATGAATATAAATGGTCCTAACATCTTCCCTTTATATAACCTACCCCCGAACTCAAATCTTTTTAAAAGGTCTTTGTTGTTCTTTTATAACCTTTTCTATTGGATAAAATAAAAGTCGGTGGAGACTCTTGCTATCCGCACATGTTTTTTGTCAAACAAAAACACCAAGTCAGTTCTCCCATCGTGTTACAAAACTGGCGACTCTGTTGGGGACTTACTAAGTAAAAGAAGGGTACCCTTAGGAATTAGATTGCTTAATTGTTTGTCTTGTTTGCTTTACTTTCTTGTTGGTTTTTTTTTGTGAAAGATCCTAACCCGGATCTAGTGTACCCTAGGTAAATGGCAATAGACCAAGGAAACTATACGGCGTATACCGATATGGTTGATCTGGTGGCCATAGTTAGTGTGAATTCTTGGTTGGTGCTTATGTTCCTTAAGTAAGTTGAGGATAATATGGGGCTGCCATATGTTGTCAATACACTAAGTGACATTTAGAACCCTAGTTATCCCAACTTGGCCTTTAGAAAGTAGTGAGATAGTCAGCTTTTGAGAAGTCTAAATTTGGTTGATACTCGATGCTACGCTCATTGAGATCCTAAACTTGGAGGGTTTTGGTTGGCAAGTAAGTTGCCTACTGAACAACCACCCTTGGGAAGGATCAGTGATATTGAGATCCTTAAGAACCCGATTACTTTTGTTGGACAGGATGAACCATCTAAACTTCAGGGGAGGGTACTTACCTTTAAACCTCATGCAAGCCTTCAAACCTAGGGCTATTGTGTGACTTGTTTGTGTGTGCCACATGTTTGTGATTGAGCATAACATCATGACATCATAAGCATAACATTTTCACTAACCATTTCAAGGACCAAAGGATTTATCTTTGTTCTTTGTTGCAAGTCATGGCTTTTGCTCGTAGGAATACTATCCGGATCAACTTTGTAAGGATACCTTCTAAGCTTAAGGAATTGGTTTCTCAAGTTTCTGAAAACTCTCAATTCATCAAGAAGCATTGTCACCTACTGGATCTAGTCACTTCAGGGTTCAATGAAGACATGATGAGTATCTTATTCTAGTTCTTTGATCCTAAGCATTATTGCTTCATGTTCCCTGACTATCAACTGGTTTCTACAATGGAGGAGTTCTCCAAACTAATGGGTATACCTATCCTTGATCAGAGACCCTTCACAGGCTTAGAGAAGGAGCCTAGACTTGAAATCATTGTTGCAGCCCTACATCTGAAGAAATCAGACATTGTCCTAGAAACGAGAAGCGGGGTTAAGGGTATTCTTGCTAGGGTATTGATGGAGAAAGCTCAGGTGTTCTTGGATGCTATGAGCTACGATGCTTTTGAGGAGATCCTAGACCTATTGATTTATGGCTTAGTGTTGTTCCCTAGTCCATATCAGTTCATAGATGTACAAGCCATCAATATATTTCTGACTCGCAATCCAGTGCCCACAATACTTGGAGATATCTTACACTCTCTTCACACTCATACTACGAAGGCACGAGGAACTCTGATGTGTTGCATACCTTTACTGGCTAGGTGGTTTATTTCTCACCTTCCTCGATCTATGATGAAGAATGAACAAGGGTTAGGATGGTCTAAGAGGATCATGTCACTTTCTCATTCAGACATTCATTGGTGTTCTCGGTCTATGGAGAATGTTACTATCATTGATCGTTGTGGGGAGTTCCCTAATGTGCCACTCCTTAGCATAAGAGGGGGCATTACCTACAACCCTTCTTTAGCTCTACGTCAGTTTGGTTATGCTCAGAGTAATGGTCCTCATGACATGCTTATTCAGGGTATTGTGTTCGACTACAACAATGATCTTCAGGGTTACTGTCAAAGGTTTATACGTGCTTGGAGTAAGGTGAACAAAGTTGACAGCAAAACTCTAGAACCAAATTATTCCATTCCCATGGAACCTTATCTCAGATGTGTGCGGTCTCGTGATCAGACTCTTATGATGTCATATCCTGCTATTCTACCGGTTACTATGGAGCCTGTTGCTAAAGGAGATATTCCTTATATCATCTTTCATTCGGATATGCACACTGACTTGGAAGAGCTGCAGAAGTATTGGATCCAACTGAAGGAACAAAGAGATACCTTTGAGACTCAGTTCAAGGCTAGCCAAGAAAGAGTACTAGAGCTAACAAAGCAACTTCATGAGGAGCAGAATCTCAACAAATACCTCTACACAAAGAGGAAGCGTCCATGGGAGACCTAAGTCCCATATATTTATTTTCTTTGTATTTTACTCTTATTTCCTTTCATTGTAAGCCCAAGGGGCAATTTATATTAAACATTTACTAATAAAAGTTGTGTCTTTGTTTTTCTTTAAACAAATTTAAATCCTATACGGTCCTTGAAAACATTGCATATGCATCTACATACCATATCATTGCATAACAGGTTGTCACTACAGGTTTATCATCTTCTCACTGTTTATTTCAGCAGAAATGGCTCTCGAACAATCTGTCAAAGATCTCCAAGCCCAGATTGCTCAATTTCAAGAAGTGATATTGAATTTGTCCAAAGGGAAAGAAGAGTTGAAAGCACTCATTACTAAGGACATGAAAAAGAAAAATCTTGAAAACAACAAGGGTGATCAGTTGGAACAACTACAAGATGAGATAACAAAGATGAGAATTCAGATGAATGGCCAGGTGGCTCTTATCCAGAACTTAGCCCAGGGGCAAGAAGAGCTGAGAATCTGTGTCAATAAACCTTAAGACAATAGAGTCGGGAATTTAATCATCAGTCAACCTCTAGTGAAACAAGCTGACTTGGTTGAAAGGAAAACGAGGATAAGAGAAGGAAAGAGACCGGCTACTACTGATAATTCTTCAGTTGAAGAAAGAAGGTATTATATGGTTAATCCACCACAACACAAGGAGTGTAGAAGACAGTTCTCTCGATTCAACACGCCAATGTCACGAGATTTGCAATGCTTGTTGGAAATGAAGTTGATTATATTGGAAGACGCTCCTCGAAAACCCAATACTTATTCTCCTCGCTATAATCCCAATGCAAGATGTGTGTATCACTCCAGTTTTCCTGGACATAACACTAATAATTGCTGGGCATTAAAGAATAAGATTCAAGACCTGATTGACGAAGGAATCCTTGAGGTTACACCAGAAGGTCGGATTGAATTCTCCTATCATCCGTCAAACATCAAAGCTACCAGACGTTCGGAGTAATAAGTTTAGAGGAGGCTTTGAGAACATTTGAATTTTCGTTTATGATTTCTTTTGTTGGTTTAAACATTTATAATTATTTCAAACTTTGTTTTACATTAATGCATTGCGTATGTTTGTCTTGAATTAATCCATTCGCTTCACTATACTTAAAATTATGCTTTTACTTTGTTGTTTGTGATATTTAACTCTTGATAAAGTTGTAAGCCTTTAGAGGGAGGATGACGAAAACAATACCATAATCTTATGCAGTATGCTTTTGAACAGACTATGCTGACGATGTACAAGCATTGTTTCAATTCCTAAACAGTGGATATATAAGGAAGTTAATCCCTAATCAACCCTTTTGAGCCTATGAAGTAGGAGTTTTTATTCTCACGCAAATTAAAACCCTTTTTCATAACCTGGGGCAGGGTAGTTACTCGATTAACTCAATTATGCCAATATTTTGTGTTGTACACAAATAATGATGGTTCCCTGTAATCATTAAGCCTGACAGTCAATATCTAGCAAAAGAAAAACTCACTAAGTCAAAACCTATGAAGGAGACTTAGTAAAAAAATTGAGACGTCCCGCTTGTCGCTCCCTAGATTTTCATCCTAGTACAAACGCGAAAGTGGCGCGGAAAAGGTAGAGTCGCTAGCCAGGCATTTTTATCCCGAAAGAATGGGAAAGGTAATGCTGCACAAACCTGAGGAAGAAGGAAAGGACGAGACTTTGCGAACCAAAGATTTGGGTCCAAAAGTAGGTTACGAACTGGGAAGGTATTAACACCCCAATCCGTCCGCCGTACCTGACGGGATCCACGCTTGTAAGTCTGTTTCAAAGGGTGAGAAATAAGATGCTGCTTGAATGAAAGAATGGATATCTGGAATGGAATGGAAATGAGAAAGGGAATTAGAAAGGAAAATGGAATGAAAAGGGAAAATGTAGGGAAAATAAAGAATGTGCTCGAATGGGCCCTACCCCACTGCCTACGTACCTCATCGGGGAAATGAGGATCAGAGTCGTCGTAGTTCGTCTAACTAAGAAGGAGATTTGCTTATGTTTTTTAGGACGACATTGCTATAGCTCTAGCTCAGGTGTTATCGGCTCTGACTCGATGGTGTTTATTGTATCGCTGTTCGAACTGTTGAGGCAAGTCGCATTCGTCCGCAAAGAGTAGGAGATGAGAAGAGAAGACACGATGTCTTGGTTTTTGTCTTTTATGAGAAGTGTTTTGAGTTTATTGTTTGTGAACATTCTTATACTAAGACTTATCCATCGTGGTAGATAACCTACACCTCGCCCCGAAATGGAACGTGCATAAGTACTCCGCAACAAAGTCTCATGTCGTATGATAACATTCAACCTTTATTAAGTATTTTATTATTTTTCTTTATGAGATGAGAAAAGAAGGACTCAAGTGGAAAAAAGGCAAACTAAGGGAACTAAGACTCAACCCTAATTTAATCGTTATATTCAAAGAGTGATCCTAATGGTTGGTGAGGTTTTTCTATTCCTAAGGAAGAAAAGAAAATAAGAAAGGAGAATTAGAACTCAACTTACTTCTTAAGGAAGTTAAGTTCGTTCTAATAAAAGGGGGAAGCATGTACAAGTGGAAACACAAATATTAAGGCGGAAACATAAAATAAAATGAATAAGTATTAGTTCAAAAATGCACATTAAAGCATAAAACTAAAATAAGGCCAAACACCTCATACAAACACAACTTGCACGATTTCTATGCTTAAGTCCTAAAACTAAAGGAATTTACTTAATAACAACATTCTAAAATCAGTAGCTAAACTATATTAAGTCATCCTAATATTCTAAGATCAAACCTAATTAGTCTAAACTTTAATGAACCATAAAATCCTAAGCTAAACTAGGGAATTACAATGGTAAAATTGACTAAAGTTAATGCACTAAATAAATAGTAAAATCCTGGAAAAATATGAAATTAAATTCCTAAGGTCTCTATCTTGAACCTAATATTGTGTTAAAAAAAATCTCCTAAAAATTCATAGCCTAACTATGTCAAATGGTCCCCTAAATCTACCTAAGATTTATTCACACATTTATTCAAACAATGCTACCCAAACAGTGGATAAAATGAACTTAAAAATATACCAACAATATTTTCAGGTACTATTACGAGTCCTCTAATCTTAGCAAAAAGAATGGGGCAAAGAGGCTACAGGAAGTGGGAGAACCAAAATGTACAAAATTATGTGTTCATGTAAGAATTCAATAGAAAAGAAATTAAATGGAAAATCGAAATAAAATTGAAAAATGGCAAAAATCAGAAAGTAAAAACACAACAAATTTCTAAAATGAGTTATAAACCTCCTATAGTTTTTGTGGGATTTTATTAGGCTTTTTGGTATTTTTATGGATTAAAATTGAAAATAATGTAAAACAGAAAAATAAAAAAAATAAAAGATAAAAAAGGAGGTGAGAATAGCGAATTTACTAGTTAAAAAAAACACATGGGTCTGCAACATGGGGTGTTAATAGCATTCTGGTGAGCCCATTAGCACTGAACTTATGAAGGTCCATGGCGAGGATGCAGTCAACGATCTTGACTCGCTATGGGGCGTCCGATCATGGTCTTTCTACTAATATTTTCATCTAGCGGTTATGAGGTGAGGGTGCACAAGAAATATGGTATAGGGACACGCGTGGGGTGCCAATTCAACTGTCCTACCGGACGGTGACACTTGTCACCGCCGGAATAGGCCAACACAAACCTTATCTCTTCCAACATTGGGCGGTGGTGTTAATTGAGTTTTATCAGATTTTACTTTTTCAAATTCATCAATTAATGATACTTAATGAATTAACGGTGCAATTAGTGAAGATTATGAATCTGTTAATATCTTTCCAAGTTCATAATAAACTAATCAAATTATAACTTAAGAAAACACATAAACTCAGATGAAAATCCCTCCCTCTCCAAATTCGTTCGTCTTCCTCCTCTCAAGTCACCCTATCCTCGCCGCCGGAACAAGCCACGCTACCTGGAGAAACTCACGGCCTTCGTCGTCTACACCTCCTATGACATCACAACCTCACGCAGAACCTAACCCCCAACCTAAATCCAAATCACGAAACCCCAACAAGCGGACCTCCCACATCAAGCTCTCAAACCCACAAATTAACGTTCAAAATCAAAGGGTTTTTGTTCCTCTAATCACAACCTATATCATAGTAGCGAACATTTGCAAGTTTCAAGTCGAAATCGGCGTACCTGTGGAACAAAGGCAGTCCTGACGAGTTCTTTGTGTAAGTTTCCGCTTCGATCCCTTTTCCCTTCTTCGATGTGTTTTTGCATTTGTCGTGGCTCTGCGTCATTGTTGAAAGTGTATGGATCTACGTTATTGTTTTGAGTTTCTTTGTGGAGTTGTCGTTGATAACTCAGTTTCTTGTAGGTCGATGCTGATGATATGATGTGATGATAGAGATGCCGAAATGGTCGAAGATTGATGTTAATTTTATGATGGCACAATGGTGTTGATGAGGAAGATACGGTTGCAGCTTGATGATTTTGCGGATTGGTCAAGAAGAACCTGGAGAAAATTGTTGATGAGAGATGATGAAGCTTGATGATGTTATTCTGAGGATATGAAGTTCATTGAGGTTGATTGAAGAAGAGTGGTGGAGATAGAGGTCTGAAGAAGAAAAAAGATGGAGGATGTGAAGAATGAGAGATATGAGGAAGCTTGAAGAGGTTTATGGAAGATCCTCCTGAAGAAGAAAACGCAGAAGAGTGAGGGCTATCTTATATAAGATTAGAGGAGCTCTTGTGCAAAACTTCAGGTGAAAATTCTAGAAGAAATCTGTTGAAAAAACGGTTAGAAGAGAGGAGAATTTTTGTTATGGAGGTTATGAGGTTAGTTACATTTCAGTTAGATCTTGCAACTGTTTTTTTTATTGAACTTCTTCTATTGCCTCTTTTTGGACTGATATCTTCCTCTCCAAATTTTGTTAGTGAACTGATGTTTCTGATAGTTGATAATGTTTTTTTTTGCTGTTATAGTTGTGAAATCCTGGATGTGATTTTTTTGTTGTTTTGGTACGTAGAAGATTGTCGATGGAGTCGAGGAAAATGGTTGAAGAGTGATTGAGATTCAGAGAAGGATTTGAGAGAGGGGTCCGAGAGTGTCGAGGTGAAGATTTCGAGCCTCTCCAGTTTGCTAGGTTTCTAATGTTTATAATTGTTTTCAGTTTGTTGAAATTTCTGAATTTTGATTGAAATTGTGTAGCTAACATTTGGTATTGATCTTCTATAATGAGTATTGCTTGTTGAATCCCCTTTTTTCTCTTAGTAGTTTTCTTTTATGGAGAAAGGAAATCGTGTTGTCGAGTTTTTTTTTGATGAATTTGTGGTGGATTGCAGATTATGAATCTTTGTTGATTGAAGATGTGAAGATTGATGTAGAGATCGATGAAGATATCGCGACCGATGTTGATTGAAGAATGTTGGAGAGAAGAATCAAATTCGGAGGGAGATTGAAGTTGAGAGTTTCTTTTGTTCTCAATCTCCTGAGTTTTTGTTCATCAGATGCCAAGTTTTTTTTTCACCAACACCACTCATTTTCTTATATGTAATTCTAAGTTTCTGAGTTTTTCATTTGTTAAATTCCTTCTATGAACTGATATATGAACTGCTATATCAGTTCATTGAGTTTCTGAATTCTTTTCTTCTCTTATGAATTTCTGTTGAAAAATCCGTTAGACTCTTGTAACCCAATTCTCTATAAATTGATTTTTTATTTTTGTAAGGGTATTCCCTGTTATGAATGTAACTGATTCTGATATGATATTGTAATTGACTTTTGTTTTTTTCAGTCTCTGTTATCATTAATTCTAATTGAATAAGTAGATTTTTCATGTATTTTTCTTATTCTCCTTTTGTATAAAGAACAAAAGTTACGAACATAGTGAATAATTATGTGAAGAAAACATATGTGCATTAAATCCATTAAGTTCTTTTGTCGTTAGTTGCAATTAGTTTAGAAGGACCAATATGCAGCTGCATAATTATCGTTGGCAACTTGTTCATGGGTATTCATGAAAAGAGCATGACTCTTATTAGTAATCGGTGACCAATGACTTCATAATTAATGGATTTTGGTGTCTCAAAGTAGAGATAGAGGTAAAATAAAGTAATGAAATATCATGACCCTTGACCAAACCTGTATTCTGGTTTTGACAAAAGGGAAGTTAGAATTCATCATGGACTTAAATTGGTATTGTACCGGTGGTAAAAGAAAATGGTTTCAAAACATGGCTTTATGGATAGATTGGTATATATAAAAAATTAGATAAAATGAGAAGAAGTTAATTGAATGACAGATAATGACTTTGAACAATTGGACATGACACAAATCTATAAGAGACATGGAATGAAACTTGGTCCAACAAATACATGAATATGGTTTTTGGACAAAATGAGCACAAGGATTTTTTATGGCGAAATATGGCTTAAACGATTTTAATGAAATGTATTATGATTTGGAGGAGTAAACAAAATTAATTGAACAGGCGAATAAATATGACAATGGTAATGACCTGTATCTGAAATGGACATTGAGCTTTCGAATGAACTCGAATTTGAACTCGAATGATGCTTTCCAAATTTCCCACCCTTAGTTTGAGTCACATTATTTGAACCAAAACTTTGATGCCATGATGAATTCCAAATCAACACCTCAGACCATGTTCCCTGAATTGCTTGGAAATGACGCACTCGAATCAATTTGTAAGCGACCCATAAAGTGCCTTGACCTCAATGATGGATGATGGTAAGCCTTGAAATATGGAAATATGTGAGGCTAAGATTGCCTTATCCTAAAACCTCAGTCCAATGATCTCAGCTGATGCATACTGAGGAAGAGAATAAGTTTAGGATGTTGAAAGCCAACAAAACCCTAATTTCTTGTCAGTCCCAAATAACCCATGATGAAACTTTAATCTTTTGACCTCTTGAGAAAATCTTGGAAGAAGAATATGATATTTTGCTAGGAAAATACTCACGATATTAGAAACTCAACCTTTTCCCTAATCTCGAGTGTAATAGCTAGACAAATCACATTTGAATAGAAAATTCCTATCACAAGGGAATGATTAGATCCCATGCGTTGGGAGCTAATGAAATTCATAATTGTGATGTTATGACCTAATGGAGAATGCAGATGAATGTGAAGCATAAGGCCAGTTAGAGGTAATAAATATGAGGGCAAAATTTGGGGTGTTATAGCTGCCCCTATTCAATCATTGTGGACATGAATGGATGATAGTAGTTGCTTTCAGACGTTTAAGGTATGCAGGGATTGAATACCATAAACAACCAGAAAATTTGCACTATGTGGCAGAAGAACAGGGAAATAAACTCAATCGAACGAACTCAGCTTGGAGATAAATTATGATGGTAAGAATAGTAAACCGGGGATGCCTTTTGAGTGATGTCAGATGGCTACTGACTTGCCACGCTGCGGGTGGAATTTCACCAATTTGCGATCGAATTTTAAGATACTTTGCCACCCTGAGGATGGACTTTTGCCAATCTGCGGTTGGACTTCAAGATACGTTTTGCCACCCCGTGGACGGACTTTTGCCAATATGCGGTTGGACTTCAGATACTTCGCGACAATGCGGGTGGACTTTGGATAATTTGCCATACTGCGGGGGCTGCTGCTCACTACGGGAGACTTTTGCTCACTACGGGAGGCTTCTGCACACTACGAGAGACTTTTGGAAATCTTGCCACACTACGGGAGCTGCTGCTCACTACGAGAGACTTTTAAAATTTGCCACCCGAAGATGGACTTTGGCCAGTCTGCGGCTGGACTTTTGCTCACTGCGGGAGACTTTTGCCCACTACGGGGGACTTTAGAAATTTTCCACCCGAAGATGGACTTTGGTCAGTCTGCGGCTGGACTTTTGCTCACTGCGGGAGATTTTTGCCCACTGCGGGGGACTTTAGAAATTTGCCACCCGAAGATGGACTTTGGTTAGTCTGTGGCTGGACTTTTGCTCACTGTGGGAGACTTTTGCCCACTGCGGGGGACTTTAGAAATTTGCCACCCGAAGATGGACTTTGGCCAATCTGCGGCTGGACTTTTGCTCACTGCGGGAGACTTTTGCCCACTGCGGGGGACTTTAGAAATTTGCCACCCGAAGATGGACTTTGGCCAGTCTGTGGCTGAACTTTTGCTCACTGTGGGAGACTTTTGCCCACTGCGGGGGACTTTAAGAATTTGCCACCAGAAGATGGACTTTGGCCAGTCTGCGGTTGGACTTTTAGAATTTGCCACCCGAAGATGGACTTTGGCCAGTATGCGGCTGGGCTTTACAAGATACCAAACTTAGATTATGCTGGGTACGCATATGTTGAATTACATGGCATGATGCCCCATGACACTAGGGATGCTAGGTTTTGAACATGCCAATGAAATGGCGTAAGTGCCAAGGGAGTTCCTGATGCGGAAATGATAAGTCCCTGCTGATTATGTTGAGAATGCAATGATCGCAAATTCGATCTCAAGAAACCCTGTGGGGATAACATCTCTGTTGGAAAAGAGTGTGAATAATTCATCTGTCCCGAATTATCACCTTTGCCAAAAATAAATTGGACTTTAGATTTGAGGAACCTGCTTAGGGATACCACAACTACTAGGGATTGAATCTCACCCATAATATTTTGCTGGGGGGATCGACAACTTTCCGACTTAGCTGGGGAAAGGTCTTGACAAGGCTCTGCTGAGGAGTACTTGTCGTCTACCTGAACCTTCCGAACCTCTGTGGGGAAGAGCATTGTTTAGCTGGTTGCCGAGAATACTTGAATTCCTGCAAGCAATGCTTCACTACGGGAAGATGACTCTCTGTTTGGGGATTATCCACTCTTATGGATCTGCTGGGGAAGAGGATGATTTTTCTGAGATCTGCTAGAGAATAGGATCCACCTTAGATCTGTTGAGGAAAAAGATCCAGGAAACTTGTTGAAGAAAGAGTTTGGCGACTTTACTGGGGATAACTTCCATCTGTATGTTGGGGATAACAAAACCGAGACGTCCTGCTGGGAAGGAAGGATTTCAAGTCGTCTCGTGCTGGGGATCATTTGCTTTTGCCGGGACTTTACCTTAAGAGGATTTACAAAAGACTCGATGTCTTTAAACTCTTAGGTATCATAGTGATTGCCGGAATTGGCGTAATAACCTTGCTGGGGAGGTAACCATTGTCAATGCAAATGAGCTTGGAGCTGTCGGAAGCGCTGAACGAGATAATTGGCTTGACGAGCGACCGCTAGATGGGTAATGGACTCACTCAGTAAGAGTTATGACAAGAGGGTGCCATAGAAACTCTTTAAAGATATAACTGTCTCGGTACTACGTATGGACTGCAAATAGATTTTGACTGGAAGTACTGCATCATGTCCATATGTCAATTTAAATGGAGTAGAGTTAGTGGCCTCCTTGGGTGACGTTCGACAAGCCCATAAAATCTGATCTAAGGTTTTATGCCAATTTCTAGGCTTTTTACCTACATGCTTTTTGATCAAATTTATTATTACTTTGTTTGCTGCTTCGACTTGTCCATTTTCCTAAGCATAATAGGGTGTAAAGGTTAATAACTTAAACCCTGTTTCTTTTGCAAAAGCTTGCATGATTCTACCAGTAAACACAGACCCTTGATCAATGGTTATTGTTTATGGTATTCCGAATCTATAAATTATATATTTTTGAATAAATTCTATGACTGCCTTCTGATCCACATTCACCAATGGTATGGCTTCAATCCATTTAGTAAAGTAATCAACTCCTACTAAGATGTATTTTTGTCCTTTTGACGAAGCTGGTCGAATTTCTCCAATTAGATCCAAGGCCCAACCTCTAAATGGCCAAGGTTTTATGATCGAATGCAATTCGCTCGCAGGGACATGTGGTATGCTTGCATGGACTTGACATTCTTGGCAACCCTTTGCGAATTCGACATAATCTTTTAGCATGGTTGGCCAATATAAACCTTGTCTAAATAGCAGCCATTTCATCTTATGCCCTGCTTGGTGTGCACCACATGTACCACTATGTACATTCGACAAAGCTATGTAGGCTTCTTCTTTGCCTAAACATCTTAGCAAAACTCCTTCTGCAGTCTTTTTGAATAATTTGTTTTTGAAGAGTGCATATCTTAGAGATCTGTATCTTACTTTCTTTCCACCTTTTAGTTTGGGTCTTGGAGACACTCTTTGATGGGTTTTCTCCAATCTTCTTTCTCTGAATTATTTATGTTAAAGATTTCAAAGTTTTCATCATCCCCATAACCAAGTTTTATCGTTTCCAAATCTGATGGGGATAATTTGTTCGACACAACTCTTCCCCTTACTTCAATAGCAATCTCCAGATTCTCTTTCGACACTTTGTAACCTGATGCAATTTGAGTCAAGTCATTTGCCTCTTAATTTTTTAATCTAGGAATATGTTTAAAGACCACAATGTCGAATTTTTTGAGGAGTCTATTGGCTATAATGAAGTACATAATCAAATTTTCTTTGACACATCTGTATTCTTTGTTTAATTGTTTTATTACCAGTTCTGAGTCGCCCATTATTTCGACTCTTGTTGCCCCCAATTCCAACAACACTTCAAGTCCAGCAATTAAATCTTCATATTCTGCTTCATTGTTTGAACATGGGTTTTCGACCCTATACTTGAATTTTTTTGGAATTTTATCAGGAGAAATAATTAATATTCCAATACCTACACCATTTTTGTGGCTGGAACCATCAAAGTATAGTCTCCATGGTTGCAATTCGACGTATTTTATTTCGTTTTCGTCTATGGAATGGTCAGCTATAAAGTCAGCTACCACTTGTCCTTTTACAACCTTCAAAGGTAGGTATTTCAAGGAATACTCAGTTAATGCTAGAGCCCACTTCCCAATTCGACTATGTAAAATGGATTTAGACAACATATATTTTATTACGTCGAAATGAGATGATACAAATACATCAACTGGTTTTATATAGTGCTTCAATTTAGTACAAGAAAAATATACTCATAAACATAATTTTTCTATTACACTATATCTAGTTTCAGCATCATTTAGGACTCTACTGAGATAGTAAATGGCTCTTTCGACGCCATTTTCATCCTCTTGACACAACATACTTCCTAAAGTTTTGTCGGATGCTGATATGTACAACCTCATGCTTCTTTTCCCCCTAGGAGGCATCAAGACTGGAGGACTGGCTAGGTATCCTTTTATCCCGTCGAACGCCTCTTGCTGCTCTTGCCCCCATGTGAAGTCTTCTTTCTTGAGTCGAAGCAAAGGAGAGAAAGCTTGCGTCTTCCCACTGAGGTTTGAAATGAATCTTCTTAGAAAATTGATTTTTCCCAATAGTGATTGCAATCCTTTCTTTGTCGATAGCGCTTTCGCCTCCATTATTGCTTTAACTTTATTGGCGTTTATTTTGATTCCCTTTTTGTGGACCACAAAACCTAGGAAATCTCCAGCCTGCACACCAAACGCACATTTGAGGGGATTCATCTTTAAACCAAATTATCTCATCCTTTCAAAGGATTGTCGAAGATGGTTCAAATGATGTTTTCCTGAAACAGACTTTATTACAATATCATCAATATATACTTGCATGAATGTTTCAATAAAATCATGGAAAATAGAATTCATGGCCCTTTGGTATGTAGCTCCAGCATTTTTCAAACCAAAAGGCATAACTACCCATTTGTAAGTCCCTATTGCTCCAGGGCAACAAAAGGTTGTTTTGGCAACATCTTCCTCTGCAATGAAGATTTGATTGTAGTCAAAGTATCCATCTAGCATGCTCAGGTACTCATGGCCTGCTGCAGAGTCTACTAGCATTTCTGCCACTGGCATAAGATATTCATCCTTATGGGTGGCTGAATTTAAGTCTCGAAAATCAATGCACACCCTCAATGTGCCATTTTTCTTTATCACAGGTACAATATTTGTAATCCATTCGACATACCTGGTTGGGAGAATGAATTTACATCTGAGAAGTCTTTCGACCTCTTCTTTTATTTTCAACAAGACCTTTGGTGTGAACCGCCTTGCAGTCTTCCTTACAGGCTTCTTTCCTTCTATGATAGGAAGCTTTAGTTCGACCAAGCTTCTATCAAGGTCGGGCATTTCGTCATAGTCCCATGCGAAACAGTCTTTAAACTCCTTCAACAACTGGACTAATTCGACTTTGAACTGGGGGTCCATGTTAGCACTTATATAGGTTGGTCTTTTCTCTGCTCCCAGTCCTAGATTGATTTCTTCCAAAGGGTCTTGTGCCACCATCTTCAAGCTAGTTGATATTGGGTCTTTTTCGAACCCCAAAGGTTCGTCATCATAAATGGCATCAAGCTTTTGATCCTGCCATTTGTCTATTATGTTGTCTTTATCTTCTCCATCAATACCCTGGGGAGGGCATGGTGGTTCTAAATTTTCTTCACTGGCTTCGACAGCCATATATTTTATTTCGGCCTCTAGAGTCATTTTTAGTTTATTTTCGGCCATGTAGGTCGTCAGTTTATTTAATGTTGATGCTTCACTCATCATCATCGTCGAACTCGCTACCCCAGCCAGCTGGCTCTACATTAGAGGTTCCCCATACATGGCTTGTTTCGCCAGTTACCTCCATGTCCCATTGAAAACCATGTGTTGGGTGTAGGTACATGGAACAATAAGCATTGTCTGATGCCTTCAGGTCAAACTCAGCTGGATTGCAAGGGGCTATGTGAGCCAGATTTCTGTCAAAGCTTCGACTGTTCACACTGTTCACTTCAGTCATAAAGTAGCTTTGATCTGCTTCTATGTTTTCGACAATGCCATCAGGGCGCCAGATGACTATGCGCTGGTGCATGGATGAAGGGACAACTCCTACTTCATGGATCCATTCTCTTCCCAACAATAAATTGTAGTTGGCTCTGGAAGCTATAACTATAAACATTGTTGGCCTGGTGATTGTGCCAACTGTAAAATCCACTTGAATAACACCCATGGTTGAGCCCATTTTTCCTTCATAGTTCGACATAACCATGTTGTGTGGTTTTGCATCTGAGTCATCTTTTCCAATCTTTTTTAGCATGTAATGGGGCATTAGGTTTACTGCAGCTCCCCCATCCACCAGTATTTTGTTGACACCTACATTTTCGACCTTCCCTTTTATGAACAAAGGTTTCAAATGTCCCCTCATTGGTTCGTTTGGCTTCCCAAAGAATGCATTATGTTCTTTGACACAACCGTTGTTCATGATGTAATAACACACATGCCTTGGTCCCACAGTACTATCTATCACGTTTTCCTCTTCGTCTTCGATTTCCATTACTCTGTCATAGTCTCTAGGGAGGACTGAAACCACGTTGCATATTACATCGAATGACTCTTCTTCGTTAGACTCAAAGTTGTCAGTTGCTTCGACACCTTCTGATATTATGTTGATGGGTTTTGACAACTGCAACACGCTGTTGGTGTTGCTCCTTTTGGGAGGTTTGTCCTTCTCTGCCTGAGTGTTCTTGTTGGACTCTGCTTTATCTTCGTCATCATTCTTCTTTTTGATGTTGAGTCCCTCTGGTGCATCTCTCTCAGCTCTTTTCTGCCTCTGGAATATCCTCCATTGGGACTTTGACATGGGGCTTTTTCCTTTATAGTTCTCTGAGGGGTATGGCCTTGGCTTTTGTTTTCCAGTTTCTTTCTTTACTTTGACTGAAGATCCCCTATGGACTTCAAAATTCTTCCATTTTCTTGATCCTTGGGCATCTCTAATGGGTTGCACCCATCTATCCTCAGGTACCTTGCCAGATGGTTTATAAGTGTTGTAGTATCTGCCCCCAGTGTTCTGAAAGTGATATTGACCTTTTCTTGGATCACATCTACACGTTTCGACAGCTGGAATTGGTCCCCAAACTCCCCTTGTTTTAGTCTTTTCCACAGCCTCCAAGTTTGTTGCTGCTTTTCTGTCGAAGACAGCGCTGCACCTTGGACATATCATTACTTCAGTGTTTTTCTTTTGACACCTTTGGATGAATTCAGCTAAATTCTCATCTTCTTTTGGGTAGGTTGTCCTTTGGTATTCCTCTTGACGGAGTTCCTTTTCATCCTTCTCTTTACTCTTTTGAGAGACTTCCACCATATTGATATCTATTTTCTTTCCCCAGCAATGCTCAGCTTATCCATCTTTTCGATGAGGGCTTCTTCGACAGTTTCTACCCTGACTTCAGCAGTGCTTTCGTTTGCAGCTTTGACAACATTGGTGAGGTCATTGTCATCCTCTTCTTCTGCTTGTTTATGAGCAACATCTTCAACAGTTTCGTCTTTATTGTTGAGGCCCTCAATAGCTTTCTTCTCCATGCTGAAGGGAACATCAGATTCCTTCTCAGTGTTCTCCAAAATGTCTTCCCAACCCGTTGGCTGGATTTTGTTAATGTCAACATGGGCACTGGCAGGAGCGGTGTATTTCACCAGGTAGTCAAACTTTTCGCTAGGCTCTCCCAAGATATCCTATATTACTCCTTTTCCAGCCAGGTCATTATTTCTCTTGTCGAAACCTTTAGTAACTTCTTCCCTCATATCCTTAGAGCTTTCAGTAACCCTGGTTTTGTCTTGTTGGTCGAAACCCTCAGTGGCCTCAACTTTGTTCTGGTTGTTGAAATCTTCAGTAATCTCACCGTTGGTGGCATTGTTGAGACCCTCAGTAGTCCCAGCCTATTTTGGGGCGTCGAAACCCTCAGTGGTCTTGACATCCTTCTTCACCTCAAGGTCATCAGTAACCTTGATCAATACAGGCATGGTTAATTCATCTTCGGATACTTCTTCCACGTTGGGCTGGACAGTGAGATCTTCATTAATCCCCACCATGTTAACGTAGGTGTCGAAGCCTTCAGTGGCTTCAATCAACTTGAAGCTACCATCAGACATCATCTCCATTTCGAACATGTTCATGTCGAATAGTTCAACATAATTGGCTTCCAGGGTCTGCATAGGATTGGTATCAATCCTCATTTGTTGTTTAGGTTTGTCCCCAAACCTCAGCCTTCCATCCTGGATTGCATTTTACACTAGATCCCTGAAAAGGAAACATGGAGAAGTATTATGGCCCAAGAAATTATGGTACTTACCAAGACCTCTTTTCTTCTGTTGGTCAATAGGGGGTTCTTTAACCCCTGGTGGTTTTATTAGTTGACCATCCTTTACCAACAAGTCAAAGATTTCGTCACACTTGGTAACGTCGAACATATATGTTCTTTTAGGGAATTTATTGTTCTTCTCCGGTTCGACAAGATTTTTTCCATTCGACGAAGTTAACATTTTACAAGAATATGGTGGACCTTGCTTTAATTATTCCAGGTAAATTTCTTGATCGTCGAAAACGAGTGTTTCGTCTTCGTCACAGTCATCTTCTTGGCACACTCCTTCATAAGCCATCCTTTCTTTTTTACCTTTGTTAGCCCTAAAATTTTCAGCTTTTATCCTTTCGATCTGCCTTACCCTATCTGCCAATTGTGCCATATCTTTTAGGTATTGAGTATCTAGTTTTTTCCTTATGGAATAGTCCAGACCTCATGCAGCCATTTCGACCAGTTCTTGTTCCGGCACTTGCATGAAACATCTTGCTTTTAGCAATCTAAATCTATTAAGGTAGTCATCTATAGGCTCTCAGAATTTTCTTTTAACGCTTGCTAACTCTTTTAGGCTTATCTTAGTGTGTCCCATGTAGAATTGTTCATGGAACAATCTTTCCAACTGAGTCCATGTATGGATGGAACTTGCTGGTAGGGACGTAAACCAAGTAAATGCGTTCCTTGTTAAAGAGCTTGGGAAATATTTCATCTTTAGATTTTCATTACGTGCTATTTCGCCTGCTTCGATCAAGTAACGCGCTATGTGTTCTATGGTGGATTCACTAGTATCCCCTGAAACCTTTGTGAATTTGGGGATTTTCCACCTTGGGGGTAGTTCTTGTTGTAGGACATATTCAGAGAGTGGGGAGGCATAACTGGGCCTATGGAATCCCATGTTTGCTCCATTTGGCGCCATTATTCTCTCGACCATGTCTGCCAAATTGTTTTCGACAGGTGGATTATTGTACTGCATTCTCCGTTGTAAAATGTCATCAGCGTCTTGACCTCTCTATACTAACAACCTCCTAGGCTCTTGTTGGATAGGGACTTCGACACGAGGGTGTTCGACAATCTCTTCTTGGAGTCTTAGATTTTCCTGAGGGTTGTTTAAAGGTCTTTGATTTATTGTTGGTTCTTCTTACTGGATTTTGAACCACATGTTCTCTTTGTCGAATTTGGGGAACTCCAAAGAATTCAGCAATACACACCATCTGTGGTGCCAATATCTGGTTTATTTGAGTAGTGCTTTGTATTAGAGGATTAAACACTTCTCCCATTTGTTTAGTCAACCTATGGACCATTTCATAATTGCTTTCGTCCATTTGTTGACGTATTGCCTGCGCAAAATTAGTCGTAATTACTGGCATGTGGAATCCTGGTGGGGGTTAGTTTGGTCTACTAGCATTCCCACCATAACCTGAACCTTGAAATGGTGAAGACATGTGTGCCACAATATCAGAATACAAGGGTGCTGCGTTATGCAAACTAGCCATCTTTGAAGTTGGCATTCCATAAGGTTGTTCCCTTCCAAACATAGGTGTGGAAAATTTGTTTGATAGGGCCTAAAGTTATTTCCTCCAGGGGGAGGGGTACTCATAGGTATCAAATGCCCTATTTTGGAGGATCTGGGTCCGCTTTGAGAAAACGACACCCCTGGTATCGGTCCAGATGATGAGAGATTTCCTCCTTCTGAAACGTGGAGTGTTTCCATATTCCCTCCTGTCGAAGGAATAACATTGGAAACTGAAATTTCGTCAGTATTTACTGGTGGTGGGATAGTCATTTTCCTTACTCTAGTTCACCTAGGTCTCTCTATGTCAGTCACAACTAATTTATCACTTCGTAAAACCATACAACGTAATAAAACTCTTTTGGATTGAGAATCCTTTTTAGTATTTTAGCACTGTCCCACTGGGCGTGCCAATTTGTTCGCTGGTGTTTTTGGCGAACAACCTCTGGTTTACCAATTCCTTGGAAATGAGTTACTTGCAGGACCAACCACACAAGTCCTAAGACACGTGTGCTAAAATTTAAGGATAGGTTCTTAATGTATGATTTTTATTGATTCTGAAACGTTCTATCAAACGGTTTCTCCACAAGATTGTTCTTGTTTATGTTACAATATGGAAATGTTTGTCTAATGAAACTAACAAAGAAACTTAAAGTTTGCATTAAAGGTTTGTTAAAGTACAAATTAACTTGTAAATAAATTGCTGGAAAGTAGATTGCTTGAAAGTAAATAAAAGCATAAACTTGAACAAGGAATGAAAGATAAATCTATTCTTTATAATTGACAATTAAATGGTGTTTACACGTACATTTTCCAGATAACTCTCCTTTCTCTTACACACGAGTATCAGAGTAATCTTCACTGGAATATTGTACAAAATTTTCACACTTTACACAAAGAAAACTATCCTATATATATACAAATAAAATAACCGTCGAATAACGGTCAGTTCCTAAGAATTTGCCACTTGGCAGTTTGCATGTTAACAATTTCTAAGAGTCTTCCACGTATCCTCTACCAGATGAAACCGTTATCCATGAAAAATTGCCCTTTAACTGACGAAACGATGCATCTCCTTGTCATGTTGAATTCATTTGAAATTCAAATAATCCCAACTTCTTCTTCATCAAATCCTTGCCTTCAAATCTCTTGTCGAAAATACAAGAGGATTTCCTAGTAGTGATGTGAAGAACTTCCTAAAGGGAAATTCTTCCACGTTTTCAACATACAATTGTTCGTCCTATCATGAACCAAATCATCACAAACCTTCTCAAGATTCTGGACATGTTTGGAAGAAAGAGTGATCTAAGATTCTGGACATGTTTGGAAGAAAGAGTGATCCTATCTTGTCGAAAATCTTCAAGGCCACATACATCACCTATTTAAAGTATAATGAGATGAGAAATCCTGAGAAACTGCCATGTCAGATAATGATGAAGTGTAAGGAACAAAACTTGACAAATCCATCAGCTAATAGGGCTTTCCCATGGTGTCGAAATTGTATGTATACACGAAGATAATTTTCAATCGTGAATTAGTATTTCAGATTGGGTCTAGAAAGTGTGGGTTTTTCTTGGAAAAATCTGAAGGGTTTTCTCCTCCAAGATCATTGAGGATTTGGGGGTTTTGCATACAACTATCGTTCGTAGATTCAGCCGAGTGAGGTAGATTGAAGATCAAGTGGATGGTTCTTTCATATCACTGTAGACGGAGGATTGGAAGATCTTTGTGGGTTCACAAGTGTTGAAGAAACTCAGCCGTGCTCAAAGTTTGAAGGATCATATATCCTTGCAAGAAGGGAGCAATTACTCGGAGGCTTTCTCGACAAGCGTGGAGGACTTGATTCTACTTTGAATCAAGGGACAAGAAGAAGATTTGACAGCATATTCAACACGGTTTGGTTTGTTGGTTCATCTATTTTTCTTCTTGTAAAACAATTGCAATTTAATAAAATTGCCCAATTCGATTGTGAATTGAGGACATAGTACTTCGAGCGAGGACGACGAAGGAACTGCCTAAACAAATTCCTTGTGTTCTTTACGATTCTCGCATTTTACTTTTGCTCATCTTAATTTTGTGTGCTTTAAAATTCTGGTGTATCCAAGTAGTGCACTAAAGGTGTTTGATAAATTGTCACACACAAAAGTGATAACTACATTGTGTAAAATTTTGCACTACTTGATACAACAAAATTATACTTTGATTTTAGCACACCAAGTGTTTGTTAAAAAGTTTGAACACACAAAATCAATTTGCTTGTGCTAATTTTCTTACTCTATATCATTTTTAAGAATAGTTTCATCAAGTGGTGAATTATCAAGTGAATCATTTGTGAAGTATTAATTCTTCTAGTCATCATTCAAATTCCATTTGGTTTAAGCGTATATCCGATCTTCGGTGACTTCTAATTTTATTAGACGATTTTCCGGGAAACTTCCGCAATATAATTTCAATAAATTTTTGAAAAGTAATTTTTGAAAAAGGGATCTATTCAACCCCCCCTTCTAGATTCGCGCTATCGTCTAACAAGACTTAGGCAAAAACCAGGGCAAATCCTCGTGAACTAGAGCTTTAAACGCGGTCCAGGAAAAAATTAAGGATAAAAACAAGAATTAGTCAAAAGAGGTCCTCGAATCCTCAACACAAACAAAATAAAAATCAAAAGAGGTCCTCAAATCCTCAACAAAAACAAAACAAGGATCATGCGACCACTCATATCAAAACCAAAGGGTCACCGACATCCACCAAAACAAAATAAGATGACTGCCATTTCAAGAGAATATTGAATCTTCATCACCCTTACACCGTCAAATCCCTTTTAGAAGACAAGTACATGTGTAGAGTTAACTGAACATAGGACTGAAGATCATCACAGAGAAGGGGTGATTATAAATCATTTGAGCCTTATATCCTTTGTTTCAATAACCATGAACCAAACCATGTTATAACCCTTAAAAGACCTAATTGAGGCAAAGTTTATTTTGAAAGAATACAACAACAAGGTTGCGTAAACTGACTCCTAAAGATTTTCTAATCCTCAGTCTTGATAACATATTCTTCTTGTTATATCTTTCACACACTTGCTAAATCAGTACAACGTTTTGGCTAATGACCCACTCGTCACACTATCACATCATTCAAATAATTGACTTTTTTAAAGCTTGCATGAATGTTGCATTAACACTACCATTTGTGCATGAACAATTTAATTTCAAATCAAGATTTGACATTGTAACACCCTAATTTTTTCCCTAAGATTTCTTCACATTTTTCATCTGCATCTTGCAATACAAACAAGATCGCACTGGTTTCTCGGTTCTTCTCGGGTGTAGGTTTATGCCTCACAGGGGATCAACATTGCTTTTATTTTCTTTTATTTTTATGTTTACTAACCATTAATTAAAACCCAAAAATATTTTGTTTTCTTTTATTAACATTTTCAGGGGGAAAACAGGTGAAAATGCCAAAAATAGCAGTCTCGCAGCTCGAATGAATTTCACAGATAAAATGTCGAAGTTGATCCGCAAATAATTCAAATTTATTTGATCAAGGATTTCCCAACTTAATTGATTTATCCAAGGAATTCCAAGGTTCATGTGTTTATTTCCATGACTTCTTCGATGCATAAAAGAATCAGGCCGAAACAATCAAGCAATCAAAATTAAACAAAATATTCAAAATTTGACATGGTTAATCGGTTAACCAATGTGTTAACCAATTAACTAGTGCAAAATTTGAATTTTTTTGTTCAAAATCAACACATTTTATCCATTTATCTCATTGAAATATTCTATATACATTTCCCTCTTAATTCTCTACATCACTTTGATCATTTCCCACTATAAACCCTCACTAATCACCACTATTTTACATTTCCCTCCAAATTTGAATTTCCAAGCCTAATTTTTGAATTTCCAAAGCAAACTCCATTCCACCAAATTCTCATACCTAAACTCTTTAAATATATGCATTTCTCATTCATTTCTCAAGCTTTTGATAGCCAACAAATCTCTTGCAAAATATCCTCCCAAACCACAAATTCACTAAAGCTCTTCTTCTTTTTTGAAAGTTATCAAGAATTCACCTTGAATTCTTGATCAACTTTGAGATAAACCTTCATCCTATTCTTTTTTGTTCATCAATTTAAGTAGATCAAGCTTGTATTGGATCAATTTGAAGAGTGTTCTTGGTAATTCACTTTTTCCATGGTTCTACCTTCATCGTCAACATTCAAGATGTAGATCTTTGGCTACTTTGGTTGTTGATCCTATGGATCATAAATTATTGTTTGATTGTATGGATTTCACTGGTTTTTAACTTTAAAATTCGTTCCAATTCAGTTCATGATCATATGATTTTTGGAAGTGTTTTTGAAAGAGGATCATGCTGAATTTTGGCTATTTTTCCGCTACTATTTCAGTATTAACCGGTTAACCAATTTCAGTACAAAATGGTTAACCAGTTAACCAATGTTAATTTTGCGCCAAAATTGAAAATTTGATGTGTTAACCGATTAACACTGCTCCAGAAGCTATTTTTGGCTTATTTTGAACTTGATCTTGGTTCCTCCTGCTTCTTCTTCTTCCTCCTTCTTATTTTTACCTTGGGAGACATTTTTGGGACTAATTTGTCTTTAATTTCAATGGATTTTGGGTGTAGATTAGAGTGACTAATATTCATTAGTCCAAATCTACCTCTAAGTGAATTATTTTTGGTAATCATTTTTATTTTCGTGCGATATTGCGTTCGGATGGTGATTTACATATCGTTTATCTCGCATGCATTAACACAAATATCGTTCACCTTAATTGGTGTTGGCCGACCTCATTTGTAGGGTAATTACTCCGTAAATTACTCGGCGATTGCTTAACATAGACCTAAATGTGCCCCGAATTCAGAATAAAAATCCAATTGGATACTTGCACTTTCGTGGACCGGACCTCGTGTTGGTCACGTAATCCCAAAGTGATTGATCTTGTTGCGTTACGATCCAAGATTTGTGAAGTTTGATGCGTAGTTGCTTTGGGTCTCCCAATCTTCTTTCAAATTTCATTTAATTTGGATATAATCGCCTTGATTAATCACTATAGTGTAAGATACTAAGCGGAATCGATTGCCTTTTCGATTTTTGGTACCAAGTACCTTGGTTACTCTTTTGGTTGTGGATGATTAAGCTCACCATACCACTATTATATTATTATTATTACTATCTACCATATAAGAAAAACTATGACCAATGATATTACTCTTATACCCTTATGGACACATGTCAACCTTTCCATCTACCAACTATCTACCACATGTATTTAATTTAATATTATCTTTCAAAAACATCTATCAACTTTAGTTTTAATTTCAAAATCACTCCACCTATGAGCTGTCTCTCACTCTCATCCCTTTTTTCTTCTCTTTGTCCCTCATCTTCTTTTTTCTTCACTCTTTCGCGTTGTCCGTAATTTACTTCCTCCTTTGGAAATTAGGGTTTGATAACAAAATCCACTGATTTCTTGATTTTCGATTATGAATATGAGGTAATCCAATTTCGTTTTCGATTTTATGCTTGACCTGATATATTGGTTTTCGTTTTCGTTTTCTGCTTATGTATTGGTCTTAGGGGTTTGTGGACACCATTGTTCATCGAGGATTTGAAGTATATTGAGGTATGTTGGAGACTCATTTTGTATTGTTATATCAAAATCAACATCATTGTCATGAAATAAACCATGTTTGAGTAATATGTTCGGTTGTGTTTATCTTTTTTATATATGGCTTCACTTGTGTTTATCTTTCAGATATATTTGTTCTGTTCACTTTTGTGTTTCAGATATATTTGTTCAGTTGGGTTTATGTTCATATACTTTTTGTAAAAAATATGTTCAAATAATCAATACCAAACATACAACATTAATCAACATGTTCCTACAATAAAAAGGTTATCCATGAATCGATAAACATCGGTTTACCTTTGACTGATTTAACTTGCATTTATATGTTTGGAACACTTACTTTTGTTCTGAACTTCGTTTACAGGAAGAGTCGTCAGCTGTTGGGTTAGATATTTAATCTGCTCATCCTGGTAATTTGTTCAAGTCCGTTTAGATTTATATGATTCCTTTCAACTTATGTTGTTATACAAGATAAATTTTGTTTAGATATGTTGATTATTGACAAATAACTTGGTTTATTCAAATTGGTTTAATTTTGTCTGCAGGTTGTTTGATTGATGATATTAAAGTTGAAATTTACGATGAATCCAGTTGTAGATATCTTGTCAATGATGATGTGTACTTTTAATCTTTTTATACCAATCTTAAATGTTTGTTTTAATATATTCAACATCCTTTTTCTTATCTTTACTTTCATAAATAATTTGTTTCTTCGAAAATATAGAGATATATTCATCGAGGATGTATGGACACCCGCACTTCAATCTTTTTCAACCAATCATAAAGCTTTGTTTTCATATATCCGTCCTTCTATTTCTTGCCTTTAGTTTCACATGTAATGTGTTTTTTCCCAAGATTGATATTGTGTGAATTTGTGAATGTTCAATTCGGACTCAACTGATTTGTAGATATTCTCTTTTGAATGTGCAGGTTTATGTCATTCATCTACCATGAAGACTTGGTGAGTATGACCCTGATGAGGTATTCACCTTGAAGACCCTGATGTGGGAGTTGTTCAACACTTAATAAGAACACTATTGAGGTGGTATACGTTTATACTATATTCATTTAGTTTAATCGTAGTGTTCGACAATACTCCTGTTAATCGTTTTAATCTTACTGTGAAACCTGTCTTCCTATTTATGTTTATTTTGTGGAATTTAATGTTGAATTATGCAATAACTATTACATATTCATCCTGGATTTTTTTTAGACTAACAAAAGCTTCAAATCAGGTATTTCAGATATTGTTTTGTTATGTGATAGTTTAAGGTTCTCTCTGTGTCTGTCAAATGCTTTATTGACTTAAGCAAATCTTAATGTGACCTATTCCCTCAAATTTTTCTCAAATTTCATTGTGATAAATTGTTTACACATACCAAAAGTTATGATTTAAACCATCAATATCTTTTGCCATGCGTAAACAACTTAACTTAATAAAAGGTGAGATCCATTGACTCTAACCAACTATTGAAACCGAAAGATTTGCTTAAGTTGAAGGTCTTGGACATTATAACAAGCACTATTCAGGAGGTAGACCTGCTTTCATCTAACAACAAATATGCGTTTCCAACACTTGCGTGAAAATTATTGCTTATACGTATTTATGTTAAATTTAGTGCATTTCATGTTGTATGCTACCATATCTATTACATATTTGAAAGACAATAGAAAAAGACTTGAGAATGGTGGAAATTTGGTTCGGAATGGAAGTGGTTAAGGATTCAATATTAGTTGTGTGGGTTATCAGATTGGTTTCATTGACAAAGGTGGGTTGGTAAAGTAATAAGTGACAAGATGCAATCAAATCTGTATGGAGAAGATGACAAATTTGATTGAAGGAGGAGGGTGAGGGAAGAGTTTTAGGATCACCAGTGATGTTAATATCGTTATTCTGATGGGTGAAAGAAATTTTAGGAATAGAAAATTCAGCCATGAGGGGACCTAAGGTTCGTAGCCATTCCATTCCAAGTACAACATCAACACATTCAATAGGGAGTAATTGGAAGGGAATGGTAAACAAATTGTTCAGTAGGGTGATAGGAACCATAGGGCAAAGGCCTGCGCATTGTAATTTAGATCCATTACCAACTATAACAGAAAAATTTGGAACGGGTGTAGTGGGGAGTTTGAGATGGTGTGTGATACGGGGTTGTAAAATGTTGTGTGTGATACCCATGTCAATTAACACTTTTACGGCTAAGCCAAGGATGACTCCATTGAATTTCATAGTTTTGGGTGATAATTGGCCACAAACTGCTTGGAGGGATAGTTGAAAATAAGTCTCTACTGGTTCAACAAGAACAATAGGTTCAATTATTGTAGGTTCAGGGGTTTCTTATGAGTTGGATTCGTCCTCCTCCACCAATAACAAAAGGAAATTTCTAGAGGAACATTTGTGGCCTGGGATGAATTTTTCATCTCAATTAAAGCACAAACCTTGAGCGCGACACTCTCGGAGTTGGGAATTAGAGAAACGCCGAATGGGTAATTTGGAAGGTTGAGAGGGTTGGAAAGGTTTGGGTGAGGCTGATGTTTGGGCAGTAGGTGGGTTTGTAGGGGTGGATTTCATATAAGGGCTTGAAAAAGGTTTTTGAAACTTGGGGTTAGTCTCTCTTATCTTGGATTCAATTAGCTTTGACATCCCAATTGCTTGTGAAATAGATGTGGGTTTGTGGATAACAATTTCATTTTGAATTTTTGGAATTAATCCTAAAATGAAACAATTCAAGATGGCTTCATGAGATAAGCCTGCAACTTGATTTCCTAATTTTTCAAATGCAACTTGATATTCCACAACAAAACTTGTTTGCTTGATTTTAAATAGTTCTGCTTGTTGATTAGCAAAAATAGAGGGTGATAACGAGAAAACGTATCGATTATATTGCTAGGTTTCATTAACGTTTTATCGCATAATCATCGTTTTAACACTCGATTTCTCGAGTTTTTCTTACCATTTTGCAGGTACATCATATATGGAGCTAAATCATGAATTAAGAACAAAAGGAACAAAAGCAACCATAAAAAGATGAAGAAATGAAGAAGCCTGCAGAACTGCATAATTTGTTGCAGTCACGGTCGTCACCAAGGTGTCACGACCGTGACACCCTAAAAGAAGCCATCACGACCGTGAGAACATTGTCACGACCGTGACACTTAAAAACCACAGGACACGAGCGTGAAGACCTTGTCACGATCGTGACAAGGGTAGAAGTAGGTTATTGACTGAAACCACGTCAAAGCATTACGTGAAGAACTTTTCTCCTATTTTTTTGCCACGTTCCTACATCTCCTCCACCACTTCAGCAAGGCCCAATGCAACAAAGTCCAATTTTCAAGCCCATTAATGGTTCTATAAATAGCATAAGTTTTATGAAGAAACGACAGAGCAATTTTTATTCGATTTTCTGCGGAAGCTCTGCCGATTTATTTTACGACCCTGTTTCTATTTCTGCATTATTTTCAGTTTTTCATTCTTATTGTATCCAAACCAGCCATATAACAATTTCCAACATCAGGAAATTGTTATACATTTACTTGCTTCTAAACCTTCAGAATTTGTTTATTTTCGATTTCCGCCAACTCCAAGCTTTCCGGTCTGTGGAAGAAGGAGTCTGCTATAATATTTGTTAACCAGGTTTTTTATTATATTGCAAATTTTAATATTTATAATGTTTATTTATTTTTCTGCCATGAGTATTTTATTATTTGTTTTTCTGTCTCTGTCTGGTTCAACATCAATGAGTAGCTAATTACCTTAGGGCGGTATGTAGTTAAAACAACCTTAATCGGTAAAATTTAATCATAGGCTTAAAATAATTAATAACTTAACATTCTGGCTGATACTTTTTAATTAAAATCGACCTTTTCGTTACGAGAGTAAGAAAAGAGTATTAGGTTAGGTCAAGACCACGAGAGTGTGAGATTTTAACCAGATAGCTAAAGTTAGGCATTTAAATTAAACACAGCGAGAGCGCTTTAAAATAAATTAGAATTACTAAGTTTCCAAAAATTATCTCTAAACACTTATGGGCTAGCGAGAGCAGGCATAGGGCTTTAGGGGTAAGATTTGAGATAAGACCACGAGAGTGTGAGATGAGGGTATTTAAACTGGTAACCTCTACCGAATAGATTAAGTAAACACCTTTATAAGTCTAGGTTAGATTGACCCACCTAAGTTAGTATAATTACATACCGACCGCCTTAGTATTATTTTATTAAAACTTAAATTTAATTCCGCCTTTAATATCTTAAAATCAACAAAAAATTTGTGACAACCATTCGCCTTAGCTAAACTAGAAGTTCATCTAGCACTAAGTAACCATAGAGTCCCTGTGGATCGATAATCTTAAATATTACTTCGATAGGCTGTGCACTTGCAGTTAAGATACCGCTAGACACATAATTAGACACGTCTTTAGCCCATCAAGTTTTTGGCGCCGTTGCCGGGGATTCCTTAATTTAGTTACTAGTGCATTTAGGTAGCATTGTCTAGACTAAGGTATCAACTATTTAATTTAATTTAATCTCCGAGTGTATGCCAAGTACTCGCTCTAAAAGCGAAGACTTGCAACCTCTAATCCCTGAATCGGAACGCTTCTTACACGTAAGAAGACGTATATTCGATTACGAAAAAAGTTACAATATTCCAGATCTTCAATTAGATCCGCCTAAACCAGTCGTAACATCAAAGGACGCAGAGATGGCTGAAGAACAGAATCACCCACTCAAGTATTACGCCAGTCCTTCGCAAGCTGAACCGCATTCAAGCATTGCAGCACCGGCTATCAACCGAAATGATTTCGAACTAAAACCTTCGTTGATATCAGCCATGCAACAAAATCAATTCGCCGGAAATCCTACCGAGGATCTGAACCTTCATCTTTCGATCTTTGTGCAATATGCAGATACCGTAAAAGCCAATGGAGTTACCCAAGAAGCTATTAGACTACGTTTATTTCCTTTTTCACTTCGAGACAGAGCAAGAGCTTGGCTTCAATCTCTGCCTTCGAACTCAGTAACTACGTGGGAGGAACTTAAGAGAGTTTTCTTGAACAGATATTTTCCACCTAGCAAGACAGCTATGCTGAGAGCTCAGATCAACGGATTTAAGCAAAGGGAAAGCAAATCATTATTCGAAGCTTGGGAACGCTATAAGGATCTGCTGAGACTTTGTCCACATCACGGATTGATAGAATGGATGGTCATCCATACCTTCTATAATGGACTCTTGTACAATACAAGAATGACAATTGACACTGCCGCGGGCGGTGCATTGATGGACAAAGAATATAATGATGCTTATGCACTCATCGAAAGTATGGCTCAAAACCATTACCTTTGGGGAAGCGAGAGAGTCGCAACTGAGAAACCAACAAAAGGAGGTATGTACGAAGTGAGTAGTATGGACCAAGTCAATGTGAAGTTTGAGAAACTAAGCCAAAAGATCGACAACTTGGCCATAACACCAACAGCCACCGTGGCTGCAGTAACACCTAACTGTGAGTTATGTGGAGTCCCAGGACACGAAGTTTCTGATTGTCAACTATTGACAGGAACTCCCACTGATCAAGTGAATTATGCTCAAGGAAACCCATACTCAAACACATACAACCCAGGTTGGAAAAATCATCCGAACTTCTCCTATAAGAATAACAATGCTTTATACGCACCAGGTCAAGCACCAGCTACATCACCAGGATATCAAAAGACTGCTCCTAATGTCCCTAGAAAATCGAACCTTGAGTTGATGATGGAGAACTTTATAGCTAACCAATCTCAAACAAACAAGGACTTCTTAAACCAAAACATTCACACTAGTGAGCAGGTTAAACAATTAGTGAGCAAAGTAGATGCATTAGCTATACATACCAAAATGCTTGAAACTCAGATTTCACAAGTAGCTCAACAACAAGCACCTACTGCTGCACCAGCCGGAGTATTCCCTGGACAACCTCAACCTAATCCGAAAGGACATGCCAATGCCGTAATATTAAGAAGTGGCAAGGAACTTGACGGACCTACCGATCCAAGACTTGACAATCCAGCCATGTACCAAAAACCGGATAAACCGACTGAAGTGGTGGATAATCCAGAAGAAAAGGAAGATGATAATCAAGAGGTAGTGGAGAAAGAACAACCTTATGTGCCTCCACCACCATATAAACCACCAATTCCGTACCCTCAAAGATTAACAAATTCCAAGACGACGGGTCAATTTAAGAAATTTGTTGAACTTCTGAAACAGTTGAATATTACTATTCCGTTTACAGAAGCTATCACCCAAATACCCTCGTATGCTAAGTTTTTAAAAGAAATCTTATCAAATAAGAAAAAGATAGAGGATAACGGAACAGTTACACTTACTGCCGAGTGTAGCGCCATAATTCAGAATAATATGCCTCCTAAGCTAAAAGATCCAGGAAGTTTCTCTATACCCTGTGTAATAGGAAAATTCGTCATTGACAAAGCTCTATGCGATTTAGGAGCCAGTATCAGTGTTATGCCCTTAACGATTTTCAAAAGGCTAGACATGGGAGACCTAAGACCAACTAAAATGTCTGTTCAACTAGCCGATCGCTCAGTTAAATATCCTGTAGGCATACTAGAAAACGTCCCAGTACGTATAGGACAATTCTACATCCCTACTGATTTTATAATCATGGACATCTCTGAAGACTCCACTACACCTATCATACTAGGAAGACCATTCTTAGCTACCGCCGGAGCTATAATAGACGTAAAAAGAGGAAAGCTAACCTTTGAAGTAGGTGAAGAGAAAGTTGAATTTATTTTAACATAATTCTTACAATCACCAGCTATAGAGGATACCTGCTATCTATTGGACGTAATTGACGAATGTGTAAGAGAAATGGAACTGAAAGAAACTACCTATTCTGAAATAATGAAAATTCAAATCCCTCCGATTTTCGAAGATGATAATTGGCGTGCACCGTATCAAGACGATAGTCTAAGCGAAAGTTTAGCACTTACACCGGATCCCATGCCAAGTAAAGATAAACCTACCTTAGGATTAAAAACTTTACCTCATAACCTAAGATACGAATTCTTAGACGTTGAATGTAAAAGACCAGTTATAATAAATTCCAGTTTAGGAACTATAGAAACAAAGAAACTTTTAGATGTCTTGAAGAAATATCCAACTGCATTAGGATATAACATATCTGATCTCAAAGGAATATGCCCTTCAGTCTGTATGCATCGTATTCTGCTAGAAGAAGATTGCAGAACCTCCAGAGAATCTCAAAGAAGAATTAACCCAATCCTTAGCACTGTAGTAAAAGAAGAAGTTAAGAAACTACTAGATGCCGGAATAATATATCCAATCTCTGATAGTGAATGGGTTAGTCCAATACATGTAGTGCCAAAGAAAGGAGGTATCACTGTAGTGAAAAACGCTCAAGGCGAATCGATATCGCAAAGAGTAGTGACGGGACATAGAGTGTGCATAGATTATCGTAAACTAAACAAAGCCACTCGAAAAGATCATTTCCCACTACCTTTTATAGATCAAATGTTAGAACGATTAGCCAAGCATTCTTACTTCTGTTATCTTGACAGTTACTCAGGATTCTTCCAAATCCCTATCCATCCTGATGATCAAGAGAAGACTACATTCACATGCCCATATGGAACGTTCGCTTATAGACGAATGCCCTTTGGATTATGCAATGCTCCTGCAACCTTTCAAAGATGTATGATGTAAATCTTCGCAGATTTTATAGACAACATCATGGAAGTGTTCATGGACGACTTCTCTGTATGCGGGCAAAGTTTTGAAGGATGCTTATCAAACTTAGAAATGGTGTTAGAGAGATGTGTAAAAGTAAACCTCGTGCTTAACTGGGAGAAATGTCATTTTATGGTCAAAGAAGGAATCGTATTAGGTCACGTAATATCCGACAAGGGAATTGAAGTTGATAAAGCTAAGATTGAAGTCATAAAAGATCTTCAACCCCCTAAAACCGTTCGAGAAATACGAAGCTTTTTAGGACACGCCGGTTTTTACCGACGATTCATCAAAGATTTCTCGAAAATCACTAAACCTCTTACTGGTTTATTAATGAAAGACGCTGAGTTCATATTCAATGAAGATTGTCTTAAAGCATTCGAAACTCTAAAAACAGCCCTCATCACCGCACCAATCATGCAACCCCCTGACTGGAGATTACCCTTCGAAATCATGTGCGATGCGAGTGACTATGCTGTAGGCGCAGTTCTAGGCCAGAGGAAGGAAAAGAAACTTCATGCGATTTACTATGCCAGTAGAACCTTAGATTCTGCTCAGATGAACTACGCCACTACTGAAAAAGAATTGTTAGCAGTTGTCTTTGCGCTTGACAAATTCCGTTCCTACCTAGTCGGAGCGAAAATAATCATTTACACAGACCATGCTGCTATCCGATATTTATTAACTAAGAAAGATGCTAAACCAAGACTCTTGAGATGGATTTTACTCTTACAAGAGTTTGATCTCGAAATAAAAGATAAGAAAGGTACTGAGAACGTCGTAGCGGACCATTTATCTAGAATAGAAGGTATTAAACCCGAACAAGTGCCGATTAACGATGATTTTCCGTATGAACAGCTGATAGCACAAATAGGAAGCGACCTAGCTCAGTTAGACATAAATGAACCAGAACCCGTGGAAACAATCCAGACAACTGTAGGACTGCCATGGTACGCTGACATTGTCAACTACCTAGCCGCAGGAGCTCTTCCACCCGATCCAACCTATCAGCAGAAAAAGAAATTCTTTCACAATCTGAAACATTATTACTGGGATGAACCATTATTGTTCAAAAGAGGACCAGATGGAATCTTTCGTCGATGTATTCCCGAAGAAGAAATAGAAGATGTCATTGCTCAATGTCATTCATCTCCTTATGGTGGACATGCAAGCACTTCCAAGACTTGTGCAAAAATCTTGCAAGCCGGTTTATTCTGGCCTAATCTATGGAAGGATGTCCACATCGCTGTCATAAATTGCGATCGGTGTCAACGCACTGGCAATATTTCAAGAAGAGATGAAATGCCTCAAAAAGGAATATTAGAAGTAGAAATCTTTGACGTCTGGGGAATAGATTTCATGGGACCATTCCCATCATCTTTCGGTAATAATTACATACTCGTAGCTGTTGATTATGTTTCGAAATGGATTGAAGCTATAGCTTCTCCTACAAACGATACACGAGTAGTAATAAAGCTTTTCAAAAATATAATCTTTCCCAGATTTGGTGTGCCTAGACTCGTCATAAGTGACGGTGGCTCGCACTTCATTTCAAAAATCTTTGACAAATTACTATCTAAGTATGGAGTAAGACACCGTGTGGCAACACCATATCACCTACAAACAAGTGGACAAGTCGAAGTCTCAAACAGAGAAATTAAACAAATCTTAGAAAAGACTGTCGCCATATCTCGGAAAGATTGGTCATCTAAACTTAATGAAGCTTTATGGGCTTATAGGACCGCTTACAAGACACCCATAGGTACTACACCTTTCAAACTAGTTTATGGAAAATCTTGTCACCTCCCAGTAGAACTAGAACACAAAGCTTATTGGGCGATTAGAACTCTCAATATAAACTATAATGCTGCAGGAGAAAAGCGAATCCTAGACATTACCGAATTAGAAGAATTAAGGCTAGATGCTTATGAGAATGCTAAGATATATAAAGAAAGAACTAAGCGATGGCATGATAAACGCCTATCTAGGAAAGAATTTAGTGTGGGAGACGTTGTACTCCTCTTTAATTCAAGACTTAGGCTCTTTCCTGGAAAATTAAAATCTAGATGGTCAGGACCCTTTGAAATAACTAAGGTATTCCCGAGTGGAGCAATAGAAATTAAGGGTAGGAATAGTGAACCATTCATAGTAAACGGACAACGTTTAAAACATTATCATAAAGTTGAAAATAGAGATTATGCAAATAATCTAAGGCTTTTAGAGTTGTCCACTAATTCCCCTGATTAATCTAAACCTAAGCATTACGTCAGGCTTTTGACGATAAAAACAGCGCTTAGTGGGAGGCAACCCATTTCCTCATTTAATTATTTAAACTATTCTCTTTATCATATTGTTATTTATCGTTTTATTATTTATTTATTTGTTTTGTCATTTCATTGTTTCATTTTATATTACTATTATTGCCTTTAAATTATGCATTTCATTTTCTTATTTTTATATTAAATCACTTTTTACAGATTTCTAAAAGTCTTTTCCACTTTCCTTCTCCCCCTGATTTGTTTCCTCCATATTTGCACTAACCATGGCTAACCAACCAATAAACCATATGGAAACCAAATTTAGAGGTAGAAACCAAAGAATGAAGTTTGGAGAGTTATCACAGAGGCAAATGGATTTGACCCTGTACCCGGATGATCAGACTATGGAAACCCTAGGTATACATGATATCATCCTGTATTTGTTTAACCGACTTGGATGGGAGAATGCATTGATCCAACATAAGTTTGTGACTTACCGCGAGCTCACCCTTGAGTTCCTTAGCTCCTTAGTTTACCTACCTGAGCGCGGTTTTGGATTTAGGAAAGGATTTATCAGTTTCCGCCTATTTGGAATAGAATATGACTTTAACCATAAAGAACTAGCTGACTTATTAGGATTCCCTAGTGGACCATTTGCTTTTACTACCACACAGGTAGAATTGATGGATATTGAGCTAGATTTCTTTTGGGGAACTTTAACCGGAAACTACCACCCTGAGCCAAATAGCATGAATAATGATGAGATCCATAACCCTGCTCTCCGTTACTTCCATAAAATCCTTGCCCACACTTTCTTTGGAAAAGAAGAAAACATTACCGGAGTTTCTAAAGATGAGATATTTATTATGTCATGTTTCACTAATGGACAGCCTGTTAATGGTGTACCTTTCATGATGCAAACCTTCACCCGTATCCAAGAAGAACCTGAATTACCTATATTAGTAGGAGGTCTTGTAACCATGATTGCTGATGCCTTAGGACTTAGGTACCAATTGCACAAGTGCAACCGTTTAGGTACCATCCGTCCTATGAATCTTACCTTCTGCTTTAATAGACATATCATAAGGAATTTAGGACATCCACCTTTTGAGTACTTAATCCGGAATGAGGTAGTAACCCTGTTCACATTGCCAAACCATGCTAGAGTAAGTGTTCACAATAAGGATAACTGGCTTTATGAGTTAACCCCACCTGATTATCCATCCACTCCTGAAACACCTCAGTCTTACAAGATAAAAGATGATATAATGACCGATGTCGAAACTGACCCTGAGACACCTCCTAGTTACCATGACATTGACCACACTGACGAAGTAAATAAAACCCCTGAAGTGAATCAAGGAAATTATGCTAACAACTTACAGAATATTATGAACACTCTTGAAGCTTACCAAACTGATATAAATTCATTTAAAGAAGACATTAAGAGCATGCGATTGGACATTATAGGTTTGACCGACATAACCTGCGAACAATTCTATCACTTGAACTCCGCAATCGAAGATTTGAAGAAACGCTTTTGAAAATGCTATAAGTGATTTAGTTTATTTTTCTCATTGTTTTCGTTTCTAGTTAGATTTATTTTTCGCAAACAATTTCGTACCATATTTTCATTAATGTAATTTCATTTTCAATTACCTTATGCAATGCACTTCTAATTCCAAAATTTCTCCATTTTAATCAATTTATATATTTGTAGTTCTATGTACTGTTATGCTTGCATTTACTCCTATTATATAAAAATCTCTCATGCCATGCAAGTTAGTAAAGTACTATGTTGAAATAAATTATTATATGGTGTTTTAATGTAATATTGAGTGAGAAGTGAAGAAAATAAATTATTATAAAGTATGTGAAATATATGAGATAGTGCTTTCTGGAAATTATTCAACGAAGCAAGCCCTCACGGTCGTCACACCCCCTAACGATCGCGACGTGCTTATTTAGCGTGTCACGACCGTCACCTCCCTGTCACGACCGTGACATCCCTAATTACAGGATTCGTGAGAAACAGAATTGTTTCTCTTCGTGACCTCTTCTTCTTCTTCCTCCATAACTTCCAAAAACCACCCATTTTCTCCATAACTTCCGTAACCTCCCATTATCAACTTTAAACTCATTAACCCCCCATTATCATCACATTCTCACCTTCCAATATTTATTCCGAATCATTATTTCTCTCATTTCCTCACTTTTTCACAAATATCAAAAATCTCCATCTTTCACTCTACCTCTTGCATGCAATGGATAACATTCAATTTAGAGAAGGTGATGCTGGAGAAACCCAGAGAGAAAGATTTATCCGATTCCAGAACCGCGGTGTGCAACCTACACGTTATATCGACACTGTTTGTTTGAGGGAACTCGGAATGCTTACCAGTGTCAAGAGCCTGCTTCAAAAAGTTGGTCTGTGGGATCTTTGTAGCCAGCCTCAGCCCACATTTGAGCTTCTGACATTGGAGTTCCTTAGCTCATTCCAGTACATCACTCCTGCCGGTTCTCAGAGTCAACTCACCGGTTTCGCAAAATTCAGATTGCATGGCCAGGAGTTTAACCTTTCGCAAAACAGGATAGCCGAGTTGCTAGGCTTCGATCACGGGAATGAAGCTCACCTCCGCGTGCCGGATAATTTTAGTGAAACCGCTTTCACTTTATGGCACGACATAACCAACACCCGTGCCTCAGCCTTCCAAAGCCTCAATGCTACACACATTCACAACCCGGCAATCCGTTATTTCCACCGAGTCATTTGCAACACCATATTCGCTCGAGAAAGTAACCATAAGCTCAACTCCAAGGAGCTTCTATTCTTGCACTGCGCTCTAAATGACGAGCCGATCAACGTTGCCCCGTTCATGCTTTATCACATCCAGGCTATTGCGCATAGAGGATCAACCCCATTTTTCATAGGCGGCATTGTCACCACCCTCGCCATTCAGTTGGGGCTTGGTGACTTGGTCGTAAATCAGCCTTTCAGAGAAGCAGAATTCCTCACCAAGAGTTATTGCAGGTCCGCTCACCTGATTGCGCAGCGAGAGGATGACAGGTATAGCCCTGTTGTCCATGGCACCATTTTTCACCATATCATTCTGCCGTCCCGTGATCGCATCGACCCATCCAGCCGAGCCAACTGGCTTTTTATTTTACCAGATGCTGCCGACCACGCCCCTATTCATGATGATCAGGCAGATCCTCCAGCGGATGAGATGCATGACGCTATGGATGCAGCCGAGCCTGTCCAGGATATACCAGAGTCATCTACCCGACAGCCTCCTGCACCGGAAATCACACTTGAGGAAGTCCTCTGTGCGATTCATCAGCAGAACCAGATGAACGCCGCACTGGAGCGAAGGCAGAAGGAGCAGTATGATGCTTTACTCAGCACTATTGCAAGCAACCAGACATCTACTAATGAGAAGCTCGACGAAATTTTCAGCGAGCTAGAGGCCTTACGCATTGACATCACTGCGACCACCGGCACCGGTTCTGATCCTGAAGCGACTCCTTTCAGACGCCGCTCCCGCACCAGAAGCCGACCCCGCGGTCCTCAGCAGCCATAGTTCTAGTTTTGCTTATGTTTGTTTTTCGTTTTTGTCGTTTGTACTGTACTTTTACCGCATTTATATCACAACATTGAGGACAATGTCTGATATAGTGTGGGAGAGGTACCTTTCATTTCCGCATCTTTCCCTTTTTCGCACTTTTCCATTTCGTTGTATTTTCAATTCCGTTGTATTTCTTTTCGTAAGTTAATGAAACGAGCAAATCTTTGTGCTATTTCTTTAGTTTCGAACTTTCCCCGTTTAATTAGCCATACCAAAAAAAAAAAAAAACTTTAATTATTCGCATTACCAGACTTACCTACGGAATCGTAATTAGGAAGCTGAGAACGATTAAACAAGACCAATACAATCTTGACACCTTTGACTTCCCACTTAAGCGATTCCATTCCGATTATCATTACGAGTACACTTTAAGTTTCAGTTCAAAAGTAACCCCTAGTAGTTTATACTAGCAGTCAGCACCGTCTGAACACAAACCACGTGGGGAGCCGATGAATATAAGCGTTTGATGCCTAATCAATAATGATCCTTCATATCTCGATGCAAATGAAAAGAAATTGCACCAAAGTACACGGTCGCATATAAAAAACGAGAAATATGAGAAGGAGTCCATTGCGGGTTGGTTCAGAGGTACTGGTTCTGAACTTGGTAGGGCGTGCTACAGCTCGATCCCCCACAACCTCCAAATCGGATAATATATGTAGGGTTACCGCACTCGTGTACCAGACCCCGTGCTTAAAACGGATCAAAGTCGCTAACCGGCCACTCCACTACGTGCGTGCTAAGGCAAAGGGCTTAATGTGATTGCGCTAGAATGAAACCGGGCGAAATAAGATCGAAAAACTCTAGGAGAAATCGTAAAGTAATTACCGATTGTTTCGTTTAACGGGAAGTCGACGACATAACTTGTTGCTTGTGTCATTAGTGTATCGGTAGTGTAATATCAAAGTATCGGTTTATCTGACAAAACGATCCCTCGTACGGTTTGTTATGAGTATGCGTCAATAAAAGCTTGTCCGCCGATTTTCAACCGACTATTTGCTTGAGGACAAGCAAAGGTTTAAGTTTGGGGAAGTTTGATAACGAGAAAACGTATCGATTATATTGCTAGGTTTCATTAACGTTTTATCGCATAATCATCGTTTTAACACTCGATTTCTCGAGTTTTTCTTACCATTTTGCAGGTACATCATATATGGAGCTAAACCATGAATTAAGAACAAAAGGAACAAAAACAACCATAAAAAGATGAAGAAATGAAGAAGCCTGCAGAACTGCATAATTTGTTGCAGTCACGGTCGTCACCAAGGTGTCACGACCGTGACACCCTAAAAGAAGCCATCACGACCGTGAGAACATTGTCACGACCGTGACACTTAAAAACCACAGGACACGAGCGTGAAGACCTTGTCACGACCGTGACAAGGGTAGAAGTAGGTTATTGACTGAAACCACGTCAAAGCATTACGTGAAGAACTTTTCTCCTATTTTTTTGCCACGTTCCTACATCTCCTCCACCACTTCAGCAAGGCCCAATGCAACAAAGTCCAATTTTCAAGCCCATTAATGGTTCTATAAATAGCATAAGTTTTATGAAGAAACTAGAGAGCAATTTTTATTCGATTTTCTGCGGAAGCTCTGCCGATTTATTTTACGACCCTGTTTCTATTTCTGCATTATTTTCAGTTTTTCATTCTTATTGTATCCAAACCAGCCATATAACAATTTCCAACATCAGGAAATTGTTATACATTTACTTGCTTCTAAACCTTCAGAATTTGTTTATTTTCGATTTCCGCCAACTCCAAGCTTTCCGGTCTGTGGAAGAAGGAGTGTCTGCTATAATATTTGTTAACCAGGTTTTTTATTATATTGCAAATTTTAATATTTATAATGTTTATTTATTTTTCTGCCATGAGTATTTTATTATTTGTTTTTCTGACTCTGTCTGGTTCAACATCAATGAGTAGCTAATTACCTTAGGGCGGTATGTAGTTAAAACAACCTTAATCGGTAAAATTTAATCATAGGCTTAAAATAATTAATAACTTAACATTCTGGCTGATACTTTTTAATTAAAATCGACCCTTTCGTTACGAGAGTAAGAAAAGAGTATTAGGTTAGGTCAAGACCACGAGAGTGTGAGATTTTAACCAGATAGCTAAAGTTAGGCATTTAAATTAAACACAGCGAGAGCGCTTTAAAATAAATTAGAATTACTAAGTTTCCAAAAATTATCTCTAAACACTTATGGGCTAGCGAGAGCAGGCATAGGGCTTTAGGGGTAAGATCTGAGATAAGACCACGAGAGTGTGAGTTGAGGGTATTTAAACTGGTAACCTCTACCGAATAGATTAAGTAAACACCTTTATAAGCCTAGGTTAGATTGACCCACCTAAGTTAGTATAATTACATACCGACCGCCTTAGTATTATTTTATTAAAACTTAAATTTAATTCCGCCTTTAATATCTTAAAATCAACAAAAAAATCGTGACAACCATTCGCCTTAGCTAAACTAGAAGTTCATCTAGCACTAAGTAACCATAGAGTCCCTGTGGATCGATAATCTTAAATATTACTTCGATAGGCTGTGCACTTGCAGTTCAGATACCGCTAGACACATAATTAGACACGTCTTTAGCCCATCAGGATATTAATGAGGTGTTAGACTTGGCTAAAAGATCTAAAAGACCTTGTCTTAATTTTAAGGTGGATTTTGAGAAATAATATGATTCTGTTAGTTGGAAATTCCAGGATTATATGTTGACCAGATTCAATTTTTGTGAGAAATGGATGTCTTGAATGAAAGTTTTTGTCTTTGCTAGGAATCTTGCGGTGCTGATAAATGGGTTTCTTACCCAAGAAAGTAGCATTCAGAGGGACCCCTTTGCTCCTTTACTTTTTCTCCTAGTGGTAGAAGGGCTTAGTGGTTTGGTTGTGAGGGCCCATGAACTTGGTTCTTACTCTGGCCTTAGAATTGGGAATTCTAGGTTGGTAGTGTCTCACCTTCAGTATGTTGATGACACTCTTCTAGTGATTGATTCATCTTTAGATAATTTGTTTGTATTGAGGTTATTCCTACATGTTTTAATAGGGTTTCAGGTCTTCATGTTAACATCTTCAATAGTAGTTTTGCCGGGGTTAATGTAGATCTTCTCTTTCTAAATTCGACCAAAGGCTTTCTCCATTGTGAGATAACATCTTTTCCTTTCAAGTACATGTGGTTGTCAGTGGGGCTAACCCCTCAACTTGAGTCTACTTAGGATCATTTGGTTGATTTATAGGTTAAAAGACTCAAATCTTGGAAGAATAGATATGTGAGACCAGGTGTAGAGTGATTCTCCATAATTCAGTACTTAATGATGTTCCTATCTTCTTGTTGTCCTTTCTGAAAATACTTGTAATGGTTTAGAAGAAGACTGTGGCTTTACAAAGAAGATTCCTTTGCGGGTGAATAATGTGTCTAAGATTCCTTTGATGGTATAATGGTTCTCCTTAACTCAGTGTTTCATGTTATCCATATCGTTTTCCTGTCCTTTCTAAAAATACTTGTAATGGTTTGGAAGAGGATTGTGACTTTACAATGAAGATTATCTTAGGGGTTAAGAATATGTTTAAGATTCCTTAGGTGAATTTGGATGATGTTTGTAAGCCAAAAAGCATGGGGGATTAAGAGTGATGAATCTTCTAGAAAAATGGATTAAAGGTTGCTTATATGGGTTTTAGGGCTTTGGAGAGATATTCATATAGCTAGATATGAAGATATATCTTTCTCCTCTCACAGTGGAGGTAAGGCTATGGTTTTTGTTATTTTTCCTTCTGATGGAAAGAGACATCTCTCCTTATGACAAAAGAGGGAGGTGCCTCTGATTGGTTTTCTGATGGCATTATTAGAGAAATGAGATCAGGTCTTCAGGTTTATATTTGGTAGGACCTTAGTTATGGAACATCCCCTTAAAGTCTAAGTATCTTCATTTTTTCTCCAATTCTCCCCCACTAGAAAGTTTGATGGGAGGGATAGGGCATGTTGTCAATAGAGACTTGATCTGGGACTTTAGATGGAGAAAATCCTTATTCCTTATAGTGTTTCCCACTGTTAAGTAGTTTCATGCCTTACTTAGAGATGTTATCCTTGCCATTGACAAAGATAAGTAGATTTGGAAGTATTATAGGGACGATACTTTTTAAGTGGCCTCCACTTACCTTGTTCAATGGGGGGTTCTGACTTCTTTTATGGTGCCACTTTCGTTTTAGAGTCATATTCTTTCCCTTATGTGGAGTGGTTGGGCTCTGTCTAAGATCTTGGTTTTTCCAAGAAATTGTTGCAAGATTGATTCCCTTCTAGAGTTAACATGTTTATAAAAGGGGTGTTATCATACAATAGTATGCTCTCTTGATATTTTTGTGGGTTTTTGGATGAGACTTCTTCTCACCTTTTTATTACTTATGAGATAACATTGTCAGTGTGGTATTGTGTTTTCAGGTGGTTGGATGGAATTTAGTTATACACAAAGATCTTAGGTTTCTTTTTGAGTTTTTCCTTTCTTTAGGAGGGATGGTAAAGTATAGAGGTGGCTACATTATGGCTTGCGATGTTGTAATCTGGTTTATTTGGAAAGTCTGAAATGTTATCATATTTAAGGAGTCATAAAATCAGTAAGAGAAATGGAAGAGATGGGTATATTTTTGTCTTTTAATTGGTTTTTGGGTAGGGTGGGAGAAGTATTGCAGCTTTGTGAATTACCTTTAGAACTCTATCATTTAACTACACCTATAGTGGATAGAGAGTAGGTGTACAGTGCACCTAAACGGGGGTGTGGATTAGGTACTTTGAATGAGTTTTGGTTTTAATGAAGTGTTATTCAAATTTCTGGTTTGATGATGTTTAGAAAGTGGTAAATGCAGGAAAAGTAAATAACACCGACGATATATCTTAGTTCCTCTAACAATCTGATAGTACTCTAGTCCCCTTACGCGGTAAAAGATTTCAATAGTATTAGAATCTTGTACAAGCCTATCCTAGTCATTATACACAAGTTACTAACTTAATAAATAAGGAACATTCCTTTATGATTTTACACAGTAGAAAAAGAGAACAATCCTCCCTTTTTCATTCTCTTGTTTCCAATAGTCATGGACAACAATGTATACACAAATCGGGATTTTGTAAGATATTTGAAGTTGTAAGACTTTTATCAATTTCTACAATTGATCTCATATTTCAAGTAAACAATTAACAAGATGTTATACACAAAATGCTTAGATAAAATAAGGTGAAACTTTTTATGATGCAGTGAAATTGAATGCAAACGTTTTCAATCAAAAGTATGTAACACAAGGCACTTTGTTTAAAATGAAAATTTAAGCTTGAATTGTAATGAAAGAGATGAAGAAACAAAATTTGATAGGTTTTTATATTAGGGAAATTCCTTTCTGAACAAGCATGTAATCATGAAGAGATGTCATGATTGAAGTATGTAATATGAAATCCGTTAGAATTAGATTTTGAGTAAAACATGCAAATACTTCAGTGATAACCGGTTAACACATAATCGTAACCAGTTATAACTGAAGTGTTTTCTAAAATTTCAAAACTTTGGAATGTGTAACCGATTAACCAAAAGGTATAATCGGTTACACCTGATGCTCCAAAATAAAGAATTGAAAAATTCGTCTGTGTATCTTGTTACCCAAAAGGTGTAATTGGTTACACCTAATGCAACATGGAAAAATACCTTTAGAAAAAGTTTGAAACAAAATCTTTTAAATGTCAAATGTTAAGTAATGCATCAAGATGAAATGATCAACATATTTTTGAGCACTATGGTAAAACATATGATGAAATTGTAACTTATATCTCTGAATGATGTGATCAATGTAGAGTTGTCAAAATGGGCGATGCCACATGGACCGGTCCGCCAGGCCGGAAATTCCTAGGGCTTGATACTTAAAATTAGAGTTCATATTTTTCAGGTTTTTTTTAACCAATCCCTAAAAAGCTCTCTACCCATTAGGACTAGCCCATATGGGTCTCGGGTAGCCCATTAGACTCATATCACTATAAATTTTAGAAAAATTATATTAATACTTATATTGTCTTACTCCAAAATAACACATTGTTTTTTCTCACCTCACTAAATTTTATCTCTATTATATTCAATCTTTCTCTTTTAAATACTAATATAATCAACACTCTTTTCTCGTATTCTATTAGTTTCTCTTATGTTAAATATTTGAGTATTACTTTATACAATTTAGGCATGTATTGCTTTAAAAACGCCATTATAGTATTTATAAAAGATAATATAGTACATAAAAATGTATTATGTTTAAAATAATTAAAAAAAATTATTTATAATAAATTTTATGACTTTTTTTTTATTAAAAAAAAAGCCATTTAAGGTCGGGTAGCTCGAAGCTCGTCTAGGGTCGGACTTTGGTAGTAATTTTCAAATCCATATTAGAAATAAGTTTTTTTGGCTCAACCCTAGGATTAAATAACCCATTTTGACAGCTCTAGATCAATGTTTTAAGCTCCAAAGTTATCTTTGATATTGTTGAACGAAATATGACTTGATACTTTAGTTTAGACTATGAGACTTTTTCCATCCTTTGACTTTGAACGTGATCTTTTAAGTTGTCTTTATCAAAACACATAGTTAGAGAGAGAAGTTTGACATAGAATGTTTGTTCTGATTCATATCGTGTTAGGATCTGATCTGTTGATGGTGGATTTGTTTATTTTGAGATCTAGTCTACGAGTAATGATATGGTTCTTTAACATTTGTGATTTTGCTTCTGACTGTTCTCCGATGTTTCATTTTTTTTTGTTGAATTTCTTTTTTCTTCTTATATATTTTGTATCTGGACACCTTTTTATTATGTTTTGTATTTATTTATTGTAATTTGATTTTTTATTAATATATTTATTGCATTAAAAAAATCTTTCTTATGTTATTTTGAAAGAAAAATACTTATTTGTTGTAATTTGATTTTTTTTATTAATATATTTATTGTCATTAAAAAAAAATCATTCATGTGTGATTTGGAAAGGAAAAAAATTTACAATTAAAGTCAAATATCTTTAACTATTTAAGATTGTAAATGGTTGACGATATACAAAAAAATTTGCATTGACAATTATAAATTATATTCTATTTGTGTAGTATTGTTTCTTCTGTTGTTATACTTTATTTAAACCATCTTAGTTACAAATGTATCATTGTTTCTTCAATCAAATTACTAAAACTTTTTAAATGTTCACACAATAAAGTTATGCAAATTCTATTATTTTTTCTCATTAGATTTTTTAATTCGTTAATATAAATTAGACTGTTTGTTTAATAATTGAATTTGTCCATATTATTATAGAGATGAAAATAAGCACGGTCAGAAGAATTTAGATTATCCTAATTACTATATTTAGCAATCACACGAGGTTTTTTGAAGTATTCAATTCTAAAAAAGTTTGAACAAAAGGTCAACATTGGAATACCGTTTCTTGCCTGCAAAGTTTGTTTTAAGCATACATTTGGCATGGTGTATTACACATTGCATGTTCATAACTTGTTAAGTTGAAATTACTACATTTTATAAACATCATGTTTGAATTGTTTAAATTGTATATATACTGAGAGGAGAGTGAGAGTGAAGGAAATTCACTATTAGCAGTATTAATTCAAATCTTAAACAATCCTAGTTTATAACTTCTCAATTAATCCCTACCCAGTGTAACTTCTACCTAGAAATCATCATCTAGATATGAGAAATCACCATCTCACTCTCTTCAATCACACATTGTGATCATAACAGAATATTACAAAGAAAAGAAGAACACTCTTCCAAGACAAACAACTTGATCTTGCTTAAAAACTTCAATCAAGAACAAATACTCATGCTTAAAAGTTTAGAATGGACAACATACAACTCAATAAACTCAGTACAACCATAATATCATAATGATAAAAGAGTGGCTCATAAATACCAATTCTCCTAGAGAGTGGTTCACAAACAAAGCCCTAATGTTTACATTTTTTCTGTTCATGACTTGTTCTCAAAACTAGGTTACAATGCTTCTATTTATAACATTTTTCCCAATTGGATTTAGGCCTTCAAAACACAGTAAATTTGTTGTTACAAATATGCAGAAGATCCTGCTACAAATTAGGTTTTCCATCAAATCTTCCAAAATCTCCTTATTTGGAAAGTATATATTTCTTTGTGAATTTTGATTAAATATTCTCGACCTTTAAATCAACACCCCTTTAAATCAACGCCACATATGATTGCATAATATATCAAGAATATTCTGCATTTGTTAAAATATAACAGAACCAATCACTCTAGTTTAGTACAGGCACAATGTCATATGCGATGTCGTGGGACATCTTCTTTGACATGTTCCAGAACAACAAAAGAAACCTCCAATATATTCTCCTCAAATTCAGGACTCCTATCATTAGCTCCATAATATCTTCACAGTTAGAACCTAAGGATTCTCCTTGAAAATACCTTGAAAAATAGCTCCACCTTGAATCTCTTAGTATTTTAAAACACCTCCACCTATGATAGCATAATATTCTATAAAATATTCTGCATTATTCAAATCATAAACCCATCACTCCAGCTCCACATACCAAGACGTCATGACATCTATTTTTGACATCTGTCTGTAACACATGACAGTAATATTGTCATGACAGTTGCAAATGTTTCAACATCTGCCTCGACATTTGGCTCAATATCTGCCTGTTATTAAAACCCCATATGTACTGATGTGTGTGCCACCATGTTAGGACATCTTGTTTGACATGTTCTTCCATAATATATACCATGTTAATTTAACATATGGAACTTCTTATTCAACATGTTCCAGCCATATTAGTTTTACCAAACATAATGCCAATCATAAAATCATAGAATTAACAAATCCCTTCACTTATACCCCAAATAAATAATTGTCTTATTTACCCTCACTTACTCTCCACAATTACCACCATGTCTTTCTACTTACTACAACTCTAATTATTTTATTTATTACAGTATATTATCATTATTACCTAACTAATGAAATCAATTAACAACAACTCCCTCCATAATTTAATTTAAATACTTATTCTACACCATGGTCAACAAATATTAAATTAAAATAGTAGAATTAATCCTTACTCCCTTCACCACTGATTTCTACATTATTAGTCACACACCCCTACTACCCTCAAGATTCACTGCTTAAGGTCACTACCCCTAGTCACTGTTACACCGAACACAACGAATGCACAACAAACACACAATTATTCACAAATAATAATAAAAAGGAAAACGGGGCGTTACAAATCCCCCCCACTTAGAATATTTTCGCCCTCGAAAATTTACCGGATACGAACTACCCCGAACATGCTCTCGCTTCCAAATAGTCAACTCTCATGCCATGAAAGGCAACACCATGAATAACACAAAACAACAAACTACCTTATCAACGACAACAACAACAAGACGCAATGCTCACGCAATTCACTCGACGGCCAATTAAAGATACAAAGCATAACTGAGATAAAAACATACATGTTTATTATGAACCAGAACACCACACGATCGTTACCATCACCGTATGCAACACTATCTTAATTCCCCATCATAAAAATTAGCTACTCTCACTCGAACCATCACCATAGAAGCGTGGCCACAACAAGGATAAAAGTAAAAAGTTCCACGACCCAACAATGGCCCAACCACTTCCACATAGCCCGACTACCAATCTCGTTGTCGCACAATATCAAGAAAATGATCCTATCATTTACCAGCCGAACATGCAACTAATACCTCCATTTACCTAGTAGTAAATGATTAACAATTACATTTTTCACTACCTCACTCCCATTCTGGAACGTCCAATATTCTCATTATTCCTGCGGGTTTTATCGTTCGACCTTTGAACTCTTAGAAGTCACACACGTATGGACAAACTGCACCACATCATGCTTTCGTTGCGCACTCTAATTACTCGTAACCCTCAAATCAACCAAGATCACATCCAACTTCTGACTCTTTCTAACAATCGCCAGAAACTTATTATTCACTTTTAATATACCCAACTTCTCACTCTACTCCATTAACTTGCACACCAGACACAAGTCTCTGAATTACTAACTTTATTCCAACTCTATAACCATCATAGCAGACACATGAAAAGGTTCCCGACTTAACTCATCAGGAATTCCAACCATCCTTGTCGTCACATACTTTATTCCTTTAAGCCAATCAGGTATTCTACACTCATGTGATCACTTAAACACTTCAAACTTAGATCCATAAAAATAATATCTCCATATTTCCAACACAAATACATCCACAATTGATTCCAAATCTTGAAGAGGATAGATACTTTTGTGACGTCCCAATTGTCGTAAATCATAAGATGCGACTTTACCCTCTTGTATTAAGACACTGACAAAACTCATCTTAAACATATAACAACATCACAATACCATAACACCATTACAACGACATAAAGGTACATGTTTCCAATTAATTTCAACAAGAAAAGTTTCCATTTTCACTTCTAGATCGCGCTAAGCGAGTGCCAGCTCGCGCTAAGCATGTTCGCTTCTACCTCGAGGAGGAGAAATCCTTCCATACCGCGCTATGCACGCTCAACAGTACTAAGTTCCCTTCGCAAAACCTGGTACAAAACTCAGTGATAATAACCAACTAGTTCCAAGAATATTATACTCCCCTTAACCCACTTCTGAGCTTCCTCATGGTAGAACTACCTTTACTTTAGATGTATCCATAACAATACTTTAATATGAATTAATATAATAAGTAATCATGGTCTCACCTTTCCATTTACGCCCCATTGAATCAGCATTCTAACGCTTCAAGTCCCACGCAAATTGGATTCTCGATTCATGAATTTTGGAGGAAAAAATAATTACCTACATCATGTTCTATATTTATATTTTCAATCCAAGGCATATAATCATACTTCTACCTCACCATCACAGTTGCACGACAACAACAAATAATGCACAATCAATCTCTCGTCTCACGATTGAACATATCAAAACATTGATGAAAACACACATAGAATCGTGTTAACACATACTAACACAATTACAACAACATTGATACCATGAATCTCAACATCTTATACCCACAAACCACCAGAAATATATCCAAAAATAGCTTAACAACCTTCGGTTTCGGTTACCACCTTCCATATCTATTCTTCTTACGGGATCCCGACTCACTCAAGATTCCGTTGACATGATATTTCAACTCATAACAAAAGTAATACCATCAGGGAATTTCTAATCATTTGTGATTCATCACAATTCAAGACCCAAGATATCTGAACATAACTATGAGTTTCCATACTACTCACCGATCAACATAACCTCATGCCATCATCCTTTTCTTTACTAATAATACTAAAGTTCTTCAAGGTGGCGTCATTGATCTCACGATTACCATTTCCAGTAAATTTTATGATTTCTTTTTCTGTTCTACTAATTTTGATGTTGACATCCCGTATGGTGCTATAGAATCTAGTACTATGGACAAGATCAATAGAGAGTTCCACATCTCTCTCTAACGGCACATCTGATATATCCTTTAGAAACACATTTGAAACTCACACACAACTGACAATTCATCATTGCGACCTTACTTCCAATTTCCATAACACCATCTTCACAATCATGGCACACATCAGAGCCTCTTCTCCATAGAGTTCTTCTACTCACTTAGCATAAACAAACCTTGACTCTTCACTTTCGTCAAATTTAAGTTCACTATCTACTCTCTAAGGTGTAACCATCAATAATATATGACCGACACACCTAAGCCTCGAATCTGTCTTATCTTCAGATATAGGAATTTGCATCGACTAACCAAAACACTCTGTGAGCTCTTGGCTTAAATCCAAACAATTCACTGTACATACTATTCCAGCTAGAAAGGCCCTTTTATCCAATCCAACATGATATCATACACTATCAACAAGAGATTAAGGGTGATCAGTTCCTCAATTTGTTGATAGATATCCGACAATCACGATAGGGCATAAACCATCCCTACAAAGTTATAATAGGGTTAAATGATGAAATGCAATCACTTCGTGAGAATAATACCTTTGAGTTAATGAAGTTGCTAAAGGGTAAAAGAGAATTGAAGAATAAATGGGTTTATCGGATTAAGCAAGATGGGTGTACTTCTCAAAGAAGATACAAGACTCGTTTGGTGTTAAAAGGTTTTAAACAACGGGAAGGTGTTGGCTTTGGCGAGAGTTTTTCTCCGGTTGTGAAGATGTAATCTATTTGAGTGGCTTTTGGGCTAGCCGTTAGTTTTGATTTGGAAGTAGAACAATTGGACATGAATACGACTTTCCTTCATGGTGATCCACATGAAGAAATTTACATGGAGCAACCAGATGGATTCCAAGAGAAAAGCAAAGAAGACTATGTTTTGAAACAAGAGCCTCACCAATGGTATCAAAAGTTCAACTCGGTGATGATTGAACATGGGTATAAAATGACTAAGGTCGATCATTGTGTTTTTTTCCGGAATTTCTCTGAAGATGATTTCATTATTCTCTTCCTTTATGTTGATGATATGTTAATTGTTGGAAATATTTTACCATGAAGGATTTAGGGTAGGATCTAAAAAGTCTTGGTATTGAAATTGTTCGAGATCGGAATGAGAAGAAGTTGTACCTGTCACAAGAAAAGTATGTGAAGAAAGTCCTTCAGCATTTTAGTATGGATAAGGCCAAAGCGGTGAGCATTCCACTTGCTTCTCATTTCAAGCTTAGTCATAAACTATGTCCATATACAGACGAAGAAAAGTTGAGTATGAAGAACATTTCATACTCGTCGCCGGTTGGTAGTTTGATGTATGTTATGGTTTGTACAAAACTCGATATTGCTCATGTCGTGGGAATAGTGAGTCGTTATCTCTCAAATCCGGAAAATGATCATTGGGAGGTTGTGACGTGGGTGATGAGATATTTACGTGGTACTTTGAATTTGAGACTAACTTTGGGATGTAAGAAGCCTATTTTGGTTGGGTATACGGATTCGGATCTAGCCGGAAGCTTAGATGATCGAAAATCCACTTCGGGGTATATGGTGACTTGCCTGGGGAGTCATGGCTTGGCAATCAAAGTTGCAAAAGTGTGTTGCATTCTTTACTACTGAAGCCGAGTTTATAGCCGTCGTAGAAGGCTCAAAAGAGTTGTTATGGTTGAGGAAATTTGCAACGAAACTTGGTGTGAAACAAGAAAAATATGTCTTATTTTGTGATAATCAAAGTGTCATTCACTTATCGAAGAATTCCTCCTTTCACTCGAGGTCAAAGCATATTGATGTACGTTATCATTGGATTCGTGATACATTAGATTCCAAGTTTATGGAGCTTGAGAAGATTCACACCGATGACAATGGTTCTAATATATTGATGAAGGTGCTGCCTAGAGGAAAGTTTGAGTTTTGTCGTATGGAAGCCGAATTGGTGTTGCCCTTAAACTAGTCGGTCGGGGGAGTTTGTTGGGTTATCCTTCCTATTTGGACAGGTCCAAATTGATGCGGGTTAGTGGCACATTTGTTTTTATGCCTTTTTTATTACCCAACAAAGAGAATTAAGTTAATTTTATCAATTGTGTGTGAAAGACAACAAGAAAAGTAAAGAGAAGAGTGAAATTCCGCAGTCTTATTTCAACACAGCGCATTTCCACTAAATCGAAGATTGCACAAAATCCAACAGTCGATTATCCTAAAATTTTGACACAACGTTCATGACTCATAGGAGCATATTCTGAGCGATTTTCATTGGATCCAAATCTTTTTAAGTTGGTTTGTCGAGTCCATCTTTGAGGTTTGGATTTCTTGGTATTTTTAGGTTGTTTTGTCTCTCTTTATTATTGTTGTATTCCAAGATTGATTGCAAATATTGATGATGTTTATGTATGTCTCTAACTAGTGTTAGAGAAAACCTTGATCGTACCCATTAATTTATAATAGTGGAGGATTTAAGTGGTATACGGGTCCGTGGTTTCTTACTCCTAGTTAACGAAGGTTTTTCCATGCTAAAATTTGGTTGTGTTGTTTTATGTGTTTGTTGATTGTCGTTGCATTTGGTATTTGGGAGAAATTGTCTTGTGTTGGATTATTTTGTTGCGTTTGTGGATTTCCTCCCAACAATCGAATGATTCCTCGTGTATGACATCAGGTTACAAAGGAACGTTTTAAACCCTCCACACTATATAAAGTTCAATATACGTCATTTTATATATTCTCTCATTCATACACTCATAATACTTTCTCACACAATCACTGACTTAGATGTTGAAATACTAACTTTCTAAGTCTGGGCTTTTCTACCGTACCAGAAACTAATTTCACCATATCAAAACTTTGTTTTATTTGATCTCCATCTATTTCTATTTTTCGTTCCAATCTAGAACACTGACATTATGAGATTTGAGATTTTTTTACGAAGGTGATCCTAAGTCGAAAATCTTTAAAATATGCCCAATATTGTATCATATAAGAAACAAAAATATATACCTTTCATTTAAATTTGAATAGATATAGATTAATTTAAGGATTATACTTTGTTTTATTTGCATATTTGACTATTATTCAATTTAATATTGAGTTTAATTAGGATCTATTATTTTTTTTTGCAATTAGAATTAGTTTATAATTTTTGTTGTTGTCGGGTTTATCCCCTTTTTTTGGTCTAAAAAGGATTCTCTCTTATATAATATCTAGATTAAAAAAAAAATCAATATTAAAAAAATACTTCAGACATTTAACCAAATCATTGTCAATAATATTCACAGATTTTATTTTTGACTAATATTATTGAAAAAAAGTAAAATTTTCATCTTTATTGAAGTTTTTTATTTTGACCATATCGTTTTTTACCTATAAGACTAGAACCTCAAAAGATATAAAATATTATAAAGAGATTTATTTTGAAATTAGAGATTACCATCTAATAAACACATTGACCGAAGATAAAAAATAAAAAATCTACTATTAAAAATAATTATTTTTAAATAATCTAATAACTGGAATGCTGAAATTTATTTTTTAAGATGAACAAATGAAATTTGTATCTTTTTATTTTATATCTTTGCATCACTATCAATTGAAGTCATTTTATAAGTTTGTATTATACAAAACTCTTTTCCCATTTATTTTTATTGATTTATTTCTTTTTTATTGAAAGGGGTTACTCAAACCCCCTTTAAAATTCACTTTAAAAATTGCTATTATCATCTAAAAGTGTTTGAGTGGTTTTGACGCTAAAATTTATTTGAACCGTAAAAATAAAATATGCGGTTCAGTTTGATTCGGTTGACTTTTAAAAAAAAACTGAATCAAATCAAACCAAACCAATGTGATTTAGATTGATTCGATTAATTCGGTTTTTACAAGATTTTTATTGAATTTATACATATATAGAGAACAACATAATTTTGTGTTTAGTCTTTCATACATTACAAACAACCAACCATACTCATCATATTTAGACAAAAAATTCTCACTCAATATACAAAAATCAATTTAAACAAAAGTGAAAAAAATAGAAACATAAAATAATATAAAAACATATTATAATAAAATATAAAAAAATAGAGGAGAGGGAGATTAGAGAAGATAAAAAACAAAAAACATAAGAGATATGAGATTAGATAATAAAAAAAAGTGCAATAACAATGTAATAAAAAGATAAAATAGTAACGTAAGATGAGAAATTAGTGTAGAACAAGTGAGACATACATGTCAAAGAAGATGAAAAGAATTTGCAATATTATTATGAAAAATTTGAGAAGGTTAAAACTAAAAAGCTAAATGTGAGTAAGAGAAAATATATCATAATTGTAAGTAAGATTAAGGCACAATGAATTTATGTTTGGGCTTAAATATGGGATAACTGAAGTTTGAGTTATAACATAATGTTGTTTGGTTTGTTTTAGTTCGGTTTGCAAAATACAAATTAAAAACCAAATCAAACCGTCCGATTTTTTGTTAAAAAATAACCCAAACAAATCCGAATCAAATACAATTTTTTACGATTTCTATTTGATTTGATTTAGTTTACTATTTTTTATTGGATAAATTTGGTTTTGAGCATCCTACTATTGTTAGACATGTAAGACATGTAGATTGATAAATACAAAAGATATTTATATAAACATTCTAAAAATATATTGGACCAAAAATATTAATAAAACAAATAAATAAAAAAAGTTACTTTGACTCAAACCCACTTAATGATTTATCATCTCTCTCTCTTACCAAGTCACCTAATTTGGCATCTTGACTCCTTTATATATCTCCACTCTCTTCAACCTTTCACCCTTCCAATCTCTCTCTCCTAATTCACTCTCTCTCCTAATTCACTCTCTTCAACATGGCAGTGGAACTCATGGGGTTCCCAAAATTAGATGAACAAAAAGCTATCCAAGAGGCTGCATCAGAAGGTCTCAAAGGCATGGAACACCTGATCCTAACCCTTTCTCATCAACCTACTCAATTAAACACTCAACTCACCGACCTCACCGTCTCCAAGTTCAAAAAACTCATCTCTTTACTCAACCGAACCGGTCACGCCCGGTTCAGACGAGCCCCGGTTCAATCTCCACTGGTTCAACCTCAACCCACACTTTCTTCATCTTCTCTTCCTCCTCCTCCTCCTCAAACATCAACCCCGAAGCAGTTCCTTTCTCCGCCACCGTCACTCTCACCTCCCCTTGCACCGACACCAATTTCCATCCGTCACGCGCCGTCCACCTTTCCCCAACCGCAACATCACAGCCTCACTCTCGATTTCACAAAGCCAAACGACGTCGTTCTAAGCTCAAACGCGAAAAACTCCATCGTCGAACTCGAATTCTCCAAGGACACCGCAACGTTCAGCGTTTCCTCCACTTCCTCTTTCATGTCATCCGCCATCACCGGCGACGGAAGCGTCAACGGGAAACAAGGATCCTCGATCTTCCTCAATCCAGCAGCGACACCAGCTATCTCCGGAGGAAAACCGCCTCTCTCGTCAGCACCATCAAAAAAAAGATGCCACGATCACGGCGATCACTCCGACGGTGTTTCCGGCTCAAACAAGTGCCACTGTGTCAAACGAAGGTACTACACCACACCATACACCTGCGTAACCGCGTTTTACTCAATCATAACCTTTTTTTTCTTGAACAAGCCGTTTTTTGTTTGACTAGTTTACTTTTTTAAAATATTTTTAAAAAAAAAGTTAGTACTATTAGTAATTGTTTGTTAACGAATCACGTGACTTTGTCGTGTGAGTGGGGTAAGGCAAAGTTTGGAGTCAACGATTTTGGTAGTGGTGTTGTTAACGCTTTAATGAGTAACAGTGTCCGTGAAAGTGACAAAACAACATAGGGTTCTGTTTTTGCTGTCTGAGAAAGAAAACACTAGATAGAAATTCAAACTTGGTATAATAAAATATTTTAATAAAATATAAATATAAATATTATTAATAACCAAATTTTCGAATTTGATATTTTCAGGAAAAATAGGGTGAAGAGAACCGTGAGAGTACCGGCGATAAGTTCAAAGACAGCCGATATACCGCCAGACGAGTACTCATGGCGAAAATATGGTCAGAAACCGATTAAGGGTTCACCGTATCCAAGGTTTGTACGCTTGATCTGATCTTGACCGTTGATTGTGATTACTTTTATTCAAGACTTGTTTTCTAACGTTTATTTTTTTTTGGTTTGATCAGAGGTTATTACAAGTGTAGTACAGTGAGAGGGTGTCCGGCGAGGAAACACGTGGAGCGTGCACCGGATGATCCAACGATGCTGATTGTAACGTACGAGGGGGAGCACAGGCACGCGATTCAAGCCGCGATGCAGGAGAACGCAGCCGGGATTGTGGGTTTGGTATTTGAGTCAACGTAAAATGGGAGAGTGGAGACTTTTAGTTTTGTTTAGAAAATTATTATGAGTGGAAATTAAGGTGGGGGCTGCGTTGTAAATTTGGTTTATTATTTTATATTTAATTTAATATAGAGATGCACAATTGGAATATCAAGTTATTTATTTATTTATATTTTATATTTTATATTATATCTGCTCACCAAAGTCTTGCCAACCATGATTAATTATTTTAATACTATTAAAAAGACTATGATTATTTATTATGACTTCATGTTGGGGAGAGGTGGTATCCGAGGAGGGTTATAAAGGTAATTATTGAGGTAATTATATTATATTAATTTAGTTGTCTGAGTTTAGTTGACAAATTGGGGCATATAATTATAAAGACTTGTATGTGTTTGAAACTGTTTATATTTTTAAATATTATTTTTAGAGGGTTTGATGTTTTCAAACACGTTGATAGGGTTTTTTCTAATAATAAAACTGGTTGATTTAACCTTTCAAGGCTACAACTCATAATGGAAAATCAAACAATTGGTAACATTTTTTATGCGACAAATTGGTAGTTGGTGGAAATTCAATATAATGCTTTCACATAATGGCCATGATGTGGAAAATGGGGATTAGAATATAAATATAATTTATATATTATCATAAGTTTGCTTTTCGATTTAAATTAGGTCATTTTTAAAACAAGTTATGGTATCTTAACCTACTTTAAAAAATCATTTATACAGTTTTTTTATCTCCTGTTCTGGATTGAAATTAGAGTTGAATGATAAAAGAGTCTACATCTCTTGTATTTTATCCATTTTATTTTGTTATTGGATATGTTTTAGAACAATTGTCATTCAAGAGATATTTTATCTATTTTATTTTGTTATTAGATATTTCTTTTTGGGTTTTGTGGATGGTTTAGAACAATTGTCACTCAAATGACAAATCTTTGTCTCTGTTTTGTTTTGTAATACGACAATTTGTGACACGAGCTCTTACTCAGTCACGTAATTCAGGGATGCGAAAGTCTTTGATGAAATATATATGTCTTTCGGAACAAGTGTTTTAAATATCTTTCTTGTAAGAGGAAACATTTCGTTGTGAGCGACAAAATGTCTTCCTATGCTAGTTAAAGTGTTTTTGCATTTTTTTAGGAGATGGACACGAAAGTCTTTGATGGAATATATATGTTTTTCGGAATAAGTGTTTTAAATATTTTTCTTGTAAGAGGAAACGTTTCATTGAGAGCGACGAACATGTCCCTTTATGCTAGTTAGAGTGTTTTTGAACACTTTTTTAGGAAATTCATATCGTTGGTGACGCACAATGGGGCATACGATCCTTAGTAGATGAATATGTGTAAGCTCATAATTTCGACATATTGAAATTTGGAACTTGAAGCCATTTCTGTGAAAGAATGATGATAGTGAAGAAATTCAAAAAATGTTGACAAGGTTAAAAGCTCCAATATTTCGACAGAAGGATGAGTAATGTTATGGCAAGACAAATTGAAAATTGTTTGTAGTTGGGCATTTGTCAAGTTAAGGGTATCTTTTTCGACACTTCGACAGGGAAGAGTTGTTTGACAGAAGCATTATTTGACAGATGCTGAAAGGGTTGTTTCTTCTTTAAGACTTCGACAGATGAAGAGGTGCAAGGTTTCGTCACCAAAGAAGAGAATTCAAATTTAAAAGTTGCAACTTTTGGCAGTTGGACACATGGAAGGTTCAGGAAAAGAAGTTGCATGCAGGCTGACACTTGTCATTTATTTGTGATTTTTCCGTTCTATGCAGTTACTTTGTTTGTATATAAATAGAATAGTTTTTGTTTAGAATAGGTGTGTGAAAACTGATACAAAATTCCTGTAAATACTCTAAGTACCCAGTGTGAGAGAAAATGAGTTTGATATTTGGAACCATGTACGTTTGAACACCATCCTTCTTTTAAAGTTATTTAAATTACCAGTTTGTTTCATCAAGTTTATTTTATCTTTAAGTTTTATTTACTTTTCTGCAAGTTACATCTTTCAACACTTTTCTTGCTTTCGTTTAAGACTTTACTTTTTTTAATTTCAAACTCAAAGCATTGAATACTTTGACACCATAAACAAAACAAACCACAAACCATTATTCATACTAAGAGTAGTTCGACAGAATAATTGCACATGTGTCCTAGGACTTGTTTGGTTGGTCCTGCAAGTAACCCAGTTTTCTGAGAAATTGGTTAACCAGAGGTTGTTCGCCAGAAATCACTGCGAACAAATTGGCACGCCCAGTGGGACAAGTGCAGTTAATAAAGTCTAATAGAGAACTTTCTTAGAAAAATTGTTCCTTGCTACGTTGTATGATTCTTAGAAGCGGTAAACTAGTCGTAACCGACGTAGAAAGACCAAAGAGAACAAGAGGAAGAAGGATGGCTAACTTGCCAAATGCTTCAAACAATCCTGACGAAACCATTCCAGTTTCCAATCCTATCCCTTCGTCAGGAGCAATACCAGTTTCTGGCCCTGTTTTAGAACAGATTAGGCCTCCATTAGGGGATTCAATACCAACGGGTTCAGGGTCCCAGAATGCGCCTAGTTCTTCCACCATGGGACACGCCAGACCCTTTGGAACCCCTCCCCCTGGAGGAAATACCTTCAGGCCATATCTGAATTATTCTCAGTCCTTGACTGGGAGGGAACAACCATATGGAATGCCAACTTCAATGATGGCAAGCCTACATAATTCGTCACCATTATTCTCTGATGCTATGGTTCAAATGTCATCACCATTGCAGGGATCAGGATATGATGGAAATGGAAATAGAATGAATCAAGTTCCACCAGGTTTCCATATGCCCATTATGACAAACCATTTTGCACAAGTAATTCGTCAACAGATGGATGAAAGCAATCATGATATGGTGCAGGCATTGACACAACAAATGGGAGAGGTGTTCAATCCTTTAATACAAAATACTACCCAAACAAACCAAATATTGGCAGAACAGATGGCACGCATTGCTGACTTTTTTGGAGTCCCTCAAGCACAGCAAAGAATGCAATTGAATCAGAATCCTGCCAATAGGGCTGTCGAAGAGGAACTTACTATAAACCAAAGGCCATTAGGAAACCCTCATGAAAATCCCAGGGGCCAAGAGGTGATAGTTGAACAACCTAATGCAGAAGAGCCCATTCGACAGGAACCAAGAAGAATAATAGTCCAGATAGACCAAAATGCTGATGAAATATTACAGCAGAGAATGCGTTACAATAACCTGCCTGTCGAAAATAATATTGCCACCATGGTTGAGATAATAATGGCGCAAAATGGAGTGAACGTAGGATTACAAAGGCCTAGTTATACTTCCCCCTTGTCTGAATTTGTCTTACAACAAGAATTACCACCAAGGTGGAAAGTCCCCAAATTCACCAAATTCTCAGGGGACACTAGTGAGTCCACCATAGAACACGTAGCGCGTTATTTGATAGAGGCATGAGAGATTGCTAATAATGAGAACTTAAGGATGAAATATTTCTCAAGTTCTCTGACAAAAAATGCTTACACTTGGTTTACTTCTCTTCCTGCAACTTCAACATTCACATGGACCCAATTAGAAAGATTGTTCCATGAACAATTCTATATGGGGCAAACCAAGATAAGTTTGAAAGAGCTGGCAAGTGTCAAAAGAAAATTCTCTGAACCTATAGATGATTATTTGAATAGGTTTAGATTATTAAAAGCCAGATGCTTTACACAAGTGCCGGAACAAGAACTAGTCGAAATGGCTGCAGGGGGTCTGGATTATTCCATAAGGAAAAAACTAGATACCCAGTACTTGAGAGACATGGCACAACTAGCGGATAGAGTAAGGCAAATAGAAAGACTAAAAAATGAAAAATTTAGATCAAATAAAAACAAGAAGGAAAGAGTGGCCTATGTGGGTATAGTTCAGGAAGAGGATTATGACGAAAATGAACCAGTCATTTTCGACCAGCAGGAAATTGATCTGGCAGAACTAAAACAAGGCCCTCCATATTCCTGTAAAGTTTTAGCCCCGTCGAATGGAAAAAATCCAGTCGAAGTGGAAAAGAATGACAGGTTCCCTAAAAGAACCTATACATTCGACATCACCAAATGTGATGAAATTTTTGATTTATTAGTCAAAGATGGTCAGTTAATAAAACCAGCAGGCACTAAGGAGCCTCTTGTAGACCAACAGAAAAAGAGAGGTTTTTGTAAATACCATAATTTCTTGGGTCATAAAACTTCTCAATGTTACCTTTTCAGGGGTCTTGTCCAGAATGCAATCCAAAATGGAAGGCTGAAGTTTGGAGACAAAGCCAAGCAACAGATGATGATTGACTCCAATCCCATGCAGGTTGTGGAGGCCAATTATGCTGAACCAGAAATGGTAAACGTGGTCGAAATGGAGATCATGGTGGAGGAAAGTTTTGAAATGGTAGAAGTTACTGAAAACTCCGACACCAACTTCACCATGATAGAAGCTGCTGAAGGTTTCGACACCCATGTAAATGTGGTGGAGGGGGCTGATGACCTTGCAGACCAGGCTGAGGAAGAAGAAGTCAAAGCTTCTGAAGACTTCGACAGTGAGAATGCCAATGAAACTACTGAAGGTTTCGACGAAAGAAATACAGTCAAGGTGGGCAGAAGTTTCGACAAGAAAAACTATGAAAGAGATGCTGAGCAGGGGGTGATCTGGGATACTTTAGGAGAATCAAATGGGAAGTTCGACTTCATGGTGAAATATTCAGCACTACCAAGCTCCAAAACGGATATCAACAAAATCAAACCCACAGGATGGGGAGATTCTGTCAAAAATGATAATGAAGAGGAGGGTAACAAAACCCTCATTGTCCAAAAAGAGGCCACTGAGGGCCTTAGCCAAGATAAGACCAAAACAACAGGGACTGATGACAATGCCTTTACTGTCGAACCAATAAACAGTAGTACCATCAAAAATGAAGAACAATCTGTCGAAGGTGTTGCACACTGCTGCAAATACATCTATAAGGGTTTACACCCAAAAGGCAGTGTGAATCAGTCAAAGGAGAATATCCCGGAGGAAATGATGCTAGTCGAAAAAATGAACAAATTAAAAATCACAACTGAACAGAATGCTGGGATTCATATGGTGGAAATCACTCAGAAGGTAGGACTAGACACCAACAAGGGAAAGAAACCTTAAGAGAAACATCAGAAGCTGGTTTACCCAGAAGAGAATGAAAGTCTTGTCGAATTCATCCAGAGGTGTCAAAGGAGAAATGCAAAAGTTATGCTTTGCCCAAGATGCAGTGCTGTGTTCGACAGGAAAGCAGCTGATGACTTAGAAGCAGCAGAAAAGACCCAGAGGAAAAGAAACTGGGGAACAGTCCCACCAACCAAAAATGAAAGATTCGACCCAAGAAGAAGGGAACATCACATCCAAGGAGTGGGAGAAAGACGTTTCAACAATTATAAACCATCCAACAAGCCAAATGACGACAGATGGGTTCAACCTATAAGGGATGCCCAAGGTCAGAAGAGATGGAAGAGTTTTGAGGTGAACAGGGGTGCCTCAATGGAAGTAAAAAAGGAGGCAAGGCCAAAGTACGTCTCTGAAAACTACAAAGGGAAGAATCCTATGTCCAGGTCCCAATGGAGAAGATTCCAAAGACAGAAGAAAGTTGAAAAGGAAACTGTAGAACACAAAAGGGTTGGGTAGAAGGGAGCTGAATCAAGCAAGTATGTGCAGACTACAAGCAAGGGGAGACCTCTGGCAAAAGAAGAATCCCCTCAGAAGAATGGATCTAATGACACCACAGAAATGCAGAGAACAAACAACAAAATGTCAGTGGACGAAGAAGTTACAGATGACTTCAGGTCAGAGTCTGATGCGTCCTTCGACGTAACCTGCAATGTGGTTTTTGTGTTGCCCAGAGATTATGACAGGATAATGGAAGTCGAAGACGAATAGGATGTCATGGCAGATAACAGCATAGGCATTAAGCCTGTATGCTACTACATAATGAACAATGGATGTGTCGAAGAGCAAAATGCCTTCTTCGAAAAGCCAGATGATGCAATGAAGGCTCACTTAAAGCCTCTTTTCATAAAAGGAAAGGTAGAAAACGTGGGTGTCAACAAAATTCTGATAGATGGAGGAGCAGCTGTAAATTTAATTCCTCATTATATGATAAAGAGGATTGGAAAAGATGACTCTGACACTAAGCCTCACAACATGGTGTTGTCCAACTATGAAGGTAAGGTAGGGACAACACTGGGGGTAATACAACTGAACTTGACTGTAGGATCCATTACCAGGCCTACAATGTTTGTAGAGATAGCGTCAAAGGCAAATTACAACTTGCTGTTGGGAAGAGAGTGAATCCATGGGATTGGGGTTCAGGATAGCATCAAAGGATAGCAATCTGGAGGCCAGATGGGATTGTCGAAAACATAGAAGCAGATCAGAGTTACTTCACAGTTGATGTGAACAATGTCACCAGTCGTAATTTCGACAAGAACCTGGCCCATATAGCACCGTGCAATCTTGCTGGTTTCGACCTAACAGCCTCCGACAACGCATATTGTTCCATGTACCTCCACCCTACGCATGGCTTCCAGTGGGATAAAGAAGTAATTGGGGAGACAAATTACACTTGGGGAACTGCCCATGTCAATCCAACTGGGTGGGGAAGTGAGTTCAGTGAAAATGACTGAAGCATCAACTATAGAAAAGATTTCGGCTTATATAGCCGAAAAACAACTCAAAGCGGCCTTAGAGGCTGAGGTAAGAAACATGGTTGTCAAAGCCAACACACAAATTGTCGAAGAACAACATCCTCAAGAAAATATTGAGGAACAACGTACAAAGCAGAATTTAGAAGAAGATTCTAGTGGCGAATGGCAGAGTCAAAGACTTGATGCCATTTATGATGACGAACCCTTGGGGTTTGAAAAAGATCCAGCCCAAACCAATATGAAAATGGTGGTACAGGATCCTTTGGAAGAGGTTAATCTGGGACTGGGGGCAGAGAAAAGGCCAACTTACATCAGTCCCAAGATGAATCCTCAACTCAGAGTAGAAATAATCCAACTGCTGAATGAGTTTAAAGACTGTTTCGCATGGGATTATGACGAAATGCCTGGTTTAGACAGAAATTTGGTCGAATTGAAGTTGCCAATACTGGAAGGGAAAAAGCCAATAAAGCAGACTCCCAGACGCTTTGCACCTGAAATTCTGTCGAAAATCAAAGAGGAAGTCGAAAGGCTTCTAAAATGCAAATTCATCCGTACAACAAGGTATGTCGAATGGATTGCTAATATTGTTCCTGTGATTAAGAAAAATGGCAAACTGAGGGTTTGCATTGATTTTAGAGATCTAAACTCAGCTACCCCTAAGGATGAATATCTTATGCCAGTAGCAGAAATGCTAGTAGATTCTGCAGCAGGCCATGAGTATTTAAGTATGCTTGATGGCTATTCTGGTTATAACCAGATTTTCATTGCTGAAGAAGACGTTCCAAAAACAGCTTTTCGTTGTCCAGGGGCAATAGGAACATATGAGTGGGTGGTCATGCCCTTTGGTTTGAAAAATGCTTGAACTACTTACCAAAGGGCCATGAATTCTATTTTTCATGATTTCATTGAAACGTTTATGCAAGTTTATATAGATGATATTGTGATTAAATCTGCCTCAGGCTCAGACCATATTAACCATCTTCGACAGTCCTTTGAAAGGATGAGGAAGTTTGGTTTGAAAATGAATCCTCTTAAATGTGCTTTTGGTGTGCAGGCAGGGGACTTCTTAGGCTTTGTGGTCCACAAGAAAGGGATTGAAATTAATGAAAACAAAGTCAAGGCCATAATGGAAGCGAAAGCGCCATCGACAAAGAAGGAATTGCAGTCTCTACTAGGGAAAATCAACTTTCTCAGAAGGTTCATCTCCAACCTTAGTGGAAAAACACAGGCCTTCTCACCTCTACTTCGACTAAAGAATGAGGGCTTCACTTGGGGGCAAGAACAGCAAGATGCTTTCGACAAGATCAAGAAGTATCTGGCAAGTCCTCCAGTCTTAATATCTCCTTGTCGAAAAAGAAGTATGAGGCTCTACATATCAACATCTAACAGAACATTGGGAAGCATGCTTTGTCAGGAAGATGAACATGGCGTCGAAGGAGCCATTTATTATCTCAGCAGAGTCTTAAATGATGTTGAAACTAGATATAGTATGATAGAGAAATTATGTTTATGTGTATATTTCTCTTGTACAAAATTAAAGCATTATATAAAACCCATTGATGTATATGTGTCTTCTCATTTCGACGTAATAAAACACATGTTGTCTAAATCTATTCTACATAGTCGAATTAGAAAATGGGTTTTGGCTTTGACTGAGTATTCTTTAAAATATATGCCTCTAAAAGCTGTCAAAGGACAAGTGGTTGCTGACTTTATAGCTGATTACTCCATACTTGGAGATGAAATAAAATATGTCGAAAGAAAACCTTGGAGGTTATATTTTGATGGTTCCAGTCACAAAAATGGAACAGGTGTTGGGGTATTAATCATTTCTCCCAATAAAATTCCAACAAAGTTCAAGTACAAAATAGAAGGGTTTTGTTCAAATAATGAGGCAGAATACGAAGCTTTAATTGCTGAACTTGAAATATTGTTGGAATTGGGGGCAACAGAGGTCGAAATAATGGGTGATTCTGAGTTGGTGATAAAATAACTGACAAAAGAGTACAAATGTGTCAAAGAAAATTTGATCATGTATTTTGTGATAGCCAACAGACTCCTCAAGAGATTCGACAGTGTAGTCTTTAGACACATTCCTAGATTAGAAAATTAGGAAGCAAATGACTTGGCCCAACTGGCCTCAGGCTATAAAGTGTCGAAGGAAAACCTGATGAGAGTTGTCGAAGTAAGAGGAAAAGTTTTATCCACCAGACTGTCCCCATCTGATTTGGAGACCATAAGACTGGGATATGGTGATGAAGAAAACTTTGAAATTTTTAATGTAGATGATCCAGGGGTAGGAGATTGGAGAAAACCTATCAAAGATTATTTACAAAATCCAAACCAGACAGTCGAAAGAAAGATAAAGTATAGAGCTATAAGTTATGTGCTCTTTGGAAATGAATTGTTTAAAAATACTGCAGAGAGAGTTCTACTAAAGTGCCTAGGAGAGACTGAAGCTTATATAGCTTTGTCGAATGTGCATAGTGGTGCATGTGGTGCACACCAGGCAGGGCACAAGATGAAATGGTTACTATTTCGACAAGGGATGTATTGGCCAACAATGTTGAAAGATTGTGTCGAATTTGCGAAGGGATGTCAAGAATGTCAAATTCATGCAGGCATACCTCATGTGTCAGCAAATGAGTTACATTCCATTATAAAGCCTTGGCCATTCAGAGGTTGGGCTTTAGATTTGATTGGTGAAATTCGACCAGCCTCTTCAAAAGGGCAGAAGTACATTTTAGTTGGGGTAGACTACTTCACTAAGTGGATTGAAGCCATACCATTGACGAATGTAGATCAGGAAGCAGTCATAGACTTCATCCAGAAACATATAATGTATAGATTTGGAATACCAGAGACTATAACCACTGATCAAGGATCTGTGTTTACTGGAAGAAATATGCAGGCATTTGCAAAAGAGACAAGTTTTAAGTTGTTAACTTCGACACCTTATTATGCCCAAGCAAATGGTCAGGTCGAAGCAGCCAACAAAGTAGTGATAAATCTGATAAAGAAGCACGTGGGTAAAAAACCTAGAAATTGGCACAAGACTCTGGATCAAATCCTTTGGGCTTGTCGAACGTCTCCTAAGGAGGCAACTAATTCCACCCCATTTAAATTAACCTACGGACATGATGCAGTATTGCCAGTCGAAATCTGTTTACAGTCAATACGAATTCAAAGGCATCATGAGATTCCATCTGAAATTTATTGGAATATAATGATGGATGAGTTAGTTGATTTAAATGAAGAAAGGTTACGTGCTTTAGAATTAATAAGAAGGCAGAAAGAAAGAGTCGAAAAGTTTTACAATAAGAAAATAAAATTTAAAGCCTTTTTAGTAGATGATTTGGTTTGGAAAGTAATTTTGCCCATGGAGAAGAAAGATAGATTGATGGGAAAATGGTCCCCTAAATGGGAAGAGCCTTTCAAAATTCTAAGAGTTTTTTCAAATGGTGCATATGAGGTCGAAGAAATAGAAAAAGACAGAAGAGTGCTGAAAATAAATGGCAAGTACTTGAAGTATAAACCAACATTGCAAGAAATAAAAATAGGAACAGAATGAAATTGCAAATAAAAACTTGTCTTCGCCAAACAGATGGCGTAAAATAACATTACATATGAAATTGCTAAAAATTCTTAAACAAATAAAATTTCCTATTTTCTATTACAAACTACTGTTGAAGGAAGATGGCTTTGAGCTCGTCGAATTTTTTCTTCTGAAGCTGAATTCGACGCTCGCAGAGACTCTTACTGACTGTCAGTTCGTCAATCTCCCTGTGAAGTTGTTGGGCTGATTCTGCATGTTGGAGACCTTTTTGAAGTTCCCTGTCGATTTCTTCTTGGTTGGGTTGTAGAAGGGTGGCCTGGCGTTCTTTCTCTTGGAGGATTTTCTTTTGAAGTTCAGCAATCTGAGTCTGATAAGCCTGAATGTTGTTTTCACACTCAGCAGCAGCTTTGGTGTAATCTTCAGAAAGCTTGTTCAGCTCTAAAATTTTGTCTGTCGAAGAAGCTACGATATTCCATTCTGAAACTTGTTCTTCAGATTTGGCTGTAATGTTCTGAGAAAATTCCTTTTGACGAACCAAGTCAGCGCTTACAGAATCAATCATTGACATCAGGTCCATCACCAGGTGACTCTCTTCAGTCGAAGCCTCCAGCAGATTGGCTCGTTTCAGGAGTTTCTTTAAGTCATACTGTGCAGAAGGATTTTCAGCCAGAGTCTCAAACAGGTCCACCCCAAGGATTTTTACTTTAATCTTATCCATGATGACACTGATGGGTTGAATGTCAGAAGTAGCCCCTGAAGCTGTCGAACCGCTGTGGGAAGAGTCTTGGAAGTTGTACCTGGAATTGAGTAAAGCTTTTAAATATTCCAGAGGCTTTCTGACTTTCAAGCTTTCAATTTCCTCGTGTGATAAGCTTGTCGAACCAGTACCCAAAGGGGTTTCTGTTGGCACTTCTGATGGAGTAGGAACAGTTTGGGTAGTTCCTCCAAGGCTCAAGTTGGTTTCTGGTTGATTCGACAGATCAACCTCTTCTTCGACGATTTCTTTGTCAGCTTCTGTGTTGTCAGTTGGCTCTCGAGCTTGTGCGTCCTGGCCAGGAGCAGCTTCGTCAACTTCTGTTGCAGTAATTGGTCCTTGAGTTGGTGCATCCTGGTCTGGAGCTGTCTTTTCCTCCGCAGTAAAGTCTGGGCGAAAGGGAGAATTATTGCCAGAAGACTCAGAGTCACTAATGTCGAATTCGTCGAAAGTTTGAGGTCCATAGACACCTGCATCTGGGGCGGCTTCTTCTTGAAGCCTTTCAGCCAAAGTCTTCTCAGAATCAGAAGGAATATCTTCTTCTTGGACTTTAGAAGTTTCTTCGACATCAAGAACAACCTAAAGAGAGCATAAAAGGGAAGTTTAAGATAAGAATATATGCGGTCAAGACTAGGAATATTGTCAGTCGAAAATAAATACCTGAGGGATCTCAGTGTGAACGCTTGAGTCTCCACTTTTTTCACTTCTTGAGGGGATTTTGTTGTTTGGACTGGCAGGAGGAGTTCGTCTGTGAACTATGGATCTTTGGGAAGCCACTATTTTTATTCTCATACCTTTGTTTCTTTTCAGAGGTTGAGGTTCAGGAGATTCATCCTCAGACTCTTCGACACTCATTTCCTTTTCTTCTTATTTTCTTTTCTTGGCTGGTGTGCGAGTTACCTGTAGTATGCAAAAAGAAGAGGTATTCAGTATGAAAGAATATTGAGACGCTGTTCGCGGTGATTTCTGGCGAACAACCTCTGGTTAACCAATTCCTCAGAAAATTGGGTTACTTGCAGGACCAACCAAACAAGTCCTGGGACACATGTGCAATTATTCCGTCGAACTACTCTTAGTATTTGTGATTGGTTTATGGTTTGTTTCGTCAATACTGTCAAAGTGTTAAGAACTTTGATTTTGAAAGTAAAGTAAAATTTAAGTTTAGAAAACAAAATAAAGTTGAAGTTTTTAAACAAAAGTAAGAAGTGTCGAAAGCTATAACTTGCAGAAAAGTAAATAAAACTTGCTAATGAAATAAACTTGATGAATAAACTGACAATTTAAATAACTTAAAGGATAAATGGTGTTCAAACGTACATGGTTCCAAATATCAAACTCATTTTCTCTCACACTGAGTACTTAGAGTATTTACAGGAATTTTGTATCAGTTTTCACACACCTATTCTAAACACAAACTATCCTATTTATATACAAACAAAATAACTGCTTAGAACGGAAAAACTATAACTAAATGACAAGTGTCAGCCTGCATGCAATTTCCTTTTCTGAAACTTCCATGTGTCCAACTGCCAGAGGTTACAACCTTTTGAATTTGAATTCCCTTCTTTGGTGACGAAACCTTGCACCCCTTCAAATCTGTCGAAACCTTTAAAGAAGAAACAACTCTTCCAGCATCTATCAAATATTGTCTTTTGTCAAAATTCCTCTTCTGTCGAAATCGTCGAAATACCATCTTCTTCTGTCGAATACTTAGCTACAAATAACTTTCCAAACTTATCCTGCCAAAACAAAACTTGCCATTTTGTCGAAGCATCAGAGCTTTTGACTTTGCCAGCATCTCTTGAATTTCTTTTCTTTCCTTATTCTTCGACAGAGATGACCTCAAGCTCCAAAATTTCACCCTGTCGAAATTATGGGTTTACAAATTGCCCCCCAGCAAAGATGTTTTCGACTCTTCTTGGAGAAATATCTTTTGCTGTCGAAATGACCTTTGACTTCCTGTCAGTCACATTTATTATAAAGTGATTTTGTTGAGTCCCAAGAAAACATCATGATTTTCACTTTATGAAAACGTCATGTCTAGCCCACGTTTACACAATCTCCCATGACCCTATATTTTAGCTAAATCATGGCCTCCTACCAACTGCCACTTTTTAAATTCCACCAATAGATTAAAAACGCACGTCTCCACTTCTCCAACTGAAAGTCTTTTCATTTTCCCTTTTTTATTATTATTATTCATTTATTTCATCTTCTATAAATACCACCTTCAACAACATTTCATTCTTTTCACCTCCTCAAAACTCTTCTCTTACCCAAACGCAAAAAACTCCATTACAAAACCTTTTCAAAGCTTCTGCTCCTTCAAACTTCTCATCTTCTCATTATCAATGGCTCCTCCAAAGACTGTTACTGGTCGCAGTGCCAAAAAGACAAAGAAGACAGTTGATCTTCCTCCTGCTCACATACTGTCTGGACCCATACAAATGCAGCAACAACAATACTTTCCAGAACCCCCAAATGAAAGGGAGAAAGAAAGCATTTACAGGTCACAGGTAATGATTCCCATCTCTGTTTCTGGAGTCCATCATGCTATGTTAGGTCCTATTTTTGATCCCACTGTTGACCCTAACCGTCTGAAAGAATTTTATCCCTGTTATTCTGTTTCTAAACCCATAGCTGCTAGCAAAAACCCTAAGCCTGTCGAAACCTCATCCAAAAAACCTGAAACCCTCATAGCTTCGACAGAGATAGATCTGTCTTATCTGAACCAAACTAGGATTTTTAGGAGTCCCCCTTTGACGAAAGATCCCTCCGACTACTTAGCATGGCTCACTAGGGTCGAAAAAGCCAAAGAAAAGTTCTGGAAGAAAACTGGTATCTATGACCTGATCCAACTGTCGAAAGAGGGTCCCCGTTATTGCCAAAACATGCTGTTAGCCTCTCTGTATTTCTGGGATAGTACTTACAATACCTTCCATTTATCCTGTGGAGTGATGACTCCTACCTTATTCGACATAGCAGCCATTACTGGCCTTAGTCCTCTAGGAGAGATCTTTAACCCTGAACATTTAAACAAGGACCCCATAGGCTTCGACACAAAGCATGTTGGATACTCTGTTTTCATCACTCATCACCAAGGTGAAGACAATGAATAAGTCTCCGACAGAGAGCACATTGCTTTCCTCACCCTGTGGTTAGCCAAATTTGTTTTCTGTACTAGGTCACTTCAAGTGGCCAGAAGTTATATCATCATGGCCAATCAACTTCATAATGGAGTTGCATTCTGCCTGAGTGAGTTACTTTTGGCAAACCTCTATGAATCCTTGAGTGAGAGTGTAAGTAACCTCAAAACCCTTAAGGACAAAGGTAACATTAGTCTTACAGGCCCTTTTTGGCTCCTACAACTATGGTTGAATGCAACCTTTGAAACTTTCATCCCCATCAAAATGCCAGTTGTCGAAGAAGCAGTAAAAGAAAGGCGCGTCGAATGGCCTAGGTTGGTTCAACTGACCCCTACTGATGATAACATAAGCGTTCGACAAGCATTCACTAGTTACATCATGATGTTCGCCAAACGCTACAAGTTCTCTCCTTCGATGGCACCATTTGCCAGCAGACAGGTAGGTCCCAGATGGTTTACCAGACAACTCCCAGTGGAGAACCAGAAAGATGAAGATTCCTATATATCCATTTGGGAAGCTTTTCTTATGCCAAGGCACTTCTTTTCCCACCACAGTCTAAACAACACCAAAGTGTCCCTCATTGCTTACCAACCCAACATGGTGGCTAGGCAATTTGGATTAATACAAACAAAGACGAAGCCTATTTATCACAAGAAAGGCGCTATTATATTCTATAACTCATTTCAAAACTTTGACAAAAGTTTGGAGTTATACAACAAATTTTTCGACTCATCTTTAGAAGTTTACCCCACCATCTTTCAACCAAGCTTCCTTTGTACTGAAGAATTCGACGTTTGGTGGAAGGAATATTATATCAACAAATTTTTTGACGTAGCAACCTTCACTACTCTCCTGACGAACGCTTTTACCTTTGTGCAGGATAAGAAGAAAAAAGGTACAGACAAACACATTAAAGAAATTCAAAAGTTTCAAAAATATTTTGAAACCATTTACAGGCCCAATGATCTTCGTCGAACCATAGGTGAAGCAGCAGTAACTTTAAAACAAAAGTTTACAGAAAAATTGGATAAGTTAGGGGTGCCTTCATCTCTCCCACCACATGCTAGATACAACTTTGCATTCACAACTTTTCCTCCAAAATTCCCTCCACTCCCTTCTGCAGAATTTGGTGTGGCTTTGAGCCCTCCATTTCCAGATTGGTTTGTGTGTGGATCTGATTTAAAACTGCTTCGCGAATCCAGCAAGAAACCTGTCGAACGTGTGGTTCCGACGAAGTATCACTTGGGCAACTACACTGGGCACCTTCATGTTGGGATGGAACAAATTAGTGTCGAAGAACCCATTCTTGAAGGTGTCTAAGAAATTACATTATTCTTTTTAATTCTAACTCCTTTTATTTTCATATCAATGTTCATGCCATTTTTCTCTTTCAGCTGTCAGAATTGTCAAGAAAGCTACTGGCGAAGGAACCTCTTCTAAAACAGTCGAAAAATCTCCCACAACTACCAAGAAGGTTTCGACAAATAGAAAACACCTTATTCATGCTTCTCAATCTTCATTTATATTGAATGTCTCTTCTTTTACTGCAGGTCACTCGTACACCAGCTAAGAAAAGGAAACAAGAGGAAAAGGAGATGAGTGTCGAAGAGTCCGAGGATGAATCTCCTGAACCTCAACCCTTGAAAAGAAACAAAGGTCTGAGAATAAAAACAGTGGAATCTCAAAGATCCATAGTTCACAGACGAACTCCCCCTGCAAGTCCAATCAACAAAATTCCCTCAAGGAGTGAAAAAAGTGGAGACTCAAGTGTCCATACTGAGATTCCTCAGGTATTTACTTCGACCAACAACATTCCTAATCTTGACTGCATATATTCTTATATTATACTTCCCTTTTATGCTTTCTGTAGGTTGTTATTGATGTCGAAGAGACCTCTACAGTCCAAGAAGAAATTGTTCCTTCTGACTCTGAGAAAACCCTGGCTGAAAGGCTCCAAGAAGACGCCACCCCAGATGCAGGTGTATATGGACCTCAAACTTTGGACGAATTCAACCTCAGTGACTCTAAATCTTCTGGCAATCACTCTCCTTTTCGACCAGACCCTGCTGCAGAGGAAAAAACAACTCCAGACCAGGATGCACCAACTCAAATACTAGCTGCTGCACCAGAAACTGACGAAGATGCTCTTGGTCAGGATGTACAAGCTCAAGATCTAACTGACACCACAGAAGCTGATAAAGAGAATGTCGAAGAAGAGGTTGATCTGTCGAATCAACCAAGAGTTAACTTGAGCCTTGGAGGAACTTCCCATACTGTTCCTACTTCATCAGAAATTCCTGCAGAAACCCCTTTGGGCACTGATTCGACGAGCTTGTCACACGAAGAGATTGAAAGCTTGAAAGTTAGAAAACCTCTGGAATACTTGAAAGCACTACTCAACTCCAGGTATAACTTCCAAGATTCTTCTCCCAGTGGTTCGACAGCTTCAGGGGCTACTTCTGACATCCAACCCATCAATGTCATCATGGATGAAATCAAAACAAAAATCCTTGGGGTGGACTTGTTTGAGACCCTAGCTGAAAATACTTCTGCCCAGTATGATCTGAAGAAACTCCTGAAACGAGCCAATTTGTTGGAGGCTTCGACTGAAGAAAGCCGTCTGGTGATGGACTTGATGTCCTTAATTGATTCTGTAAGTGCTGATTTAATTCGACAAAAGGAGTTTTCCCAAAACCTTACAGCCAAATCTGAAGAACAAGTTTCAGAATGGAACATTGTGGCTTCTTCAACAGAAAAAATTTCAGAACTGAACAAGCTTTCTGACGAATACGCCAAAGTTGTTGCTGAGTGTGAAAACAATATTCAGGCTTATCAGACTCAGATTGCTGAACTTCAACAGAAAATCATCCAAGAGAAGGAACGCCAAGCCACTCTCCAGCAGCCCAATCAAGAGGCAATCGACAGCGAACTCCAAAGGGGTCTCCAACATGCAGAGTCAGCCCAACAACTTCATAGGGAAATTGATGAATTGACTATCAGCAAGAATCACTGCGAGCGTCGAATCCAGCTTCAGAAGAAAAAGTTTGACGAACTCAAAGCTACCTTCTTTCGACAGTAGTTTGTAATAGGAATTAGGAAATTTTTATTTGTTTAAGGATTTTTTAGCAATTTCATATGTAATGCTATTTCACGCCATCTGTTTGGCGAAGACAAGTTTTATTTGCAATTTCATTCTGTTCTTATTTTTATTTCCTGCAATGTTGGTTTATACCTTTTTAAGTACTTTCCATTTATTTTCAACACTCTCCTGTCTTTTTCTATCTCTTCGACTTCATATGCACCATTTGAAAAAACTCTTAGAATTTTGAAAGGTCCTTCCCATTTAGGGGACCATTTTCCCATCAATCTATCTTTCTTCTCTATGGGCAAGATCACTTTCCAAACTAAATCATTTACTAAAAAGGCTTTAAATTTTACTTTTTTGTTGTAAAACTTTTCGACTCTCTCTTTCTGCCTTCTTATTAATTCTAAAGCATGTAACCTTTCTTCATCTAAATCAACCAACTCATCCATCATCATACTCCAATAGATTTCAGATGGAATCTCATGATGCCTTTAAATTCGTATTGACTGCAAACAGATTTCGACTGGCAATACTGCATCATGTCCATAGGTTAACTTAAATGGGGTAGAATTAGTTGCCTCCTTAGGGGATGTTCGACAAGCCCAAAGGATTTGATCCAGAGTCTTGTGCCAATTTCTGGGTTTTTTACCCACATGCTTCTTTATCAGGTTTATCACTACTTTGTTGGCTGCTTCGACCTGACCATTTGCTTGGGCATAATAAGGTGTCGAAGTAAGCAACTTAAAACCTGTCTCTTTTGCAAATGCCTGCATATTTCTTCCAGTAAACACAGATCCTTGATCAGTGGTTATAGTCTCTGGTATTCCAAATCTATACATTATATGTTTCTGGATGAAGTCTATGACTGCTTCCTGGTCTACATTCGTCAATGGTATGGCTTCAATCCACTTAGTGAAGTAATCCACCCCAACTAAAATGTACTTCTGCCCTTTTGAAGAAGCTGGTCGAATTTCACCAATCAAATCTAAAGCCCAACCTCTGAATGGCCAAGGCTTTATAATGGAATGTAACTCATTTGCTGGCACATGAGGTATGCCTGCATGAATTTGACATTCTTGACAACCCTTTGCAAATTCGACACAATCTTTCAACATTGTTGGCCAATACATCCCTTGTCGAAATAGTAGCCATTTCATCTTATGCCCTGCCTGGTGTGCACCACATGCACCACTATGCACATTCGACAAAGCTATATAAGCTTCAGTCTCTCCTAGGCACTTTAGTAGAACTCCCTCTGCAGTCTTTTTACACAATTCATTTCCAAAGAGCACATAACTTATAGCTCTATACTTTGTCTTTCTTTCGACTGTCTGGTTTGGATTTTGTAAATAATCTTTGATAGGTTTTCTCCAATCTCCTACCTCTAGATTACCTATATTAAAAATCTCAAAGTTTTCTTCATCACCATATCCCAATCTTATTGTCTCCAAATCAGATGGGGATAGTCTGGTGGATAAGACTTTTCCTCTCACTTCGACAACTTTCATCAGATTTTCCTTCGACACTTTATACCCTGAAGCCAATTGAGCCAGGTCATTTGCTTCCTGATTTTCTAGTCTGAGAATGTGTCTAAAGACTACACTGTCGAATCTCTTGAGGAGTCTGTTGGCTATCACAAAGTACATGATCAAATTTTCTTTGACACATTTGTACTCTTTCGTCAATTGTTTTATCACCAACTCAGAGTCACCCATTATTTCGACCTCTGTAGCCCCCAGTTCCAACAAAATTTCAAGTCCAGCAATTAAAGCTTCGTATTCTGCCTCATTATTTGAACAGAATCCTTCTATTTTGTACTTGAACTTTGTTGGAATTTTATTGGGAGAAATAATTAACACCCCAACACCTGTTCCATTTTTATGGCTGGAACCATCAAAATATAACCTCCAAGGCACTCTTTCGACATAATTTGTCTCATCTCCAAGTATGGAGTGGTCAGCTATAAAGTCAGCCACTACTTGCCCTTTAACAGCTTTTAGAGGCATATATTTTAAAGAATACTCAGTCAAGGCTAAAGCCCATTTCCCAATTCGACTATGTAAAATAGACTTAGACAACATATGCTTTATTACGTCGAAATGAGAAGATATATGTACATCAATGGGTTTTATATAATGCTTCAATTTTGTACAAGAGAAATATACACATAAACATAATTTCTCTATCATACTATATCTAGTTTCAGCATCATTTAAGACTCTGCTGAGATAATAAATGGCTTTTTCGACGCCATGTTCATCTTCTTGACAAAGCATGCTTCCTAATGTTCTGTCAGATGCTGATATGTAAAGCCTCATGCTCCTTTTTCGACAAGGAGATATAAAACTTGAGGATTTGCCAGATACTCCTTGATCTTGTCGAAGGCATCTTGCTGTTCTTGCCCCCAAGTGAAGCCCTCCTTCTTCAGTCGAAGTAGAGGTGAGAAGGCCTGTATCTTTCCACTAAGGTTGGAGATAAACCTTCTGAGAAAGTTTATTTTCCCTAGTAGAGACTGTAATTCATTCTTTGTCGATGGCGCTTTTGCTTCCATTATGGCCTTAGCTTTGTTTTCATTAATTTCAATCCCTTTCTTGTGGACCACAAAGCCTAAGAAGTCCCTAGCCTGCACACCAAAAGCACATTTAAGAGGATTCATTTTCAAACCAAACTTCCTCATCCTTTCAAAGGACTGTCGAAGATGGTTAATATGGTCTGAGCCTGAGGCAGATTTAATCACAATATCATCTATATAAACTTGCATAAATGTTTCAATGAAATCATGAAAAATAGAATTCATAGCCCTTTGGTAAGTAGCTCCAGCATTCTTCAAACCAAAGGGCATGACTACCCACTCATAGGTTCCTATTGCTCCTGGACAACGAAAAGCTGTTTTTGGAACATCTTCTTCGGCAATGAAAATCTGGTTATAACCGGAATATCCATCAAGCATACTTAAATACTCATGGCCTGCTGCCGAATCTACTAGCATTTCTGCTACTGGCATAGGATATTCATCCTTAGGGGTAGCTGAGTTTAGATCTCTAAAATCAATGCATACCCTCAGTTTGCCATTCTTCTTAATCACAGGAACAATATTAGCAATCCATTCGACATACCTTGTTGTACGGATGAATTTGCATTCTAGAAGCCTTTCGACTTCTTCTTTGATTTTTGACAGAATTTCAGGTGCAAAGCGTCTGGGAGTCTTCTTTATTGGCTTCTTCCCTTCCAGTATTGGCAACTTCAATTCAACCAAATTTCTGTCTAAACCAGGCATTTCGTCATAATCTCATGCGAAGCAGTCTTTAAACGCATTCAGCAGTTGGATTATTTCGACTCTGAGTTGAGGATTCATCTTGGCACTGATGTAAGTAGGCCTTTTCTCTGCCCCCAATCCCAGATTAATCTCTTCTAAAGGATCCTGTGCCACCATTTTCATATTGGTTGGGGCTGGATCTTTTTCGAACCCCAAAGGTTCGTCATCATAAATGGCATCAAGTCTTTGACTCTGCCATTCGCCATTAGAATCTTCTTCTAAACTTTGCTTTGTATGCTGTTCCTCAATGTTTTCTTGAGGATGTTGCTCTTTGACAACTTGTGTGTTGGCTTCGACAGCCATGTTTCTTACTTCAGCCTCAAGGGCCGCTTTGAGTTGTTTTTCGGCTATATAAGCCGAAATCTTTTCTAATGTTGATGCCTCAGTCATTTTCACTGAACTCACTCCCCCACCCAGTTGGATTGACATGGGCAGTTCCCCAAGTGTAATTTGTCTCTCCAATTACTTCTTTATCCCACTGGAAGCCATGCGTAGGATGGAGGTACATGGAACAGTAAGCATTGTCGGAAGCTGTTAGGTCGAAAGCAGCCGGATTGCATGGTGCTATATGGGTTAGGTTCTTGTCGAAGTTACGACTAGTGACATTGTTCATATCAGCTGTGAAGTAACTCTGATCTGCTTCAATGTTTTCGACAATCCCATCTGGCCTCCAGATTGCTATTCTTTGATGCATGGAGGATGGCACAGCCCCAATCCCATGGATCCATTCCCTTCCCAGCAGCAAGTTGTAATTTGCCTTTGATGCTATCACCACAAACATTGTAGGCCTAGTGATGGATCCTACAGTCAAGTTCAGTTGTATTACTCCCAGTGTTGTCCCTACTTTACCTTCATAGTTGGACAACACCATATTGTGAGGCTTAGTGTCGGAGTCATCTTTTCCAATCCTCTTTATCATGTAATGAGGAATTAAATTTACAGCTGCTCCACCATCTATCAGAATTTTGTTGACCCCCACGTTCTCTACCTTTCCTTTTATGAAAAGAGGCTTTAAGTGAGCCTTCATTGCATCATCTGGCTTTTCGAAGAAAGCATTTTGCTCTTTGACACAGCCATTGTTCATTATGTAGTAGCATACATGCTTCAGGCCTATGCTGTCATCTGCCATGTCATCCCCTTCGTCTTCGACTTCCATTATCCTGTCATAGTCTCTGGGCAGCACAGAAACCACATTGCAGGTTACGTCGAAGGAGGCATCTGATTCTGAACTAAAGTCATCTGTAACTTCTTCGTCCACTGACATTTTGTTGTTTGTTGTCTGCATTTCTGTGGTGTTACTAGATTCGTTCTTCTGAGAGGTTTCTTCTTTTGCCAAAGGTCTTTCCTTGCTTGTAATCTGCACATACTTGCTTGATTCAGCTTCCTTCTGCCTAATCCCTTTGTGTCCTATAGTTTCTTTTTCAATTTTCTTCTGCCTTTGGAATCTTCTCCATTGGGACCTGGACATAGGATTCTTCCCTTTGTAGTTCTCAGAGACATACTTTGGCTTTGCCTCCCTTTTAATTTCCATTGAGGGACCCCTGTTCACTTCAAAAATCTTCCATCTCTTCTGACCTTGGGCATCCCTTATAGGCTGAACCCATTTGTCATCATTTGGCCTGTTGGATGGTTTATAAGTGTTGAAACGTCTTTCTCCCACTCCTTGGATGTGATGCTTCCCTCTTCTTGGGTCGAATCTTTCGTTCCTGGTTGGTGGGACTGTTCCCCAGTTTCTCTTCCTCTGGGTCTTTTCTGCTGCTTCTAAGTCATCAGCTGCTTTCCTGTCGAACACAGCACTGCATCTTGGGCAAAGCATAACTTCTGCGTTCTTCCTTTGACACCTCTGGATGAATTCGACAAGACTTTCGTTCTCTTCTGGGTAAACCAGCTTCTGATGCTTCTCTTGACGTTTCTTTCCTTTGTTGGTGTCTGGTCCTACCTTTTGAGTGATTTCCACCATATGAATCCCAGCATTCTGTTCAGTTGTAATTCTCAATTTGTTCATTTTTTCGACTAGCATCATTTCCTCTGGGATATTCTCCTTTGACTGATTCACACTGCCTTTTGGGTATAAACCCTTATAAATGTATTTGCAGCAGTGTGCAACACTTTCGACAGGATGTTCTTCAGTTCTGATGGTACCACTGTTTACTGGTTCGACAGTAAGGGAATTGTCATCAGTCCCTGTTGTTTTGATCTTATCTTGGTTAAGGCCCTCAGTGGCCTCCTTTTGGACAGTGAAGGTTTTGTTATCCTCCTCTTCGTCATTATTTTTAAAAGAATCTCCCCACCCTGTGGGTTTGATTTTGTTGACATCTGTTTTGGAGCTTGGTGGTGCTAAATATTTCACCATGAAGTCGAACTTCCCATTCGACTCTCCTAGAGTGTCCCAGATCACCCCTTGCTCAGCATTTCTTTCATAGTTTTTCTTGTCGAAGCTTCTTCCCACTTTGACTGTATTTCTTTCGTCGAAACCTTCAGTAGTTTCAATGGCATTCTCATTGTCGAAGTCTTCAGAAACTTTGACTTCTTTTTTCTCATCCTGGTCAGCAAGATCATCACCCTCTTCCACCACATTTACATGGGTGTCGAAACCTTCAGCAGCTTCTATCATGGTGAAGTTGGTGTCGAAGCTTTCAGTAACTTCTATCATTTCAAAACTTTCTTCTGCCATGATCTCCATTTCGACCACATTTACCATTTCTGGTTCAGCATAATTGGCCTCCACAACCTGCACGGGATTGGAGTCAATCCTCATCTGCTGCTTGGCTTTGTCTCCAAACTTCAGCCTTCCATTTTGGATTGCGTTCTGGACAAGATCCCTGAAAAGGTAACATTGAGAAGTTTTATGACCCAAGAAATTATGGTATTTACAAAAACCTCTCTTTTTCTGTTGGTCTACAGGAGGCTCCTTAGTGCCTGCTGGTTTTATTAACTGACCATCTTTGACTAATAAATCAAATATTTCATCACATTTGGTGATGTCGAATGTATAGGTTCTTTTAGGGAACCTGTCATTCTTTTCCACTTCGACTGGATTTTTTCCATTCGATGGGGCTAAAACTTTACAAGAATATGGAGGGCCTTGTTTTAATTCTGCAAGATCAATTTCTTGCTGGTCGAAAATGACTGGTTCGTTTTCGTCATAATCATCTTCTTGAACTATTCCTACATAGGCCACTCTTTCCTTTTTGTTTTTATTTGATCTAAATTTTTCATTTTTTAGTCTTTCTATTTGCCTTACTCTGTCTGCCAGTTGTGCCATGTCTCTCAAATACTGGGTATCCAATTTTTTCCTTATGGAATAATCTAGACCCCCTGCAGCCATTTCGACTAGTTCTTGTTCCGGCACTTGCGTAAAGCATCTGGCTTTTAATAATCTAAACCTATTCAAATAGTCATCTATAGGTTCAGAAAATTTTCTTTTAACACTTGCCAACTCTTTCAAACTTATCTTGGTTTGTCCCATATAAAATTGCTCATGGAACAATCTTTCTAATTGGGTCCAAGTGAAGATTGAAGTTGCAGGAAGAGATGTAAACCAAGTGAAAGCATTTTTTGTCAAAGAACTTGGGAAATATTTCATCCTTAAGTTCTCATTATTAGCAATCTCTCCTGCCTCTATCAAATAACGTGCTACGTGTTCTATGGTGGACTCACTAGTATCCCCTGAGAATTTTGTGAATTTGGGGACTTTCCACCTTGGTGGTAACTCTTGTTGCAAGACAAATTCAGACAAGGGGGAAGTATAACTAGCCCTTTGTAATCCTACGTTTACTCCATTTTGTGCCATTATTCTCTCAACCATGGTGGCAATATTATTTTCGACAGGCATGTTATTGTAACGCATTCTCTGCTGTAATATTTCATCAGCATTTTGGTTTCTCTGGACTATTCTTCTTCTTGGTTCCTGTCGGATAGGCTCTTCTACATTAGGTTGTTCGACTATCACATCTTGCCCCCTGGGATTTTCATGAGGGTTTCCTAAGGGCCTTTGGTTTATAGTAAGTTCCTCTTCGACATCCCTATTGGCGGGATTCTGATTTAATTGCATTCTTTAATGTGCTTGCGGGACTCCAAAAAAGTCAGCAATGCGTGCCATCTGTTCTACCAATATTTGGTTTGTTTGGGTAGTGTTTTGGATTAAGGGATTGAACACTTCTCCCATTTGTTGCGTCAAAGCCTGCACCATATCATGATTGCTTTCGTCCATCTGTTGACGAATTACTTGTGCAGAATGGTTCGTCATAGTGGGCATATGGAAACCTGGTGGAACTTGATTCATTCTATTTCCATTTCCACCATATCCTGATCCCTGCAATGGTGATGACATTTGAGCCATAGCATCAGAGAATAATGGTGACGAATTATGTAGGCTTGCCATCATTGAAGTTGGCATTCTATATGGTTGTTCCCTCCCAGTCAAAGGCTGCGAATAATTCAGATATGGCCTGAATGTATTTCCTCCAGGGGGAGGGGTTCCAAAGGGTCTGGCGTGTCCCATGGTGGAAGAACTAGGCGCATTCTGGGATCCTGAACCCGTTGGTATGGAATCCCCCACAGGAGGCCTAATTTGTTCTAAAACAGGGCCAGACGCTGGTATTGTTCCTGACGAAGGGATAGGATTGGAAACTGGTATTGTTTCGTCAGGATTGTTTGAAGTATTTGGCAAGTTAGCCATCTTTCTTCTTCTTGTTCTCCTTGGTCTCTCTACGTCAGTTACGGCTAGTTTACCGCTTCTAAGAATCATACAACGTAGCAAGGAACAATTTGTCTAAGAAGTTCTCTATTAGATTTTATCAAATGCACAGGTCCCACTGGGCGTGCCAATTTGTTCGCGGTGATTTCTGGCGAACAACCTCTGGTTAACCAATTCCTCTGAAAATTGGGTTACTTGCAGGACCAACCAAACAAGTCCTGGGACACATGTGCAATTATTCCGTCGAACTACTCTTAGTATTTGTGATTGGTTTATGGTTTGTTTCGTCAATACTGTCAAAGTGTTAAGAACTTTGATTTTGAAAGTAAAGTAAAATTTAAGTTTAGAAAACAAAATAAAGTTGAAGTTTTTAAACAAAAGTAAGAAGTGTCGAAAGCTATAACCTACAGAAAAGTAAATAAAACTTGCTAATGAAATAAACTTGATGAATAAACTGACAATTTAAATAACTTAAAGGATAAATGGTGTTCAAACGTACATGGTTCCAAATATCAAACTCATTTTCTCTCACACTGGGTACTGAGAGTATTTACAGGAATTTTGTATCAGTTTTCACACACCTATTCTAAACACAAACTATCCTATTTATATACAAACAAAATAACTGCTTAGAACGAAAAAACTATAACTAAATGACAAGTGTCAGCCTGCATGCAATTTCCTTTTCTGAAACTTCCATGTGTCCAACTGTCAGAGGTTACAACCTTTTGAATTTGAATTCCCTTCTTTGGTGACGAAACCTTGCACCCCTTCAAATCTGTCGAAACCTTTAAAGAAGAAACAACTCTTCCAGCATCTATCAAATATTGTCTTTTGTAAAAAAATCCTCTTCTGTCGAAATCGTCGAAATACCATCTTCTTCTGTCGAATACTTAGCTACAAATAACTTTCCAAACTTATCCTGCCAAAACAAAACTTGCCATTTTGTCGAAGCATCAGAGCTTTTGACTTTGCCAGCATCTCTTGAATTTCTTTTCTTTCCTTATTCTTCGATAGAGATGACCTCAAGCTCCAAAATTTCACCCTGTCGAAATTATGGGTTTACAGACGCATAAAATAAGAAAAAAAGGAGGTGTTGTTGTTTGTCGAAACCTTTTTGGCAGTTACGGGCGATTTTTCGACTGTCTTGGAGGAGGTTCCTTCGCCAGCAGTTTTCTTGACAATTCTAACAGCTGAAAGAGAAAGAATTGCATGAACATTGATATAAAATATAAAAGGAGTTAGAGATAAGAGGAGAAATGTGATTTCTTCGACACCTTCAAGAATGGGTTCTTCCACACTAACATGTTCTATCCCAATATGAAGGTGCCCAGTGAAGTTGCCCAAGTAATACTTCGTCGGAACCACACGTTCGGCAAGGTTCTTGCTGGACTCGCGAAGCAGTTTTAAATGAGACCCACACACAAACCAATATGGAAATGGAGGGCACAAAGCCACACCAAATTCTGCAGGCGGGAGTGGAGGGAATTTTGGAGGAAAAGAGGTGAATGCAAAATTGTAACGTGCATGTGGTGGAATGTACGAATGCACCTCCAACCTATCCAATTTTTCTGTAAATTTTTGTTTTAAAGTTACTGCTGCTTCGCCTATGGTTCGACGAAGATCACTGGGTCTGTAAATAGTTTCAAAATACTTTTGAAAATTTGGAATTTCTTTGATATGCTTATCTGTACCTTTCTTCTTCCTATCCTGCACAAAAGTAAAAGCGTTCGTCAGGAGAGTGGTGAAAGTTGCTACATCAAAGAATTTGTTAATATAATACTCCTTCCACCAAACGTCGAAGTCTTCAGTACATAGGAAGCTTGGTCGAAAGATGGTAGGGTAAACTTCCAGAGATGCATCGAAGAATTTGTTGTACAATTCTAGACTTCTTTCAAAATTTTGAAATGAGCTGTAGAACAGAATAGAGCCTTTCTTGTGATAAATGGGTTTCGTCTTCGTCTGTATTAGCCCAAACTGTCTAGCCACCATGTTGGGTTGGTAGACAATGAGAGACACTTTAGTGTTGTTGAGACTGTGGTGGGAGAAAAGGTGCCTTGGCATGAGGAAAGCCTCCCAGATGGATATATAAGAGTCTTCTTCTTTCTGGTTTTCCACTGGGAGTTATCTTGTGAACCATCTAGGACCCACAGTTCTGTTGGCAAATGGTGCCATGGAAGGAGTGAATTTATAACGTTTGGCGAACATCATTATGTAACTGGTGAATGCTTGTCGAATACCTATGTTGTCATCAGTAGGTGTTAGTTGGACTAACCTAGGCCATTCGACGCGCCTTTCTTTCACCTCTTCTTCGTCAACTGACATCTTAACAGGGATGCAGGCTTTGAAGGTTGCGTTCAACCATAACTGTAGGAGCCAGAAGGGGCCTGTGAGACTGATATTTCCTTTTTCCTTGAGGGTTTTTAAGTTGCTCACACTCTCACTCAGGGACTCGTAGAGGTTCGCCAGAAGCAATTCACTCAAGCAAAATGCAACTCCATTATGAAGTTGATTGGCCATGATGATATAACTCCTGGAAACTTGGAGTGACCTAGTGCAGAAGACGAATTTAGCTAACCATAGAGTGAGAAAAGCAATGTGTTCTCTGTTAGATACTTCCTCACTATCTTCGCCTTGGTGATGAGCGATAAAGACGGAATATCCAGCATGCTTGGTGTCGAAGCCTATGGGGTCTTTATTTAAGTGTTCAGGGTTGAAAATTTCTCCTAAAGGACTGAGGCCAGTGATGGCTGCTATGTCGAACAGGGTAGGAGTAACCATACCACAGGGTAGGTGGAAAGTGTTGAAGGTACTATCCCAGAAGTATAAAGAGGCCAGCAGCATGTTTTGACAATAGCGTGGACCTTCTTTCGACAGTTGGATCAGGTCGTAGATGCCAGTTTTCTTCCAGAATTTTTCTTTGACTCTTTCGACTCTAGTGAGCCAAGCTAAGTAGTCGGAAGGATCTTTTGTCAGGGGAGGACTCCTAAAAATCCTTGTCTGATTCAAATAAGACAAATCTATTTCTGTCGAAGCTATGGAAATTTCAGGTTTTTTAGATGTTGTTTCGACAGGCCTAGGGTTCTTACTAGCAGCTATGGGTTTGGAAGCAGAGTAGCAGGGATAAAAGTCTTTCAAGCGATTGGGGTCAGCATTAGGGTCAAAAATGGGACCTAACATGGCATGGTGAACTCCAGAAACTGAGATAGGGATCATTACCTGGGATCTGTAGATGCTTGCTTTCTCCCTTTCGTTTGGGGGTTCTGGGATGTATTGTTGTTGCTGCACTTGCATGGGTCCAGATAATGTATGAGCAGGAGGAAGGTCAGTTGTTTTCTTTGTCTTCTTGGCACTGCGATCAACAACAATTTTTGGAGGAGCCATTGATGTGAGAAGATGAAGAGCTGGAGGAGCAGAAAGCTTTTAAAAGGGGTTTTTAATGGCGTTTTCTGCGTTAGGGGGAAGAAGAGTTTTGAGGATGTGAAAAAGAAAAAAGGTTTTTGAAGGTGGTATTTATAGAAGATGAGAAGATAAAAAATAAATAAATAATAATGATAAAAAGAGAAATGAAAAGACTTTTCAGTTGGAATAATGGGAACATGCGTTTGATCCATTGGTGGGGATTGAAAGTGACGGTTGGTAGGGAGCCATGATTTAGCTAAAATATAGGGTCATGGAAGATTGTGTAAACGTGGGCTAGACGTGACGTTTTTCAGAAAGTGGAAATCATGGTGCTTTCTTGGGACTCAACAAAGTCACTTTATAATAAATGAGACTGACAGGATGTCAAAGGTCATTTCGACAGCAAAAGATATTTCTCCAGAACTAGTCGAAAACATCTTTGCTGGGGGGCAATTTGTAAGCTCATAATTTCGACATATTGAAATTTGGAACTTGAAGCCATTTCTGTGAAAGAATGATGATAGTGAAGAAATTCAAAAAATGTTGACAAGGTTAAAAGCTCCAATATTTCGACAGAAGGATGAGTAATGTTATGGCAAGACAAGTTGAAAATTGTTTGTAGCTGGGCATTTGTCAAGTTAAGGGTATCTTTTTCGACACTTCGACAGGGAAGAGTTGTTTGGTAGAAGCATTATTTGACAGATGCTGAAAGGGTTGTTTCTTCTTTAAGACTTCGACAATTGAAGAGGTGCAAGGTTTCGTCACCAAAGAAGAGAATTCAAATTTAAAAGTTGCAACTTTTGGCAGTTGGACACATGGAAGGTTCATGAAAAGAAGTTGCATGCAGGCTGACACTTGTCATTTATTTGTGATTTTTCCGTTCTAGGCAGTTACTTTGTTTGTATATAAATAGAATAGTTTTTGTTTAGAATAGGTGTGTGAAAACTGATACAAAATTCCTGTAAATACTCTAAGTACCCAGTGTGAGAGAAAATGAGTTCGATATTTGGAACCATGTGCGTTTGAACACCATCCTTCTTTTAAAGTTATTTAAATTACCAGTTTGTTTCATCAAGTTTATTTTATCTTTAAGTTTTATTTACTTTTCTGCAAGTTACATCTTTCAACACTTTTCTTGCTTTCGTTTAAGACTTTACTTTATTTTAATTTCAAACTCAAAGCATTGAATACTTTGACACCATAAACAAAACAAACCACAAACCATTATTCATACTAAGAGTATTTCGACAGAATAATTGCACATGTGTCCTAGGACTTGTTTGGTTGGTCCTGCAAGTAACCTAGTTTTCTGAGAAATTGGTTAACCAGAGGTTGTTCGCCAGAAATCACTGCGAACAATATGGTATAAAAAGCTTTTGAGGCGTCATTTTGATATTTTCTACTAGTAACAACATGCATAAGACTTATTTCTATTTCATTTGTAATTTTTCTTTAAGAGCTTTTCTGTTAAAGCATTTGACCAAGATCATACGATCTAGTTCGTTAATCTTTATTGCGCGTTCTTGATCGGTCAATCTTTCAAGATAAATTTCAACTTTTCCCGTTTGCTAATGTTCCTTTTTCTAGTGGTTTTGAAGTAGTAAAACACTTGGTCTTTTTGTTTCTTCCTTCAGGGATTCCTTATATTGTTGGAATTTTCCATTATATAGACTAGTGTTGGAGCTTGTTTGTGTTTGAGTTTTCTTTGTTCATTATTGATCATGGAGATTGTATAAATTTTATCGACTTCGACTAACAAGGCAAATAAAGACATCTTGAGCGATTGGGTGGACCAATACATATTGGGGGATCATTCTTACTTTCGTTCGTGATGGTGTTTTCCCACGCTTTGATTGACGTGGATTCTTCATCTAACTGAGGATGTTTCCCCCCACATAGAGATAAAAGGGTCTCTAACCAATATGATAAATATGCCATCCCCTTTCATGAGTGTTTATTCTTTCTTATAGGTTACCGTTTTCCTTTTAATGAGTTTGAAGTTATTGTTTGGAACCACTTGCAATTTCCCCTTCATAGTTGCATCCAATGAGCTAGGCATTTGTCAAGGTTTTTCAACATTGGTACAAGTACAAAGGGTGTAAGCTGACTGTGACAATGTTCTTTAATCTTTTCAAAACTCAAAACAACTCAAACTATACGCATGGTTCATGCTTGCTTTCGTTGAGGCAGAACATCCGATTATTCAAAACTTACTATGCCATTGTGAAGAATTTCAAGGACCGCTTCTTCCTAGTCACTCCTTTTAACGAAGAAGTTAATGCAAATATCTACAAATTAGAACTTATTATTCCACTTGTGTGCATGGATTGTTGTGTAAGTATTGAAGTCATAATCACTTATTGATAGGGGCATAATCATATGTTTACAAGGAAGATAACTTATCACATAAAAAGTTATACTCAAAGATCTAGTTGATGGCCTTTTTTAAGGAGTTTGGCTATGTTTGTGGTGTCGGTTCACCTGACGCGACATCAAGAAAATGGTTGAAAAGGTTCATTCAGACCCGCCAACTGGTGGATTTTAAATTTGAGAATGAAAGGAAGATTGTTTTCGGTAAGTCACATATAAATCTCATTTTCCTTTATTGCTTGTTTGAATTACCCTTCCTTTAACATCTCTCTAGTTGGTTGTGAGATAAAATGAATAGTGAAAAAAGCAATGTGGCAAATGATAAAGGAGGTTCAAGTTGTTTCTCTTCTGGCCAGTGTTCCAAGTGCTCTGTCTACTAGCAAAGCTTCTACCTCGGGTACACCATTTGGTCCAATTCTTGATCCAATTTTTTGGATTACTCCTTCCGACACTCAAATGAAAGTTTGGGTCTCCCCAGAACTAACTGTGGGGTGACTTCCTACCCCTGTCGCGGATGAAGGGTGGGGAAATATTGACTTCCATCCCTTAACTTAAATATTTCATTTTAAGAGGCCGCCTACAAAAGGTACTTGACCGAGATTCGTTGGAGAAGGTGGTTTGATTCGATGAGGGTCGTCCTCTGTGTTACTAGCCCGTCCATGCCCGAGGACAACGAAAGAATCCAGGTCCTTAATTTGTTTATTAAGATTTAGCATACTTTTCTAATATTTGTAAGGAAGTTTGATATGAAGAATTAGAAGAGTTGGATTATCATGCTTGTTAGGCATAAATTATCCTAGCCTTCAGGGCTACATAATATAATGAAGTCTTTATAGTTGAATGCCTTTTTATAAGAGAGAAATATGCTTAAAGACTAGGTAAATGCCCTTACTATTGAGTGCAATTTGTATTTGGAGGAAATTCAATGGGCTTATGATTCATTTTGTCCATGGAGGTCGTTGTTGAGCCTTTTGAGTATCTCGACATTCTTGTCGAGAAGGTGAAGTTCCTTGCTCGGAATTGTCGGAGAAGAATTAGGCTTTAGGTTAAGCTTATGCATCTTTATCCAAGGTGGGGTCCATTATATATAAATCAAACCAAAATTTAGAACTTGCCCAAAAAAATAGAAGAACTAGAAAAGTCTCTAGAAGAGTCTTAATATAGTAAAAAAAAAGCTCAAGGATGGTCTTAGTGAGACGTGTCTCGAGAATCTTGCTATTGTTAAGGAATTGTCAAAGGAAATAGTTTTTTTTTCTCACTTGGTGTGCTCGTGCCCGACATTTGTAAATATGATAAGTAAGTAATCTTTGTTATTTTTCGTCCTGCAATGCTCATTTTAATTTTTTACTTTCCTATGTATCTGTTTACACGATTTTGCTTTTGGTCTCGAGTTCGTTTCTCTGGGATGCATCTTTTCGTCTGAGGTTATGCTCGAAGTTTATTGGACGTTGTTGAACCCCAAAATTTGCCCTCACATATTTGAGACGAATTGGTTCAAAAGGTCTCCTCACACTTGTCGTACCCCAAATTCTGACCTGCTTCATATGATTTCTGGTTCCTTTTTATTTCGAATAAATAAAATACCACAGTTGGTAGAAAGATGGGTATAAGTGATATAAATGTGAGAGGTTGTGAGTTCAAATCCCATTTTCCGTTCTTTTTAATTTTTTTAATTTTTCCTTTACTAATAACTTTTTCTATTTTTATTTTTTTTATAAAAAAAATCACAATACATGTCATTTTTGTGTCAAAAAAATCATAATAGATACCAAAAAAATTTCTTTTCTTGTATACTCGTTTTATATTGGTCGATTTATGTCATTTTTGTGTCATACTTAGTTTCTAACTGGTCTACTTGGTGACCATGTAAAAATCAGATATTATTTGATTTTGTTCAAATATTTTTTGATCAATAGGGATTAAGACTGATTTTTTTTCTTTTAAGCTTTTAAACCTAATTTTCTAAATCTATAAATGCATGTTATTTGACACATAAGAGTCGACTCTCTCACCCACAATACACGAATTTTTGCCTCAAAAAGAGAAAAAAAAAAGGCAGCGGCAGATCATTGGAGCGGGGTACTTGTTTCCTTTTTATATCGTTTCGATTACGTTATGTTGTCATGTTAAACAACATTTATTTTATTTGTTCTTTTTGGTACATATTATGATATATACATATATATTGTTTAGATGTTTTGGCTAATCACGTTTTTTTTAACTTTGTTTTTTATTCCTTCTTTTTTGTTATATCATATAGAATATATTAATATTAATATAATATAATATATAATATATATTGTTAATCCATAAAAATAACTTTTTATTTTCTTTTGTTAAATATTTTTTTATGATTTGATCGGATCGTGACGATACGCTGTTTGCATATTTGTGTGTATGAAGCGTGACAATTGTGTTGATCCGATCCAGTTGCAATGATCACAATTTTGCGTTAGTAACGTCGTTGTTTTTTAATTAATTAATTCCTTTTATTTTATTTTAGTTATTTATTTATTTATTTAAATTTAGATCTGCATGGTTTTGACCCTATTGCGATGATCACGTTGAGTGTAGCAAATTAGTGGCAGATCATGTCATTTTAACTATGAGATTTTAATTTTATTTTTGTATTTCGATTTTATACATGTTCGATGGTTTGGTCTAGCGGCAATCCGCTTTTCATGTGCCGACTAATTCGTGTTTCGATTTGCAAATTTGGGTTTTATTTCGATTTTATTATATTGTGAATTTTTCTTGATTCGATTTGCGATGACCATTTACACGTATAAATTTTTCTTTTTTTAATTTTTGTTAATTTTTAACGATCCAACGTCGTTATGTCTTATTGTAATTGTATTTTTATTTTTCTTATGTATTTCTGATTTAGGTAGAAACTAATTAACTAAAAAAATAAAAATAAAAATATTTTCTTTTTGTTGTGGTTTATTTTCTTAGAATGAAGGTACATGAATAAATAGACTTGTAATTTATTGTTCGCATTTTACTTTCCGCACTCCCTTAACTATGTAACTCTCCCAAAGCATTGCAATAGTTGTAGGATTTATTCTCTCGGACTTTATTTACCTGCATTTATACTTGTATGCATATATGTATATAATTGTTAGAAGTATGCTAATAGGATTGTATGACAAGAATAAAAGAAAACGCTAAATAACCTTAATTTCAAGACTAAAATAACTAAACTGAATACACTTGCACACTCACACCTCTAGGGTAACCTCTATTTGTTGCCTTATAAAATATGGTCAAGTCCCTCGAACATAGGGATACCTTAACTTGTTGCGTAAAGAAATAAATCATCACCGTTGCCTTTATCAAATAAAATATCATAGTCCCTCGTTGACCCTTCGAGTTGCCTACGAAAAGATGATCTTATCCCTCGATGACCCTAAGAAAAAGATCATAGTCCCTCGACGACCCTTCGAGTTACCTTCAAATAAATGATCTTATCCCTACGAAAATGATGATAGTCCCTTCGAATTTCTAAGGTATCCTTACATGTTTCCTTCTACGACCATTCGATGACCCTACGCTTGTCCCTCCAAATCCAAGGATAAGACTACTTACTAACTAATATTAAGGATAGTTCTATCTCTAAGGAAACGAAAATGACAAGAAAAACCTTACAATTTAGGGTAGGTAACTCTTAAACGCTTGCTCATAACTTTCAAAACAAATAATTTTTACACCCCACACCTTTTTTTCTTCAAAATACTTTCAAACAAGTAAACACTTTGTATACATTCATACGAGAATCATTACAAAGTTAAATCTTTACGAAAAATATTTTAATCACACACTACATTTTTCAAACAAAACAAGTATAAAGTGAGCTAAGGAGTTAAGAGCTCATGGATAACCATGGATACAAAGGATACTAACACATTCCCTTTGTATAACTCACCCCCCGAACTCAAAATCTTTTAAAAGGTCTTTCCTGTTCTTTTATACCTTTCCTAATTGGATGAAATAAAAGTCGGTGGCGACTCTTGCTTACCGCAACATATTTTGCGACAAAAAACTAAAAGTCAGTTCTCCCACCGTGTTACAGACGTCTTTGAGGACCATGCTTAAATGAGGGTTGATACCCTTTTGTTCACCCATGTGAAAATTTGGTTTGAGTTTGACGTCGTGAAGACTCACCATTGCCTCTAGAGTGGCTAGCTACAAAAATGGGGGTAAATTGTTTTTTTTCCTTCCAGTTTGTGGTTTGATTTCTTTATGTTTGTGCATTAGCATCATTAGAATTTTGATTGCTTTAGTCATACGCCTATGGCATTTATGACAACACCCTTAATTCTTTATGATAAACCAGATTGGCTAGCTTTCAACGATTTCGCCAAAGCAAAGAACAACAAAAGCAGTTAAGGCTTTTACGAATAACAAAAGAGACATTTCAATTGAAGCATTCAAGGGGGGCTATTTCAGGAGAGCTTTAGCACTGCCATCACAGGTTTGTTTAATAAAGTCATTGATGTATTTGACTATAGCCTCTTAATATCCCGCTTTTAATGTTAATGCATTCAATTGTAGTTGTTCCTTCTTTCATTTGTGCGGATGCATTCAGCAAGTTTCTTCCTTTTTGTACGGGATTTACTACTAGATGCATGATTTGGATATAGCTGAAGTACTCCCTAATGCATTCAAGGTTATTTTACCTTCATAATCTTACACCAACAATATTATGATATGTTTTTTCACAATAGCATTTTTGAGACGTAAAAGTTTATTTTTGTAACTTAACTATTTTAATTCTGCTTTGTTGTTG